>JALIZF010001862.1:600000-1049299 GCA_029948255.1 Telmatactis stephensoni | reverse complement strand
AATGAATAAATGCGTAATATCAATTTGTTGGGATTGAAGGATAATTTATTCAATTTACATTTTTCCGTCATGAAAACACTTTGACTTCAGGCAAGAAGTACGATCAGTGCTCATATATTTCAGGTTAAAGCAGTATGATGAAACTTGAAAAGGTTCTGTCAACCCGGTACCACAGAGGTGACGATGCTCGGCAACCCTTACGTTCCTTATAGTAATCATGTATATCATGTTTTTTTAATATATTAATATCAATGTTTTGGTTGTTACAGGGTGTTTTAAGTGGAGTCATTGTAGGGTTAGTGGTAATGACCTGGATTTCTATTGGTGCAACAGTGTATCCACCCGACTATCCTTTACTACCTGTGTCAGTAGAAGGTTGTATATTTGGGAATACAAGTTTTAACCATACAGTACCACAAGTTCACTTTCAAAAGTATGTTATTAAATCTGATATAATGATAATGCATAGAGAAGTCCATTTTGGAAAACTTGCAAAAGTCATCATTACTGTCCCTTGCATTGTTTTCAAGGACACCTATTGCTGAGTTTCAAACAGCTGATGAATCTCAATATCTGTCTCAAACGGTGGTCCGTGTTTGACGACCATGTGCCGGCTCTCAAACAGAGAATATTCTCTTGAAAACTGGTCATTCAGTTGATGAAAATTTCAACGAGATTGAAAATGATATGAAACCCAGGAATTCAATTGCGTTTTAATAAATTCAGTAAATGGCTCCAATTGTACACCATGTTGCTTGCAAATAAATGCTACAGGACTTGATTCTTCTCCTGCAAATGTTGTGCGTGATGTCACAATCAACTATTGCAGGGGTGGACACAGTGCAATTCTGTGTTGCAGGTAAAATTCCAGGAAAAGGAACATTGTGTGAGGAGCTGTTTATATGGAGGCAAGCCAACCCGGTAAGCGGGCTGACTTCTTTTGTTTTCTTTTCCCTGGGGGCCACAGAACAAAAGAAATTAGCCCGCTTACCGGGCTGGCTGGCCTCCATATAAACAGCTCCTTACACAGGCATATGTACACTGTTTTTTTATTATTACAGTGCAAATCAAAAAACCGGTAGGCACCTAGAAATATTTCAGAAATATTTTCGACCAAACAGAAACATAGTCGTTATCTTTGTGGTTTAAGAACAATTTCTGATTGGCTAAAACAGTAGAAACATTCCTGAAATATTTCTAGTTCGATTCACACTGTAACATTACTTAAAGTAATGTTATCTGTATTTTTCAGGAAATCCTCACATACTTTATACAACATTTCTTTCTTTTCTCTATGGTCCAATTGGATTTATCATTACAGTTGTCGTTGGATTGCTTGTCAGTTTTATATTCAGTAAGTCGTAAAATATATTCCCACAATCCAGGAAAACAATAGCAAAAATTATAAGAAATAAAATTGAACTAAAACAACCCAAGATTATTCAGTATTTTGTAGCTGAGAGCCATAGTTTTGTTACCTACAATCCTTGCCAAAATTGGAAGGCATGATAACATTTTGATCATTTCTTTTAGCACTGATCTAAAGTAACCTTTTCTTAATATGTTTTGCAGTCCTGCTTAGCTCTGTATGTTGCGGTTTCTATGGTAACCAGGAGGGTGTGTTGAACGTGTCGTCAACATTGATTTAGGGGTGCGGAGAGGAGCGGGAATCCTTTGGTTATTAATTACGCACTGATTCAAAATGCCAATCGTGCCAACAAGTTTGGCAAGGATTGTAGAAACGAAGAAGTATGGGTTACATTGACATGTATCTTAATTTTCAAATATTGAATAAGCCACCTTTCTTTTTCTAATAAGCTACTCCTTAATTAGGGTAAATTTTTGAATATCCCATGCAAGGCATATTCGGTCATTAAGGTATTTTTATGGATACTCTCTCTTTTACAGGACATCAGTATACTACAAGTATAGATCCTAAGCTAATGGTTGATTTTTCGTCAATTCTAAATTGTAAGAAGAAGCGTAAAGAATGGGATCGAATACATGAAGTGGACAGTGATGAGGTACCGTGAACTCAATTTAGGTTAGTTTTCGTTTGAGTGTGAAACATCGCGCTGTGCCGTGACCGTGTCCGTGCTGTGATTTCTTATAAAAACAATCCAGCCGTAACCTTGGCGTGACCGTGCGGTGCCGTTTTCAAAGTCATACGAAATCTACTCTCTTATAAAACACCTTGGTATGGTGCTAGAAGCGATACAACAATTATGAGTGCATAATGCGATAAAAAGGAAGACGCTAATGTGATATTTATTTTTCAACAGGAAACATGTCCTCTGAATTTCAATTCCAGTGACGAAGCTAAAATCAGATAAAAACGACAAAAAATCAAGGACTGATTTATAATGTCTAGACTATTTTGCACAATATTTTTAGCTATTGGTAGCCTGTATGCAGGCCAATATTAATATTTTAAAATAAATGTGTTACCATACAAAGGTGGATTACCTCTGCACACATGCAGGGGGCAAACAACTTGCATATCTATATTTATACACATTGTATATTTATACACATTGTATATCCAGTTATTTCCCATTTTATTTTTAAGTATTTTATAAAAGCAATGTAAAACGATCCCTTGTGACTTAGGTCTCTGCCCGAGAGAGGGGACTCCGATCGGGAATGGGCGGGGATGCTCGTCGTACCTTTTAGGGGTCAAAATCAGGTAGCTGGTACCTTTTAGGGTGTCTCAGACTTTAGTGGACTACCAGAGTCCTAGCTGGTACTTTTTAGGGTGTTTTTTTTTTCGGTAAATAAAATACTTAGAATAAGCATCACTTGGACGATCTTAATAATCTGACTTGTGTCTTTTGAGCACATCGATAAAGGAGTTTTTATTTTTTGGATTCTTCAATTTTTGTTTCGAATTGGTATACGTTTTAGGGGTAGAAATCAGTTGTTGCCACTCCCACCAGGATAAGACTCAGGTACCTTTTAGGGGTCATTTTCGAAATTTCCGACAAGCATCCCCGCCCTCTTATATATAGGAGTCCCCCGGTGGTCTCTGTACTGTGATATAAACACGCTGGAAGATGTTGAGCGCTCAAAAGGCCACGCATGGTGTTCTTGTGCTCTACACGTTTCAGCATGTTTATATCACAGTACAGAGAGATGAGCGCGCGTTTTATATTGCTTTTTATAAAATATTTGAGATATAACGCGCGCGTTGATTGGCTGGCTACCATGTTTATATCAGAGGACAGAGACATGGCTCGCTCAAAAAACGTTGAAAATATTTTATAAAAGCAATATAAAACGATCGCTTATGTCTCTGTACTGTGATATAAACACTCTGGAAGTTGTAGAGCACTCGAAAAGCAAGAGAAACACTCGGCTACGCCTCGTGTTCCTAAGCTTGCTTTTCTCTTGCTCTACATCTTCCATCGTGTTTATATCACAAAACAGAGACATGAGCGCGCGTTTTATATTGCTTTATATTTACATTGCATATCTATGATATTAAAACACTTCTGAAATAAGCTTAGAATAGTTTAGTACGAGAAGGGGGACGCGTAAATGGGTATTAACTAAAACAGTAGTAAAATAAAACTGGTATCCCACATAATGAGAGAGAGTATATTTCTTTTATAAAAGAAATAAATAGAATTTAATGACATGAATTTAAGTCATGAATACATTTTTACCATTTATCAATAAGTAATGGTTTGTTGAATCTGATATTTTAGTGCATCAATTATGGTAAATAATTAAAATTAAAAAAGTCAAAATTGTTCAGGGATCGTATACAATCACGGTTTGAATGGTTGATACCGAATCTCCATTGTTCATAAGTCAAATTTCACAAATTAAAAAAGTGCCAAAATTAGTGACTTGTTTTTTAGTTTCTTAGAATAAAGAAAACGCGAATCTTCCTTCCCCCTCCCCTTCCCCCCAGATGATCTCAGCAAAGCTAATCGGCTCCGTGGCGGGAAAATAGAATGGACGCGCGCGCTATTCATGTTTCGTTCAGTTTTAGTATGTGACAACGAAGGAATCGCTGTCAAGCTTTGTTAGCTAGCTAAGTAGTGGTAGATATTTGTAGATACAAATTTCTACACGAAAAACTCCGGGAATTAAATCAGTGAAACAGCAGCCAAATCGAAGATGTAGCGTCGTTGAAGATTGTTTTACATAGCAAAATACCTGCTGGCAAAACAGTATTGAAAACGTAACTGAAGAATGAATCTATAAAGTCACTCAAAACAACATGTTTACTTACTCAGCAGGATTTCAACAGAAGTAAGTTTATAAAAGTAATACACTGCAACTAAAATGTCATGTAAAACAAATTCCTCGTTCATAGTTGATGTCGCCGGCGTAATGTACCACACATGAAAACATTTCAAGGTAATGTGAAAGTGCCAACAGTAAAGAAATCAAAATGACTTTCACAGTTCTTGTTGTAGAGATATCAAACGTTTTCTGCCGAACATGCAAATTAACAACTGATTACGTCAAGGGTGTTTGCAGTCAGTTCATAGCATAGAATAAAGAAAATTTATGTTAAAAGATTGCCTGAAATATTAGGCAACATTTTAGCCAAGGTTTTGCAGGAAAGTTTTCTCGATGAACTGACTGTATAACATCCTTGACGTCATCAGTTGCTAATTTGCATATTTTGATATCTCCGGAACAAGAAGAGATATAAACAAACTGTAATAAGCAATTATTGGATGAGGTCGAGTAGGATATGGGGAATTATTAAGGCCGAGGTTTGTGTTATCATAAACATAACACAAACCGAGGCCTTAATAATTCCCCATATCCTACGAGAAACGAATTCAATAATTGTTTTATTATTTTTTGAAGATAATTCTTACTCAGTTGTGCTTTGTTGACAAGAATACATGTTGTTGTTGTTCTCCCGCTTTTGGCATGAACCGCATAAATTAGCGTGACGTCATACCGCAAGCTAATTTTCCATATTCGAGAAAATTACGTCATAACTTCGAATAATGGTTTTCAACATTTTCATAACTCCAAATTTGGGCAGCTAGCCGGCGACTATGGTAATTTATCCGGTGGCTCCTAGCCAATCAAAACTCTTGAATTATTTTCAAAATAGAATAAACGTAATTAGTCTACGTGAAACGAAATCCATTAGTTTTTAACATAGTTAGTAGCAGCTATGGTGATTAAATAATATACTAATAGCTAGTCAAACGGCATAATGCATGATAATGCACTAAATGAGATGTTTTCGACTTCGTCAGTCCAATATCGACTGTGCACACAGGAAGTCAGTTAAGGTAATGCGCTCGCGCATTCGTGCGCATAACGTTTGCGCATGTTTTGCAAGCGCGCGCGCGCTGATATCGAATTTGATTGGGCTTCCTGTGTTCTAAAATATTTCAATATGGCGGACGCCACGTAACAGTACTGAAAGCCTTATAACTTAAAATCTAGCAGCGTGACCTATCCTAATTTTTTGCTTTTTTGACGTATTTTTATCAAAACTAAAACATATCAAAAAAGAAAAAATATTCCTCGATAGGTTTTTGAGAAAATCGCGAAAAATCGTCAAAATGAACGTCCGATTCGCGCGGAAGTACACCTGATTTTCATCTTTCAATTGCGAATACTCAGCTTTACCTACAAATAAGTGAAGGCATATTACTTTTCATGATACTCTGTCTACTTGAGCATGTCTGAAAGCCTTTAGTTTGAAAATTTGCAAAGACTTACCGTATGCTAGAGGTCAGACTCTGAAATCTGTTCTTCGCTCTTTTCGAGCTATCATAGCACCAAAACTAGCACCGTGACCGCCCATTTTCTTTATTGATTTGATGTTCCCAACTCAAAAACAATCTATATAATGATTTATAGAAAAATTCGTCGATAAAAACTCGCGCGAGCCCATTACCTTAAATTCATTCAAGGCATGGTTATATTGAATTCACTCTATGCAGGATCACCTGACGTCAATAGTATCGGGTAGTGTTATCTTGCATTGATTGTATGTTTGAAGTATGAGGAAATAAGAACGATTTCTTCATATCCACTTATGATACTAGTTTGACGGCTTTGCCTGGCCTGTCTTTGCATGACGTCAAACGGACGTTTTAATTTTCCATTTGAAACGGACTAAAAACAAAAACAAAACAAACAAAAAAATCACTGAAATTTTTTTGCCGAATTTCAATCCATAAAAATTGTTTTTAGTAAAATTTCTATAGAAATACTTGATGAAATGACATTTGCTTGTCTGAAAAAGCATTAGTGCGCGATTCTCTGTCGATCGACTTTTCCCAGTCCCCTGTCGGACAGTTAAACTGACTAGAACAATGTATGATTGCCCAGGAAAAAAAAGGACATTTGCGTTATCGCGTCACTATATATACTAAACTACTACTACTTTTGTTAAATGATTAGAGCAGATTTCGTATATATGACTGAGAAAATGGCACGGTCACCAAACGGTACGGTTACGTACTGTTACGGTTATGGTACGGTTACGTACGGTTACGACAGGAATTTCGAATGTTTTATAGACATTACGGCCGTACTGACACGGTTACGGTACGGCGCGGTGAGTTTCCTTCTCATACGAAAACCGCTCTAGTTCGTAGTTACAGTAAAATCGTACAAATGGCCCATTGCACAAACATTCAGACTCAAAATCATCCAACATAGAAGCTAATGGCTCCTGGGTACACTAGTCAGGGTTTTTTTATATACCGTTTAGCTCATTATGCGCTGCATAATCGCGTCTGGAATACCCAAATGATCAAATGAAGTGCGCTCGCTTCTATTTAAATCATCTTATCAACAGATTTCGGTGGATTTTCCGGTCCTTAATCTATTCTTCTTTGTTTATTGATTTTGAAAAAGTCGCTAATCTTGTGCAATGATCAAGTACAAATTGCCCAGACCGCATACAATTCAATGCAGAAGTACCATTTTATCGAGCTCTTGATGTTCCGTATCATGTTCAGTCTTACTTACGCCGCAGCCGTTTTTAGTCTCGTTACGTAAGAAGCGTTGCGTAACGAGTCTAGACACGGTTGCGTAGGAGACGACATGTTCCAAGGAAAACAAGTCCATTTTTGACATCACACTGATTATATTAACATCGAAATATACATTTTCTTGAAGACCACTCTTCAAACTCTGCTTAAATATAATGACATGAAAAACTATTAAACTTATTAAATAAACCCATCATTCACATTCTGGAGAAATAGCATTCTTTCTGCTAATTCAGACGGATCAGAGGAGTTTAGAGACCCCTGGGGCATAGAGTGTTCAATATTGCGGAAGTACTATTTTTTTTGATAAATATTCAATATATTTGGTAGATGCATAGATGACGGTAAAATATGCCGTAACGTACCGTGACCGTGCGGTGCGGTTTCCCAGTCATACGAAAACTGCTCGATTTTTTGTCCCGGCAACAAAACAACGGCTAATTAACACATAAGAGTTAATCAAGACTTGCACAACTTTGTTTTTAAAACTGTTTGTTTTTAAAACTGCCTAAACCAACCGATGGTCGTAGAATGCATTCGAACTGTACTAAATATAAATATAGCAGTAAATAGCACAAAATCAGTAATTTTCCCCATTGTTAAATTAGTGCTATTTTGCACTATCCAGTCAGTACTGTTCAGTAGTTGTACTGAATGCACTCTATCCATTTATGCTTGCGGGATCCCTTGACGTCAGTAGTGTCAGTGGTAGCGTTATCTTGCAATGACTGTATGTTTTGAAGTATATATGAGGAAATAAGAACGTTAACGATTTCTTGATATCCACTTATGATACTAGTTTGGCGGCTTTGCCTGTCTTTGCATGACGTCAAACGACTGGTCTTCCAATTGACAGAATTCAACACAAAAACAAAAGCAAATACAAAAACAACAAAAAACAAAAAACAAAAACAAATCAGAAAACGTTTCACTGAATTTCGATCCATAAAAATTGCTTTAATAAAGTTTCTACAACAATACTTGATGAAATGACATTTGCTTGCATGAAAAAGAATTAGCGATTCTTTATATCGATCTTTCTCAGTCCCCTGCATATCGGATAGTTATAACTGACTTGAACAATAAAGCTAATTGGATTTTTGCGTTATCGAGTCAGTATGAATTAACTACAACTACCAGAATGCTTGCTTCTTTCTTTTTGTGAAAGTATTAGAGCAGTATGACTGTGAAAACAGCACCGCATGGATACGGCACGGTTACGGCAGGAATTTCGAATGTTTTTATGGACGTTACGATACTGTCACGGTCACGGTACGGCGCGGTAAGCTGCGGTACGTTTTCCACTCATACGAAAACAGCTCTAGACTGATTCCATAAGTATATAATTGCTTCTAGGAATCAGTCTAGTTACGTGTGAATTGTTCTACTATTCTCAAGAGGGAATAAGAAAGAAAACTCGTAAAGTATTCAGGTAGAGCGCATTCAGGTAGAGCGCATTTCGTATGACTGGGAAAATGGCACAGTCACGACACGGTGCGGTTACAGCAGGAATTTCGAATATTTTTAGAGACATTACGACACTGAACTGCGGTCACGGAACGGCGCGGTACGTTTCCCTTTCATAATACACGAAAACCGCTCTAGTTCGTAGTTACAGTAAAATCGTACAAATGGCCCATTGCACAATCATTCAGACTCAAAATCATCCAACATAGAAGCTGAGACCGTAATGGCTCCTGGGTACACTAGTCAGGATGTTTTTTACCGTTTCCCTCATTATGCGCTGCATAATCGCGTCTGGAATACCCACATGCCAAATGAAGTGCATTTGCTTCTTTAAAATCATCTTATCGATAGATTTCGGTGGATTTTCCGGTCTTAATCTATTCTTCTTTGTTTATTGATATTTGAAAAAATCGCTAATCTTGTGCAATTAACAAACAAATTGCCCAAACCGCATACGAGTCAATGCAGAAATACCATTTTCATTTTTCATTCATATTCAGTCCTACGTACGCCGCAGCCGTTTTTGTCTCGTTACGTAAGAAGCGTTGCGTAACGAGTCTAGACACGGTTGCGTAGGAGACGACAAACAAGTCCATTTTTGACGTCAATGATTACGACTATTGGGATAACAAGTTAAGTATAAACAAAATATATAAACATCCGATATATATCCGAATAAACACTATTCCATCAAAACTACTCTTCAAATTCTGCTTAAATATCATGAGATTATTAAAAATCATTACACCTATTAAATAAATCTATTATTCTCATTTACCTTCTTTAATTAGAAATCGCATTCTTTCTGCTATACTTCAGACAGATCAGAGGGGTTTAGAGTCCCCTGGGCCGTGGAGCGTTCAATACTGCGGAAGTTCTATTTTTGGGAAATATTTAATTTATTTAGTAGATCAGTAGATGATGGTAAAATATGACGAGAACAAAAAACATGAATGAAGGAATTAGAGTCGAGTACTGTGACTGATAATCTCACATTCTGACGTCTGAAAATGGGAATCTGTTTTTATTTTATGGAATATTATAGTCAGATAATTTCGGCCAATCAGAACGCGCGTAAGATTCTATGCCGTCATTCCTGCGTTTCTGCGCGTGCTCTAGTCGTGCACGATTGTCAACCAATCAGAGCGCGCGTAATGAAATAGCTTTCGCAGCATTCTTTTTAGTTCAAAATAACTTAGTTGCTTAAAAAATCGTTTGAATAAAGATATCGTATTTGTTAGATCAACATATCAATCGAATATTTGTTATACCAGCTTAATTTTATTCTACTCAACATTTAGGTGGTCTTGCACCCCCAGTGGTCAGAATCACTATTTTTCTGGTAAATATGGATTTGGCTGTCTTAAAAGAGAAGGCCTATTCCGGGCCCTAAAATCGCCCAAAATCGCCTTACGTTTTGAGCATCTTTGGGGATAATTTTGCTTAATCGCCTAAAATCGCCTACGATCGCCCAAAATTACGGCGATTTTAGGGCCCGAAATAGGCTAAGAGACATTTTAGTGTAAACCCGGAATGTGTGGCAAGTATCAATCAAATATCACTAGCTTTAGCTGTTCTATAAACAGAAATCTCATTTGAACGACAAACATCATTCAAATATATTAGCTTTCATATTTAACTTTTTTTTATGATGCAAACTGACGTGGTAAATAACTTCCTTATGACTTGGAACTGCCATTTTTATCTGGTAATTACATGATTCACATCAAGCTTCCGTAAGAGCCCCTTTTTTCTGTGCAAACTTCAGATGTGATATAAATTGTTTTAGAAGATCTTGAAAATTTGATAAACAAGAAATCTTGTTTGTGAAAGTTTTACCGAGAAAAATAGCACTCAGCGGGATAAACAATCAAATATTAGCTTCTGAAGAAACTGTTTTTTCTATAGCAAATTGACGTGATATATAAGAGCCCCCTAGGGCACGGAATGGTCAGCGTTGCAGAACCATCATTATAAATTTACTTGTTTTTGATCAACAATCTTCACTTGTAGGCAAGTATGGCTCTTGCGAGGACACCTTCGATTTACTGTGCTTTTATTCTCGTACTTATTGGAACGACTTATTCTCAAGTTGAGCCGGATCCTTGCAAAACTTTTAAGTCTCTAAATGATCCCTTCCGAAGCACTAAATACAAATGGGATCCAAAATATGCAGCCAAGTGCGACAAAAACCTTGCTGAAGGCTGGTACAAGTTCACTAGTATCGCTGGAGGACAGATCCCAACAACTAAACCTGAACCAAACTATTGTGGTACGTTATCACCAATATGGATAAATGATAGGCATCCAACATTGAAGGATCAAGTAAAGGATGTCACTGCATGTGCAAATGTGCACAATGAAGGTTGCCGAGTAAAGTTTACGATATCCGTTAAAAACTGTGGTGAAGACTTCGTCTATAAACTCAAACCAACCATTGGATGTCCAATGGCCTACTGTGCTGGTAAGTATCAAATTTTGTTCCTTTAGTTATTATATAATCATCATCATCAGTAGCAGCAGTGTCATCGTCATCATCATCAATATCATGCCATTGTCACGTTGTCGTCATTATTCAAAATATGTGATAAGATTATAACATCATATGTACATGTACAAGCCCCCCCCCCCCCCCCCAAAAAAAAAATAATGATAATAATAACGTATTGAACCAAAAGTATTATTTGATCAAATTCACTTAGTACCGTCTGAAATTCGACTTTGAAGCTCACAACCTGTAATTTCCATATTAGTTTTAACTTGATATTGGGTCGTCAGACAATTGAAATTAATATATGCAAAAATACATTAATTGTTTTTCAGTCCTTAGGAACCAGATTTCCCTATTTTTTCCAATGGCTCTGTTTCTGCCGTGCGAAGAGCGAGCTATATTGAGCTCACAATGAGTAATCTTTTTCAGGTGACAAACAGCCATGCCCAATGGGCCAAGTTGGAATTGTTCCCGATTGTGAAGGTAATCACGTACTCCTAGACGCGTCATGCACTATGCACACTATTCACAGTTTATTCGAGAATCTGATTCTACACCCTCCCCGTCCCCTCCCTCCTTCCCTCCCTCCCTCCCTCCCCTCTCTATGTTTTTCTCAATACTAAACAATTTTTTAAAATATATATGTTTTACAGAGGCCAAAATTGTTGATTTTCCCTTTGGTCTCGTTCCTGTACCGAGTGTCACTTACCGTGAAAAGCCCATTAATCCGATAACTATGCAATGCAAGTTCGAATTTCCACCAGTGAAAAACGTGTCTTTTGCTGTTGAATGGTTTGTTGATGGGCATTCGGTTAAAACCGAAACAATTTGTGCTGATAAAGACGATCCTGACTGTTCAAACAGACAGAGTGAGTTACCAGCGGGTGATGGTAAAGGCAGGACGTACTTTCGACCAGGACAGAGAGTAAGAAATACGGCATTTTATTCATTCATTCATTCGTTCGTTCGTTCGTTCGTTCGTTCGTTCGTTCGTTCATCTATTTATTTATTGATTGATTTGTTTGTTTCTTTTGTTTGTTTTGTTTATTTGTTGATTGATTGATTGATTGATTGATTGATTGATTGATTGATTGATTGATTGATTAAATCATACGAAATTTACTCTATCTAAAGTTGTATGCAGTTGTGTCTTGTAGTGTTGCTGATCTGTGGTTTAATAACCAAATAAGTATTCTTGTGATTAATTACAGGTTCGCTGCAAACTTCGTATGAGGTATAACACGAATATTCTCAACAAATTGACTCGTCTTGGAAGAAGCAGCAACGAATTCTTTGTAGGAATAGAGGTACTTCATAAGGCCTTCTTTTCATTCTTACCTCGCCGTCAAATCTATCACTGATCATATTTTGCAAACCCAAGTATTTTCTAAGCAATGACGATGCCCCGGGGGGGACTCCTATATATATAAGAGGACGGGGATGCTCGTCGGAAATTTTAAAAATGACCCCTAAAAGGTACCTGAGTGGGAGTGGCAACAATTCATTTCTACCCCTAAAAGGTACCAATTCAAAAACAGTAATAAAGAATTAAAGTAATGAAACATTTGTTATCGATGTGCTTTGAAGATTCAATTCAGATCATCGAAATCGTCCCTTTCATGCTTATTTAAGATAGTTTATTTACCCCCAAAACCGTCCCTAAAAGGTACCAGCTATGTCTCTGGTAGTCCACTTAAGTCTGAAACACCCTAAAAGGTAAAAGATTGCAGATTTTGACCCCTAAAAGGTACGACGAGTATCCCCGATGATGCGTCGAATATAAATATACCTAGGCCTGACTTATAAGCTGACAACATTTTATTTCAGGTTACAGCATCTCCAAATCATGGTCGCCTGAAAGAATGCACGCCTGACACCAAGATCACGGTCACTTTCAGGCCTACAGTTCCTATTATCATAGGAAATCCTTTATTCCCTGTATCGGTCAAGATACTAGTGCCAAAGGTTCAATCAGGGAGTGTTGCAACTACTTGTGACCTTAAGTTAAATGGATTGCTTCCGAACCAAAGTCGTTCTATCGAGATTAGTGGAGTGTGCAATAACCTTGATGGCGACAACCGTGCAGTGGAATATCACTTTCTTATAACAGATCTGTTCCATAAATTTTGGAACTTGTATAGGTTACCTTCCGTTAAAGTAAGTGGACTTCGGTCATGTTTTCGATTACAGATATATATTACAGTAAAATAATTTTTACATAGGTATTTACGATACAATTAGATTCCATTTTTTCGTGCGTCTGTACCCTAATAGATGCACAGATGACGTCAAATGTTGTGAGAACAAAAAAGAACGTCATACGACGTGGTATAACTGTCGTCCCTATCACATTTTCAAGTTTTCTGTTTATTTCTATTAAAGTTCAGACCCACAAAAAAAACGGAATCTATTTGTTTTACATAGTATTCATCGAGACATTTCAACCAATCAGAGCGCGCGTAAGATGCTCTTACGTCATCTATGCGTGTGTATTGTAATCACCCATGGTTCTCGACCAATCACAGCGCACGCAATATGCCAATTATTATATAAATATGCACAATACATAAAGGCCAGCAGTTAGTCAATTTACCCCAATTGTAAGTTGTCTAAAAACGTCTCATCCTCGGGGACCCAGGGCGAAAGGGGAGGGGAAGGACCGGAGGGGGAGGGGGAGGGGGAGGGGGAAGGAAAGGGGGAAAAGGACGCCACTGGGTCCCCGAGGATGAAAACTTCTGAAGACTTTCATGACAATTCTTAGACACAATACTCATTTATTGTATTAATATACTTCTAGGTAACAATTGAAAATACACCACAGAAAGAATGTCATTCTGTTACGGATCCTCATTACTTAACGTTTGACGGCAGGTAATGGCTAGAAGAATGGTGTGACAGTGTAATGACTAGAGCAATGACGTAACAGTGTAATGACTAGAGCAATGGCGTGACAGTGTAATGACTAGAGCAATGGCGTGACAGTATAATGACTAGAGCAATGGCGTGACAGTGTAATGACTAGAGCAATGGCGTGACAGTGTAATGACTAGAGCAATGGCGTGACAGTGTAATGACTAGAGCAATGGCGTGACAGTGTCCGTGCATTGTTTCATAAGTCGCTGGAAATTTCTGCTCATTTCCTATGATAGGAAATATCTAGGAAATTACATTTTCTTATGATAGGAACTGGACAAAATGTAGGAAAATACATTTTCCTAGATATTTCCTAAATATTTCCTATCATAGGAAAATGAAAAGGTAGGAAATGGCTAGGAAAATGCAATTTCCTATGATAGGAAATATCTAGGAAATATCTAGGAAAATGTATCTTCCTACATATTGTCCAGTTCCTATTCCATAGGAATATGCAATTTCCTAGATATTTCCTAAATATTTCCTATCATAGGAAATGGGCAAAATTTTCCAGTGATTTTTCTATAAAAACATTCGAAATTCCTGTCTTAACCGTGCCGCAACTGCGCTAATTCCACAACCACACGAAAGCTGCTCTATCTATGGGTGACATGGTTAAGGGGGTTGGCCTGCTAGTGGTGAGCGCTTGCCATTCACCTCAGTGGCACGGAGGGTTGCTAGTTTCCCGCCTTAGCCACATGTGAGCTGCAAACCCAGTTTCTTTAATATGTTGTTCTCATATCATGTGCCCGAGTATTTATCTCCTGTCCCTTCCACCTTCCCCCAGCAAAAACCATGTGAGTTTAGAGTGTTGTTTGTTAGATCAACATTGTTCATTGTAGTGACATTGGGTTGTAAAATGCAGCAAGCTTACTATACCCAAATGCAGTGTAGCATTATAGTGTAGCTATAGCCTGCTAATGAATGACGGGTTTTTGAAGTTGCTTTTTTCTGTTGCATTATGAATCGTTCAATTTCAAACTTACGCTATAATTCAATTACTACTACTTGCACGAATCAGTTATATGATCAGTTACTATACATATCATCTCTCTTTTTTAGGTATTACGATTTCTTTCCAGTTGGTGACTTGGTTCTTTACAAGAATACACAAACAGATACCGAGGTAGTAAAATTTTAAATATCATCAATTTATAACAAAAAAGTGTATATTTTGTTAAGGAATCAACTTAACAATTTAGGACAGTGGGTAGCTGTATGATCACATAATGCTGTTACGAAGATTTGCGATGCGTGTGAACGAATTTGGTTTTAAAAATTTACCGGCGTTGCCAGTTTCAAATGACTTCATTAGCTGTTTTTTCCACTACGGGCTCCAGTTCTCTGGGATGGTGGGATGGGATTCACTAGAGGTCTTTTAGAGACAGGCCCGCGAAACTAGTTTTTATGTATATGGATTTTTTGACTCAAGTTGACTTACATATGCAAATATTATCGTTGCAGGTGCAGACAAGAACATGGGTCTGTTCTCGTAGGGCTAAGGGACCGACCTGCAACTGTGCCACCGCGATACGTGAAGGAGCAGACATTATCCTTTTTACAGTTTGCAATCAGCAGCGAGTTCGTTCAACGACAACTCCTCTAAGAATGCTTGCACGTAGTTCAAATGAGCTAGGACTGGCACCAGGAACACATATCATCAGAGACATCCGTGGAAGTACAGTATCTTATAATGTAAGTAGCTAATCGCTGGTTAACCACTGGTAGTACAGGCTAAGGATGTATAATACGTATGCGAGTCAGCTTTAACAGGACAAAAGTATCTAAATCTTGCCACCAAAAGTATCTAAATCATCCCTAAAATATAAAAAGGTTATTACAGTAAAAGTTGAGAAATACTGTTGTGTATTTTTATTCATTTTAGTATTTTGACGAGATGAGTAAAAATGCATACCATATTACGCAACTTTTCATGTGATAAATTACTTATAGAGGGCCGGATTTCATGGCAGCCATGTTTGTGGGCAAGTACAAGTTTTTGAATTAGAAAAGATTTCATTTCTTTTGGGAAAAAAGCTCTATTATTTTGACCACAAACATGGCTGCCGTGAAATCCCTCTATTGTACAACCATTTGCTTTTTTCCCGTATTATACACGGTTGAGAACACACAACGCATGAAGTTTCTTTCTATCAAACGACGCTCCGATGCGCGCTCTAAACTGTGCAATACGGCATTCAAATCGGCATGTAATAAGATCGCATATTTGCACTCGTTTTGGCCTTTATTCGCGCTAAAATGCACACACACTCGCGATCGTGCAATAATTTATATATATTATTGAAATGTGCATAGTTGTAAGAATTTGCGTGACTAATCTTTTACCTGCAAAATTTGTATGGACCTGAGACTAAAGATAGTTTGTATTAAATTTAGGTTATTTTAACATCCGGGACTCGTGTTAAGGTGGTGCGCGACTACTGGGGACTAAGCATCTACGTCAAGACATTCCAGATAAAACCTGGCAGTATAAGTGGACTATGTGGAAATTTTAATGGCAAAGCAGATGACGAGTTTCATTATGGAGGAGATGGGGAGAACCACGGCGACAACGTGAATTCGTTCGGGAATAGTTGGATGTAAATATTTTATTTCTCTGTAGAATAATCTTAATTGTAGCTTTAGTAGAGTGGTTTCACTTAACCCGTGAAACAAAATCTAATAGTTAGTGTGTAATAGTCAGATGGACACAAAAGAAAACAATAGAAATAAGGCCTGATAGTGTCCATCAGTCTACTATCTATTTCACGGGTTAAGTGAAACCACTCTAAGACTTTCTCTAATACAATTTATGAGCAGTCAAGTTTGGAACGTAATTGTCTTATTTAAGTTTAATAATTAAGCACTGGAAATAATGAAAAAGATGCCACATGCAACGTCTCGACTAACAATGATTTGAAACTTATTTGCAATGATTTAAAAAGATTTGTAATGATTTGTAATTATTTTCAATACTTTACAATGGGTGCAACACGCGGTGGAGGATTTGGTTCGATTCCTGAGAGGGAGCTTGAGAAATGGTGCAAAGCCTTTTTGCTTCCGCACTACAATTTATAGATCTCAGTTGACTGACATGATTGCCAATTTCATTTTGAGGTACAAAGCCCATCTTTCTAAGGTGGACAGCTCTCCCTCTAAAAACATTTCCCTTAATTGTGTGTGTTTCGAAGGAGTTCACTGTTATCTTTTGCTATCTTTCAGGGTACCCAGTGATAAAAGTTATTTTGAAAATTATGTGCCAGAGCCAGCACTGACTGCTGCTGAAAATAAATTGTGGTGTCAATGTCCCGGAAACGTAAAAGAATTTACAAAATGTGTCTGGAATCAAAATGATTTTCAAGTCTTCAAACGAAAAGAATCAGGAAAGGATATTGCAGACGAGTTCCGCGGTAGACCAAGACGAAGACGAAGATCCCTATCAGGAACACTCTATAACGGCGATATTTTTATGAATATTGAAGAAACAAATTTCTTTGTCGTCGACCAGCACGATCCTTATTTTGATTCAGCAAGTAATCGTGCCAGACGAGAAGTATTACCGGAATTCATGTCCAAAGAAAACGCTACGGAGTATTGTAAACGTGTCATTGAAGATACGAAAGCAGGGAAGATATGTAGCAAAGTGCCTGGTTTTAAGATGTCAATCCCAATGCGAGAATGTATTACTGATTTACAGGTAAAATCTTTTTAAAGTTAAATAACCTTTCAAAACTGGCGCTATTTAAGTATTCACCTTCTTAAGTAGTTTTTATACAACGAACAATTTTTCATGCACTTGGCCTAGACAACCATTCTCGTATGTAACCATGACCACTTTTGGGAACTGCCGAGTTGCCTTTTTCAGGAGCGGAATTGGAGGGGAGATGCACGAGGTGCACAACCCCCTTCTGAGACATTCTCGACACTTTTCCAAAATGTCCTCTGCATCCCCTGAAAGGCTTTCGATTTCTATAATGCTGCATCTCCACCCCTCCCCTCCCGAGGTTATTCTTGGATCCCCCTCCCCCCCCCCCCTCCCGAGTCCCGAGGTTATTCCTGCATCCCCCTCCAAAGGTTATTCTTGGATCCGCATCTGTTTTTCTTTGTTTTGAAGCTCTCGTAAGCGACCACTTAAATGAACACAATGGTTTGTGACATGTACCGCAAAGAAAGCTTCGACTATATTAACACTAATTTTGTTTTCTTTGAATTTTAAGCTTAACGGCGATTTAGGATTCGCTAGAGCGGGTTTCGATTCAATGAAAGAAACGTGTGAGGAAGTCGCGTTAAAAAACATTGGGTTGTACAAAAAAGATGCCGAAGGGAAACTACAACCGCCAGACGAGATCGGCTATTACCTGTGTCCAGGTGACTGTAGTAACCATGGCTACTGTCTAAATGGAACATGCGTATGCGAAGAAGGTTATACGTCTAATGATTGTTCCATGAGCATCGACGTAGTTCCTGAATTACTGGGGTGAGTGGAGAATGACCTTACTGTCTCAGGAAAATATACTTGATTGTGACACTGTGGCTGTTATTGTATTGCAGCATTTTTGATGGAGGATTATGTGACATTCGGAAACGACCCTGCAAAAAAACCTACATTTATGGACTTGGTTTTATCGACTCCGAAAAACTAACTTGTCATTCTCAAGAATTCAAGGTTAGTTTTTCTAGATTGCAGAAAGCAAAGAAAAACAAATATTTGATGTACTTATAAAAGGGTTGTCAAGAGTGGATGGGGAACAGAAGGAATTCGAACTTTCTTTTACTTCTGGTATTATTGCATTCACTATACACTGATGCTTTTAAGCACGGCAGAAACTAGGGGACATGGTGAACACTTACAAAAAGTTTGATTCCATGGGAGTGATCCCAGGGACAGATTTTTGTCCCCATAACACAATTTTTAAGCTAGGAAAATGAAGTGCAGTACAAACGATAGGAATTGTCTTAACAACATTCCTCTAGTTTCTGCCGATCTTTGTATAGTTTAGTATTGAATTATCTAAGTTCTCTAGTTAGCTTACACGTGATCTTTCTAACATGTGAAATCTACAGCTATTCCCAAGCAACTGGATACCCAAACCATTTGAGATCAAACGACCTGGAGAAATGTTTGACATATATGGCGTAAGATGTAATCTTCCAAATTCTCCCATAAGACCTGGTGACTACGACAACGAGGGTACCCCTGTAGCGGGACTTTGGATATCGATTTCAAATGATGGCAAGCGCAAGAGTCCTCAGCGGATGCGATTTATTTCGTACGACTCTGTTTGTATTGCCTGTGACAAGTCAGCCATTTGTTCCCTGAAAGTAAGACGAAGTTCAAAATACTATCATTTCTTATACAATTGTGACGTAAATTTACCAAATAAGGTATCATTTGAGGGCCAATATGGGACAGTAATACCCTCTAGAAATTCGGTTTGCGTATTCAGCCCTGTATGACGTCAAGGCTTCAAACCGGTTTGACGGTTTCCCACGCACTGGTTTGCAAAAAGGGCTGTTTTGATAATAAAAATACTGTTTAAAACCACAGCGAAAAAGCAATTGTATAATAAATCCTTTATTAGATATTTTCTTGTGCAGTACGGACTGACGTCATTTTACTCATCGCTCGCAAATACATACGCGACTTGTAAAATATCAGCCCGTAATACACAAGAAAATATCTAATAAGTGGTATTTATTTATGCTTTCTTATTTATGGGTATCCAGGCAGTTACTCAGAATTTGTTTCATTGGAGTAGTATATGAATAATATATGAAATGTTTAAGATATAGTTACTTACAGTCATTCTCCAAAAAGATAAAAACAAAAAAAGATAAAAATGATGAGAGAAACGATACGTCTTGTAGACCTGGCGGACACTGAAAAAGAGGCCTGGTTAAGAAATTGTTAACATTAGTTGGGTCTGAGAAGAAATGTGAAAAGCTGATCAAGTTCTCCCTAATAATAAACTTTAAAGAATCGAGAAATTCTCCACCTCTTAACACTAACGCTGCTTTGGCTTTACTGTAGAAAAACGCTTGTGTAATTCGTGGACACTGTTTCGCTGCCAATCAGGCGAACCCACGTGACTGGTGCCAGCAATGCATGCCGGAAATTAATCAATACTCCTGGTCAAAACGAAAAGGTTTGTACAAAGATTATATACTTCGACGTTTCCTTAGTACATTAATTAATTAATTAATTCCCTTAATACATTCTAATATCACAATATTTTTCAGATAACAAAGCACCGTCCTTCGATGAGAACCAGTCACTGCGTTATGCAGTTTTGGGAGAATATCTACAACTACAGCTTTACGCATCTGATCCTGATAATCGTCCTATAAAGTACTCACTGATCAGTTCTACAGTTCGTAGTGGCTTCACTTTCAGTTCTTCTGGTTTACTAAAATGGAACGTGACATCACGTGACAGCCAGAAATTTACTTTTAACGTCACAGATGAATGTAACGCTGTTGACGTCATCACCGTAACAGTACGCATCGTGATGTGTCCGTGTGAAAATGGTGGCAAATGTCTACCCCACCCCTCTTACCCACGGGGATCTGGTCAGTACATTTGTCAGTGCCTCGAGGGATACATTGGTGACAGTTGTCAAGACTGTGTTTCGGGAGATTGTTACAATGGTAGGTCGATTTTGTGGATTATTCAAGTCTATTATTATCCAAATCTGTCATTGTCATTTCTAGTTCTTAGTTAACGAGTAGGTGGTCATGTATAGTATATACGTACTGCAATGAATTCTTTGCTAACGATGTACATAAATAAGAAGACTATTTTTCTTAAGATTCGTTCGGAAAAGCGCGTTGAATGGCACGAGCTTGCAATCCAACGCATTTTTCCAAAATCTTAACCAATCTTAAATTTGCTGTCATTTCTCCTGTATTACATTATGAGCTGAAATTTTGCACTTTTACTAATATCGAGATGCTTTTTGTACTTCTGACGGTGCCGCTTGATTTAGGGGAGATCGGGTCACGTGAACTGTTAGTGCATATGGCCTATTGTTTCTAATAACTTCTTAATATATTTCATCAGAAAAATTCTGCAAAGGAAAAAGAGATGGGGACCATGCAAACCCTAGGAATTGCAGAGGATACATTACCTGTGACGACGAAAGAGCCTTCCTCAGGCAATGTCCATTTGACTTGGTGTGGAGTGCCAATGAAAGAACATGTGATTATAAATACAGCGCGAATCCACCATGTCCTAATCCTGATAAAAATACAACACAAACAGCAGGTTAGTATGAAACCTGAAAATGCAATAACATTACGCTGTGAAGTATGTGGTCCTAACAGTAATTCCCATTGTCTGTGTAGAATTTTGGCCGGGGTGAGAATCTGCCAATATTTTTTTGCTAAATATTCTTATTACCTTTTTTAACTTTTATTAGATAATTTCTGTGATGAAAAAGACGATGGCAACTATGCAAACCCCAGTGATTGCAAAGGATACATTGCCTGTTCAAATCGAAAAGTCTACTACATGCCATGTCCAATTGGAACGGCGTGGAATGCCAACCTCACTCTGTGTGATCACCAAAGCAAAGTAAATTCAACATGTTCATAAGTTATTCAGTTTAAAGCTTTGATAATCAACAAAGTTAGTGATTTATGACTTTTGTCGAGGCCGAGAGCTAGTATAATTATAGCTATGTGGCTGTAAGGTCACCTTAAGTCGCACAAAGTCGCCTAGAGTCACACAAATTTGCCTTAAGTCGCACAAAGTCGCGTCGCCTTAAGTCGCACAAAGTCGCTCTAAGTTCGATCGACATTCTGGCCAATTTTTGCTTAAATCGCCATAACTCAAACTATGCCTCCGCACAAGCCGCCTTAAATCGCACTAAGTCGCCTTAAATCGCACAAAGTTGCCTAAAGTCCCATCGAATTTTTGGCCAATTTTTGCTTAAATCGCCTAAAGCTTGCCGTAAGTCACCTTAAGCTGCCTAAAGTTACGGTGTCGTGTTTGCCGTTAAAGTAAAAAATTCATGTCAGTGTCAAACGCACGACGCCAGGGGCGAAAAAAGTAGTTCGCGTGTTCCTCTCTGCCGTCTACCGCTTCCCGTTTACGTAAATCTTAATATCTCTCATGTAATTTATCCCTTAAGCCTTGTTTTCACTAGCGATACAAGCATAAGCATAAGCAACATACATAGACTTAGTATCGCATTTATCACATATCTGTGAAAAAGACAAGCATCATCAACCAGGCTAGAGAAATTCAAGTAACAATGTGTGTAAGCCAATGTGGCTGCTGTTCTGCGTCATTTCGTTTTCACCAACCTATGTATACTGAACATACTTTTAAAATAATATATAAGAAAACTTCATTTTGAAACAAAGTTCTCATACTGAGTCTTCGTATGTTGCTTGTGCTACGCTTATGTAACGGTACTTTTCTGGGATCTTTTATTAGATGATATGGTGCTGCTCTTGCAAGAGGCACTGTCGGTACTATTACATGTAGCAGTAAGTGTTAACTGATTAACTGAACGCAAAGTGCTAACTGAATTACAAGGTAGCTGTGTTCTGAATTTGTAGCTGCAAAGCTGCACTTAAACTAAGCAGAATGATAAGCATGCTTGATTGGTCTGCTTACGAGAAACTAACTCAATTCCTTTTGGTCCAACCTATGAATGACATGATAGTATTCCTATTGTACAATTTTTATTACGTAACTAGCAGAACTAAAGGAAAAAGTTTTTTTTTATCATTGCTAAAAAAAAAGAATTTACATTCTAAAATGAGCGGAGAGGAACAGGCATTTCAATATCCTTCCTCCTCATTTTAATTCCATTTTTCTCCCTCCTCCCTAATTTTTTCGGCCATTTCTCCTTCACTACATCTCATAATTGTTTTCCTCCCTCCTCCCAAACCAATTTTTCTGCCTCTTTTCTCCCTCCTCCCTACTTTTTTGGGGCTATTTCTCCCTCCTCCCTAAACCGTTCCTCTCCGCTCTAAAATAAACCGTCGATATCATTTACCATAAGCTACAGACTGTTACTAAACCTATGATAGCAAAATCGAAATTAAGGAAAAGCGAGAGCATTAAATCGAAAAAGTAAGCAAAATGTAACCTGTTAGTCATAACTAGTGACTTGAAAATGCTGTACGATAAAACGCCCTAAAATAATCTTAAAATAATCTATATCTGTAAAGTAATCGCTTACAGTACTTATCCAAAAGCACTAGATTATTTTTTATTTGCCTACACATTTTGTTATTACTTACAAACTACGGAAATATTAATAACAAACTTGTCAGAAATGGCGACGGAAAGCTCCATACTTGCTCCCTTTATACTTTGTCAACATCCTAGTCATATTGAAATGTACGTATTTGTAAATTATCCGCCCAAAAAATCAATTTTACACTCTTTATATTTATGTCGCTGGTGCGTCATTTTGTTTTCACCAACCTATGTATAACATAGTTTTGAAATAAAATGTGAGAAAACTTCCTTTTGAAACAAAGTTCTTTTTCTGTGTTATAAAATCTCATCCAATCATAAATAATTAATACCCAGAAAATGATTCCAATTTGACAGTTCCCCTGGTTCCTCCTGGTTCCCCACATAGAATTCTTGTCATATTAAAACTCAGGAAAGCTTTTACTAAAAGTGATCAAAAATGAATGTGCTACCTTTTGATCAAGATCTTCATGTTTCCACCATTGAGCTGATTCCCATATACTCTCCTTTAGGAAAACTCTTCCATCTCCCCAAACAGAGAAAATGAGAATCCGCCAGTAGGAAAATGAGGTGGACGGACAAATAACAATTAGCATTTTCTGTATTCCTTGTCGTTAGTATCTCTAGTTCCTACTCATAATATTACTAGATATTAATACAACATCAATGTAAGACCCCCCGGGGGGAATCGGAGGGGCCGTATGTGAACTCAATATCTCCAGGGTGGGGAATTTGACATGACCGCCATCTTGGATTATCGAGAAATCATAACAAACATCAGATTTTGTGAGGAAATTTGACTTTTATTCATTATACGGGAATTTGACTTTCCTTAACTTAAAAAAGAGGCTGAAAGTCCTCGGGTTATGACCGTCTCCCCTCACTCTGGGGCATAACGCTGATAGCTGCATAATGAAAAAAAAAAACAAAAAAAAACTGTGTCTTCATCCAAGAGGTTTTTTGCCTTCAGTTATAATATACCTGGCGTTTTTACGTCAAAAGTTATTTTTAACCTGACTTCTCCTTGAAACTAGTGGAGCATTGTATTAAAACAATTATCTTTCTCACACATTCACCGAAAAACCTCAAAGTTAAAAGAGTACAAACTGATTTTGTTTTCAAATCCCTCATAATTGGACTTAAACCGTATACAGACTGTAAAAATATCATAGAAAAGAAGGTAAGGGAATCACCGTACACAACCAACAAAAATATCACAGTACTGAAATTCTTAGTCAATATCGATGAAAATATTTTAATATTTTTAAAAATAATTGAACTTCTGCTCTTACAATTTAACTGAACATGCGTAATCATTAAAAGAGGGCCGGATTTTGCTAGAAAGCGGCCGGTCAATTCTTAAGACCATCCACCATAACACGTTTTATCAGTATTGAAATTTTACAGTGTCGACCTATGAAACAATGTCAGTGCCAGTCGGTGGTCAGCAATGAATTCCACTCGACTCTGCGTGGCATTGTCCTCGAATAACAGATGGGTTACCTGTGGTGATCAGTGATAGAGGAAACTTATCCCTTATAGTATCCCTTATTATTTTCACGACTAGATTCCACTGAAAAGAAGAATTTTCCATTGGAAATCCAGTCGAATGTGTGTTGAATATGTGCGAGAAAGTGTACTGACCAACGTGGTATACCATGGTATACCTTATTGCTGCGAGCGAAGCGAGTAGCCTCCTATTCGGAACACAGTGTAATCTGTGGATGTCACTAGACGAGCATGCGATACATACGATCAGCGGTTCAAGTCCATACCGTATCAAGAGTCGATTCAAGGATGTCACTAGACGAGCACGCGATACATTCGATCAGCGGTACAAAATTTTTGCATGAATAGCTGTTGACAGACAAATTAAAGGTCTTTACTACTGCGGCTTGTTGAACTACAGGCAACCAGTGTACGGTTCGAGGTGCGTCTTGTTAAAAAGTTTATTAACGACAACATGTCAATCGCTCTTACTGTAGCGACAGCTAATCTAAATGTCCTTTTTACGGCCGATTTTGGGCTCCCTTTTACATGGGCACGAGTGAACGCACGAGTGCGTCTAGTTCAATATTGAAGGTCAACTAGCAGTGTTCGTCACACAACGCACAGGAGATAAACAAGAAACATTTGATATATCAGACAAAGCGGTGTACTTTCGTAAGTTTTAGGGGAACAGTTCTGCTAACGTGGATACACCAGCTGTTTTTTGCTCGCAGCATTTCACTTTCTATTAGAAATAGCTAGTATAAGTACATTGGCATATCCATGTATTTTATTACAGCCAATGCAGATGAACAGCACCAACCTACATTGTAGACTAGTTAGGATTTGTGGTGGGATTTGAGTCTATAAAGAATGATTGACATTCATCTTATTCAAAGTGCTGACCTACTACATTATAAAAGTCTAGATGGTACACAGGGAGCCCGGCTTGGCTTGGTGTGCGCTCTCAACATGGACTGTCCGTGGTAGCGCTTCCGATGTGGTAAAACTTTGTTATGACAGGAGTAAGTGTTATGTTATGTTGTTATGTGCTATCTTCTGCAGTAGAAACAAATAAACTCACGAAAAATTCGTAAAACTGGCTAAAGACCTTTTCCATTGTTTAATTTATAGGGTCCACAGTAATTGGCTGTCAAAGCTGTTGTGCATGGTATCCCTGCCTTCATTGAAATAAGCTTGTAAACTAGAAAAATATATAAAAATAAAATAAGTACTCTAATGACGCGGACATTTTTACCTAAGCAATGAGGAATTAAATACTGATCTCACTTTCAAAACAGGAATATCCACTTATGATTATTATATTTAGTGTTTTTTCTGTGTTTTCTTAGTATATTTTTTTGTCTTCCACTTAATTACTAACTAATACTTGTAGGTATATTTTTATACGGGTTTTTTTGATAATGTTTTGGAACCCTCTTTGACCTTTGTTTTTCAATTTGTTGTTCAGAAAAAAAACTTTTTTCCACCAAGTAAAAAAAACCCGCCTTTAAATGTCTACAATTGCGGTTCAGCAAATAAATGTACTTTTCATACTTTAGTTTTTCAAACTGAAATATTTCGCTTTCCGCTTAAGCAAAGTGACATAATACGTGTTTTCTGGGGCATAGAGTCGTCATTGTTGCAGAACTTGTTTTTGACCAACACTTCATTTGTACATAAGCATGGCTCCAGTTAAGACGTATACAATTTCCACTGCTTTACTTCTCACGCTTATTGCAACCATCAGGGCAGATCCTTGCACTACCTACAAGTCTCCAAACTATCTAAACAAAAAAGACAAATGGACACCCAAACATGATGCTAAGTGCAACATCCTTGTTCAAGGATGGTACAAGTTCACCAGCATCGCTGGAGGAAAGCTACCAACAACGAAACCTAGCTACTGTGGTACAAGAGTAGCACCAATATGGATAGGAGACACACATCCAGCAACGAAAGGCCAAGAAAAGAATTTGACTGCATGCGCAAATCCTCAGAATTCAGAATGCCGTTTTAAGTCTACGATATCTGTAAAAAACTGTGGTGACTACTTCGTCTATAAACTCAAACCAAGCCCTCGATGTCCAGTGGCCTATTGTGCAGGTGAGCATTTCTATTTATTACTGTTTATCACCAGAAAAAATGTATTAATATACAAATTCTTTTATTCAGTTTACTTTTCAGTAAAACTGTGATATAAAGAATCCCCATTAATGCTAGTCCCATTATGGGAAGCAAGGGTGGTCGAGTGGTTAGACCACTCGCCTGGCTCACCGCTGAGGTTCCCGGACGGGTCACCTTCATGTGAGTTAAGTTTGTTAGTTCGTTCTCTCCCTTGCTTCGAGGGTTTTTCTCCGGGTCCTCTGGTTTTTCTCCCTCCGTCAAAAACGAACTGGTGAGTTGAGAGTTGGGTGTTTAGAAGATATAAGGAATGTGTGTGAGAGTATAAGGACTTCTCCATTGTAAAGCGCATTGAGGCGTTGTGAAATGCGCTCTATAAATACCTAATTATAGAAATACCTAGTTAGTATCATATAACGAGCTATTTTTTCTGTACCATTATAAACGATGCATGGATTTGAACCCCGATAAAAGTTTTCGTTGATATATCAAACGAACTTTTGTAGTCCCTTGGTACTCCTTCGCTCCATTGGGGTTGCACTGTAATCATATATTCGTAGTTTATCTTCGCCTCTTTTTCTTTCTTTATTTTCTGTTTTCCTTTTTCTTTTATTTCCTTTTTCTTTTTTTTTCATGATAAGAGCTACAAAAAGTATGTTTGAAGTGTTTGCGCCCCTTGAGAATACAGTGCTATTTTTGTATTCCTCAATAACCGAATTCATATTAGATACGGAAAGCCGTCTTGGACGAGAAATTCGTCTTCAGACGGAAGCTCGTTGGACAAAATCAGAAACTTAATTATGAGTTTCTGACAAAATGAAATTTCATCTCGATGACTTTTCCGTCTTTATGTGAATTCACTAACTCATCTCCACTATAAATGGGCCATTGATTTAGAAGACGTTTTCGTTAAAGACGAAAAGTTAATATAGTGTTAAGTATTAACAAGACAACATTTTCTAAATAGTTGTATACATACATACACTAACATATAAGTGGACGCTGTCATAAAAATAATAACACCATACGAAGCGTAACGTAGGGCCTATAATTATATACTAAAGGAAAGTGCCAGTCGATGTCTTAAGTAAAGTTTGTATTTTTTTTTAAATTTCGATTTAAATATGTAGTTTTTTGGGGGCAAAAAAACTCACTAAACTGCGTACTTTCAATTGTTTTATTTACAAACCTTTTCAGACTTCGCTTCATGGCCGGAATTCAGAAGTTCACCAAGCGTTAACAATGGAGCACTTCTCCATGCCTGAGTTAGTTGCTTCCTCAACTGTTCCACTGCTTTCGGCATCGTTACTTTGTACAACAAGGAGTCTGAGACACAAACGTCACTTGATATGACGTATTGAAACACTTTTGGGCTATTTTTAGAGATGCTTTTCGATCAAGAATTTGCGCGCTGTTAAATTTCTACCAGCGCCCTCTGGAGAACGAACCACTAGTACTAAAATAAGCCCAGTAGCGAGACAATGGATGTCATATTTAGCAGTCGAATATGATTATAGGGAGGCGCACGAAGTCTTAGTCTCCTGATTATCCATGCAAAATATTTCCAATGTCTCTTTATCCCAGACAAAGTCACTGCAAAGGATCTACATATCACAAATTATCCAAAATAACCTTGCTAAGGTTAAATGAGGAAAACACATTTCAGGGATCAGTCAGACAGACAGACAGACACAACTTTATTTAAACACGGTAAAAACATCAGCATATATTTAAAAAAAAGATAAATAAAAACTGGTTTACATGTTTGCCGTGAGGGAATCCGATTTCGAATAACAATTGTCAAGTCCTCTTTTAAATTGAGTGAGTGAGCTTGACTTTCTCGGTTCGACAGGAAATCCATTCATCAGTTGTTCGAAAACGCGTTATCGCTCACCGAGGGTTAAAATCAATGGATTTCTTTATATTCAATCTGTATTAGCGCTAACTCTCTTTCGAACAAGTGAGCCCCCTAGATCTCATATCATTTTTTTCTCTTAAGGCTGTCATTCTACATGTGTCCCTGTTGGTGTTAAGAATATCATACCAGACAGTAGTTTTACAGCAAGTTCTGAATTGTCACCCTCCAACGCTGCTCAAGGTGCAAGGCTGCATACTGCTAGTGCATGGAAACCCAAGGGCAGTTCAAACACTGATGACTATCTACAGATAGATTTGGGTAGAGTGCTTTTTATTTGTGCCGTAGCAACACAGGGGAATGCACAAAATGTCAGTGCACAGGAATGGACGACAGAGTACAAGATATCCACTTCTACTGATAATAACACATGGACTACTTACCCAAATAATTCTTCACCCAAGGTATCTATTCAAAATCTGCAGTTTATTTATATGAATGTTTCACTGGGCAACCTTAAGTGCACCTTTTAATACTGAGTTAAATTAAGTTATGTGACATGGCACGCGTGACAACAAGATTGCAGTAATAATGTTCTAATATAAATTACTAAATCTCGTTCAAAAACCTGCAAAGTTTTGCTGCACCAAAGTTGCGCTGAAAATCGTATCCGCGCGCCATATGTTACACTGCGCTTTAAACGCAATGATGTTGCGTATCAGTAGAACCTAACCATGGGTTTGTTCGGCTGCAACCGGCTGCAAGGTAGGCTACAGAACAAGATGTCACCCTCAGTTTACCTGCTAGTCTTGCTTTTACTATGGCAACTTAGAAAACTAGTTCGCACAACTGTCTGCAGATGGCGACTGGTGGAAGTAGTATGAGAGTATTAGCAAGAACAAATTGATATCAAATGTTAACCAAAAATATCTCAAATCATATACAAAATAAAAGCATAAACACAGATGAGTCAGTTACTAAATATTGAGCTTCATATTTACGTTCTTTCATTGTAGCTCTTCTCTGCTAACAGTGACGTACACACCGTTGTCAAGAATGTGCTGAACAACCCTGTCCAAGCAAAGCTCATTAGATTTATACCTACAAAATGGAATAACCACAAGGCTCTACGAGTAGAGGTGTATGAATCGGGTTCAAAAGGTATAGCCATTGTAACGTAACAACTTAGAAATCATTTGCCTACCTGGGAGTGCATATACAATGTCATCATTGTCAGGCCTTCACGATAAGAATGACTTCAGAAATTGTACCATATATTTGGATATTTACAGAATATTATTTAGCCATTTACCTTAACAAGATCGAGGTTTATTGTAATAGTTACCGCTGACGAGACAAAATTTGGTCGTGATGTCCCCCATTTTTTATTCAGCGCAACAACAAAACCATAGCAACGTAACGTTTACATGGCTAATCCCGGGGTCCCCGGGGACGGTGGATCCAGGGGGGCAAATGATTACATCTAGCATAAGGCGAAGCAAACTCCATTGTATAATAAATGGATCAGCTAATTAAATCTCATGGGTGACATTTTTTAGTTGGCTAAACAATCCGTATATTTTTATGAGTCATTACAGGCTAGGGCGTTTTGTTGAGAGCTGATTCATACATGCATACAAATTGGTGAGGACCAGAACTGACGCTCAGTAGTGATAGATTCTCCTTTATTTACACCCACTGCTTCTTTACGATCGGTCAATGTGAAAATGTCTTGAAATAATCGCAATTCATCTTATTTTCCATAGTTTGTCGGGACGTCCCAGTTGATCTTTCATACAAGAATATCATACCAGACAGTAGTTTTACAGCAAGTTCAGTACTCTCACCCTCCAACGCTGCTCAAGGTGCAAGGCTGCATACTGCTAGTGCATGGAAACCCAAGGACAGTTCAAACACTGATGACTATCTACAGATAGATTTTGGTAAAGTGTTTTTTATCTGTGCTGTAGCAACACAGGGGAATGCACAAAATGTCAGTGCACAGGAATGGACGACAGAGTACAAGATATCGACTTCTATTGGTAATATATGGACTCTTTATCCGAATAACTCATCTCCTAAGGTATTGTTTTAAACAGTTAAAGGCACTATTCAACCTGTAACTTTTACCAATTTTGTCCATGGTATTAAATTTCTAGCCGCGTGTCTTAAGGCCGGGTAATACGAGCAACAAAATCGTGCAACTTGTCGCCCACAATTGTTGCGTTTCAAGTTGCAGAGCAAATGTTGCTCGTATTACCACCCCGCGCGCAGCAAATTTTCTTTGTTGCAAAAAGTAGACAGTGCTTCTACTTCGTGCAACAAAGAAAATTTGTTGCACAAGGTGTGGTAATGGTGCATTTGATCATATCCACATGGAAAATGCGCGTTATAAGTAATAAATATTATTAGTAGTAGTAGTAGTAATGCGAGCAACATTTGCTCTGCAACTGGCAACGCAACAATGTTGCGCGACAAGTTGCACGATTTTGTTGCTCGTATTACCGGGCCTTAAGTTACTTTGGGAGCATTGTTAATATATCTCATTGAGACCACTGGCGATTTTACTTTTCGAAAAAATAATTTAGTGGCTCCTTAAATGATTCACCACCACCCCCTCCCCCACCCCTTCCCCCACCCCCTCCCAGTGGATCCTAAATGTCTTCGGAGTTAATATGCAGTGCAGGATTTGAAATAAAGCTCAGACAATTTAGCCTTTGATATGAAATTATAAATTTCAAGACTCGATTCGTCCCCCTAATTCAACTTATTCAGGAAAAAAGGACTGACCCATCTTAATCCCCATAGCTCCGACACCGTCTGTGAACCGCTTACTTAAGTGATTTTTTAGGGCACAATTTCCTTTGTATTCCTTCAATTCTTTCCATTTTATTCTCCTCTTGTTATAAGCGGTACATATAAAGTTTAATCGCATTAAATACATACACAACCTCTTTCCTTGTAGATTTTCCCTGGAAACACGGACGTACACACTGTTGTCAAGAATGTTTTGGACACCAGTGTACAGGCCAAGCTTATCAGATTCATACCTACAAAATATCACAATTGGAAGGCTTTACGAGTAGAAGTGTATGGGCTGGATGTACAAGGTAAGAAAATACATATACATTTCAACAAGAAACATAAGCTATTGACTGATGTTTTTATTGTGAAAAAATAAGGATTCCATTCCATTCCATATTATTATAGCTTCGTATACAACTGAAGCTCTGGCCATAAAGGTTTGTCAAACATTTCCATTTCCTCACTAACACTAAGACGACCAAAAACATCGTTTTATCTAAAACCCATATCATTCATTCTATAAAACGCTCATCAAAATAGAACGAGCGGAGTGAAAATCAACTGAGCATAATCATGTAAGTTAATTCTGAAATCGAAGTCTTTGCACACAGCTTTCCAACTTGTGAGCAATCAAAACACTCTCTGTTTCTGACTTTTAATTTTATATACCATTTTTAATAGGTTGTCAGAGCGCGTGTGGTCCTGTTGGTGTTGCATACAAGACTATCATACCAGACGGCAGTCTTACAGCTAGTTCCCAATATGATGCCAAATATGTACCAAGTAGTGCACGACTGCATAGTGTTGGTACATGGGCACCATCTACTAATTCAAACCCTGATGACTATCTACAAGTAGATTTGGGTAGAGTGTCTTCTATCTGTGCAGTAGCTACACAGGGAAATGCTGTCAATGATCGGCTACTAGAATGGACAACAGAGTACAAGATATCCACATCTATTGATAAAAAACTATGGAAGATTTACCCAAATAACTCTTCACCTAAGGTAATTGTGATATACACCTTTTTCAATAAGCGTTGTCGGCAAAAGCTAGCCTACGCGACTCACCCGAAAGGGAATATGGCTAGAAATTATTAGAGCTATAAAACCACATAAATATCCACACCATAATTCAACTTCAGCTTGCCATGAGCTAATACATCAAAGAGCTTCATTTGCTGATGCTAAAATCAAGACTACAATGCGAAAAAGAGAGTAAAATTTTCCAACTACCCATGTTCCTTTTCGGTCTAGTCGCGTAGGCTTGCGACCTCTCATACGACAACCTTTTTTGAAATAGGTGTATGTAGTTGGTAGCATTTTATGTCTATAGAGTAGATTTCGTTCGACTGTGAAAACGGCACAGCACGGTCACGGCACGGTCACGGCACGGTCAAATGTTTCTATTGACAACATGGCATTGGCGTGGACACGGCACGGCGCGGTCCGTTTCACACTCACATAAAAAGTGCTCTATGCTATTTGAAACCTATAAACAGTTTACGAGGATAGGCTGATTCAATGGGTGCGGTCTTTAATTACCCATATCATGCACACACCCGGAAGACTCGTACTCAGTAAAGTGCTGCACGGAGACTGAGGCTCAGTCAAGAAATTAAACCTCGCCCTTTTCTCTAATATTTTGAGAGAAAAGGTCCACCTATCACGCATGTACTGCGGTCAGTTTTCCCTACACACGGCCTATGCTTCATCTCGTGAAATCACTATCCCTTTATATACTTCCAGCCTGAAAAAGGCATCATCCCCATTCGGACGGAGCTTCCCCGTTTTGTCCGTGGTCCCTCGAAGAAATTAAGAAAACTAAATATCAGAGACTAAATTGCATGCTGATATACGACATATATTCTTATTGCAGCTCTTCCCCGCTAACAGTGATGTACACACCGTTGTCAAAAATGTGCTAGACAACCCTGTCCAAGCAAAGCTCATTAGATTTATACCGACAAAATGGCATCGTTTCAAGGCTCTACGAGTAGAGGTGTATGAATCGGGTTTTAAAGGTATAGTCACGTGACATAACAGACTAAATCTTCGTCGGCACTAATCTATATAAATTTGAATCCCCCCTTTTTTTCTCTAAGTAATTTGAACCACCGTTTCAGTTCGCTATCCAACGTGAAACGACATGTTCTTAGACAAAAGGAAAGAACACTGTTTTGTTATGGATGCCGGAAAGCCTAAGCAAAAGAGATGTATTTTTTTATTCAGGTGGATAAATGTGGACGTAGCCAAACTAGAACCAATCATTTCTCGTTGTCTGTGGGGATGAATGTAGGATTTACAAAAAAACGCATTGCGCATGCTCGTAAATTCGGCGGGAATTCGTGGACGCGTTCGTGTTTACAAATATAAGTATCGTCGATTCAACTGTCGTGTATTATGCGAATTTCTCGTGTATTATTTGACCAGGAAAAGAGAACAACCAAAGCGATGTTTCAGAAAAAATAAGCACTAACTTTTCACTGACAGCCTTAACTATCAAGATTTGCTAAACCTCCCATGGTTTTTTTAAACTTCCGAGAATGCGCAGTGCGTTTGTCACCCGTGTCGGATTTACATGTATTTCAAAAGGCGTTTTCCAATCATGCTGTTGTCTACATCACCAATGCAAGCTTCAACCTAAACTGTGGGTTTTTTTTCTTTTTCGATCAAGAAACACAATGCATGTCTTATAGAACAATTGTTTAAACAAAATCGGTTGGGTTTTGTTTTTGCACGCAAAAAGTGCTGTAAGAGGTGCGTGCTAGCTGAGCAAGTTTCAATTTGTCACAAGCCGGCTCTTCAAATCAAATAACTTCAGTACTATATAGATTAATATAAATGTATAATGATGTAGAAGAAATAAGCGCGCGTTAAAAAAACAACAGTGGTAGAGCATCCATGTAGATAATCGGAAGGTCGTGGGGTTGATTCCCACCTGAGGGTCAATTCTTTCTGAAGAGATTGTAGTTGTGTTTTCAACGCGTGCTTAAATCTTCTAAATAACCTACGTGTTTACTTACTGTTTTTGCCATTTTTCCACAGCGTGTCAGGATATTTCAGTTGGTGTTTCATACAAGCATATCATACCAGACAGCAGTTTTACAGTAACCTCTCAATTTAGTCACAAATACCCACCAAATGGTGCACGTCTCCATGCTGCTAGTGCATGGAAATCCAGGAGCAATTCAAACCCTAATGACTATCTACAGATAGATTTGGGTAAAGTGCTTTATATTTGTGCCGTAGCAACGCAGGGGAATGCACAAAGAGTCAGTGCACAGGAATGGACGACAGAGTACAAGATATCCACTTCTATTGATAACAATATATGGATTGTTTACAAACAAAACTCTTTAACTAAGGTAACGTAATAATAAATGTTTTGAAACATTTAAAATACATTAAGTAGATATAGGTACATTACATACATTATCATTATTTAGTGTTTATACATATTTAATTGTGTTTTTTGTTACTTTTGGTTTGTGCGCATATGATCATAATTATGTAAATGGAGATATGCGCGTTACAAGTATTAAATTTATTATTATTAATAACCCCACAGACACGCACGCTCTAAATGACACTGGGCTCTTCCATAGACATGATATCTATTCTACTTTTGATGAGTTTTTCTTTTCTTTTTTCTCTTCATTTTTTTCTTTTTCTTTTTTTTCCTTTTTTCTTTATTTGTGGAAACTGTCTTCATTGAGCGAGACTGGGAGGGGTGGGGGAGAGAAGAGAGGACGTGAGTGAGTGAATGAATGAGTAAGTACGTGAGTGAGTGTGTGTGTGTGTGTGAGAGAGAGAGAGAGAGAGGGGGGGGGGAGGGACCGACGAAATTGGTAACATACATCCTATGTGAGTCTTTGTCAATAGAAATAGATATCCACCAAAAGCCTTCTCTTTCATTGCAGCTTTTTCCTGCAAACTCAGACGTACGTCCTTTAGGGTTCTACACTCTTTTCTTTGTATTCCTTCCATTCTATTCTCTTCTTCTTATAGGCAGTATATAAAGTATAGTATTAAATTATAAGAACCTTCTCTTTCTTTGTAGTTCTTCACTGGAAACACGGACGTAAACTCCGTTGTCAAGAATGTCCTTGACATCACTGTACAGGCAAAGATGATCAGATTTATACCTACAAAATATCACAATTGGAAGGCTTTACGAGTAGAAGTGTATGGACTGGACACACAAGGTACTTTGAAATATCTCAGTTAGAAAGGTTCTTTACCTTTCTTGCTGGGAACGTAGTTTGATTTTGGCAGCTTTGTGTTGGCGAAATTAGTCAACAATTCTCAGATGGAATTTCCAGCTCTGTTGCAGAACGTCGACTTTAACCATCCGCAAACGTTCCCCATCCGGAAGCGTCTCGACTTTTTTCCTCGCGTGTATCATTACAAATACCGGCCGTTACATATACTTATACGGCTGGTACGATGAAACTTCACATGTGATAATGACTTCCTTGATGAAATGTCAGGGAATGAAAAAGATATTGAGGTCTGTGTAGCTAGTGGTATTGTACCTATACCTTATTTCACTCGATGTACTTTAATTTCCTTAATTCCTGTATCTTAAGTTATCTAAGAGATGGTGTCTATTAGTAAGTACTTTATATGTATGGACACAGGTAACCCAAGCTGTACATTTGAATATATGTCCTCTATATAGTGAAATACTACATAAGCTCAGTTATGTTCTTGTTCCAGGTGATATACAGCCATGTTTTAAAGGCAAAGTTGGATGTTTTTCGAATTACACAGGTAAACTATTACTTTCTCCTACAATGATATCATTTTTATTCACCAGTTTTTAATATCATATCACGAAAACGAGCGAGTTTGCAAGCAAGTAAATGATATAATGACAAAAAACAAGTGAATAACTGAAAACTGATGATATATTATGGTCTAAATGTGCGGTAATTTCTTTATCATACATTAAGCAGTGTTATTATATGGCTAGATAATTTCCTGAATTCTGATTGGCTAACGCATGGTCTGTATTTTGCCATATCAGGACCGCTGTCCCGCTGCGCTCGGTCCGTACTGTCAAGACCGAGGTCTCATATTTTCCCTTACAGACCGAGCAAACGAGGTTAATAACCCTTTAATATCAAAACACCTATTAAAGGTTTGAAAAACTATATTCAAATCACTTGACATATAAATTGCCTTGCTCTTTTAGTAAAGTGTCTATATAATTTTCTAAAAATTGTCCATAAACGTTGCACATGGCATGGGACGATCGTCGGTTTTAAAGCAGCTTAACTCGACGGAAACATTTAATTTAACTAAAGCAAATTCTGTTCTCTCTTTTGTATAGCCTCCAACACAACAAAAGAAATAACAACACCTCGTCTGACAACGACGCCAACACCACCACCATCAACAACAATCAAACGTGAGTTTCACTTGAAGGATGAGGTTGATATAAAACATCTCTTACAAAAGATTACATCCATGCTCTGTTTTTATAGTTTCAACTATACCTATAACCACGGGGGGGGGGGGGGGGACTCCTATATATAAGAGGATGGGGATGCTCGTCGGAAATTTTGAAAATGACCCCTAAAAGGTACCAATTCAAAAACAATAATAAAGAATTAAAGTAATGAAACATTTGTTATCGATGTGCTTTGAAGATTCAATTCAGATCATCGAAATCGTCCCTTTCATGCTTATTTTAGATTATTTATTTTAGTTTATTTACCCCAAAACTGTCCCTAAAAGGTACCAGCTATGTCTCTGGTACTCCACTTAAGTCTGAGACGCCCTAAAAGGTACCAGATTGCAGATTTTGGCCCCTAGAAGGTACGACGAGCATCCCCGTCCATTTACGATCGGAGCCCCCCCCCCCCCCCCCCCCGGGCCTATAACACTACCACCATCTCCAAGGTTGAGTTGCAATTCACTAAGTTCAAATCCCATTGCAAAAGTAACGTTTACTCTTTCTCTGTAGCTCCAACAAGAAGAAAAACCACAACACCTAATGCAACAACACCAACTACCATAAATACAACAATCGTCACAACTAAAGGTCAGTTGAACGTAAAAAATAACATTTTGCATCAAACAATAACTAAATGTAGGTTTCTATTTGTGCATGGCCAGAAATTACGGTCATCTATTTTGAATTAGTTACTACAAGCGCTTCAGTGCATACATGAATTAACTTTGGCGCTTGAATGAACACATACAAATCAACCCAAAACATTCAGTCCGAAGCGTTGTAGAAGTGAAAATGAAAAAGTAAAAAATTTATCTATTTGCTTCAAATTTAGTATGTGTAATATAACAGCTATATTTGTGAATCCATCTCGGCAAATAACGTTCACGCTTTTGATTAAGAGATATGACGCTTTTGGTAGGTGTATATTTCGAAATTTAGAAATAGAATGTATGGGGAATTGGCGTTCTTATTGTCACATAGCGCAAATGCGCATATTAAAAGCGTCATATCTCTAAATGGAAGGTGTGAACGTTATTTGACAAGATAGATTGACAAAATAATGTCATACATAAAGTATACAAACATTGAAGAAAATAGATAATTTCTTTACTATTTCGTTTCCAAAACGCTTTCCTTAAAGCGAAAAAGTAAATTTATGTGTGCACTGTCATGGATCCATAGTAACCAATGTTTCACTTTTGTGCAGTCCCAACGACATCACAAAAGAACCCCTCAACAGCACCACCATCAACGGAAGCAGCACCAAAGAAGCCCTCAACAGCACCACCATCAACGGAAGCAGCACCAAAGAAGCCCTCAACATCACCACCATCAACGGAAGCAGCACCAATGAAGCCCTCAACACCACCACCATCAACGGAAGCAGAACCAAAGAAGCCCACAACAACGCAACCATCAACGGAAGCAGCACCAAAGAGCCCCTCAACATCACCACCATCAACGGAAGCAGCACAAAAGAAGCCCACAACAACGCAACCATCAACGGAAGCAGCACCAAAGAACCCCTCTACAGCACCACCACCAACGGAAGCAGCACAAAAGAAGCCCTCAGCAACGCAACCATCAACGGAAGCAGCACCAAAGAAGCCCTCAACAGCACCACTATCAACGGAAGCAGCACCAAAGAAGCCCTCAACATCACCACCATCAACGGAAGCTGCACAAGAGAAGCTCTCAACAACACCACCATCAACGGAAGCAGCACCAAAGAACCCCTCAACAGCATCACCTTCAACGGAATCACAAACAAAGAACCCCTCAACAGCACCACCATCAACGGAAACAGCACAACAGAAGCGCCACACAACATCACCATCAACAGAAGCAGCACCAAAGAACTCAACAACAACGCAACCATCAACGGAAGCAGCACCAAAGAACCCCTCAACAGCACCACCACCAACGGAAGCAGCACAAAAGAACCCTACAACAACAACTCCGTCAACGGAAGCAGCACAAAAGAACTCCTCAAAATCACTACCATCAACGGAAGCAGCACAAAAAAACCCTACAACAACAACTCCGTCAACGGAAGCAGCACAAAAGAACTCCTCAACAGCACCACCATCAACGGAAGCAGCACAAAAGAACCCTACAACAACAACTCCGTCAACGGAAGCAGCACAAAAGAACTCCTCAAAATCACTACCATCAACGGAAGCAGCACAAAAGAACCCTACAACAACAACTCCGTCAACGGAAGCAGCACAAAAGAACTCCTCAAAATCACCACCATCAACGGAAGCAGCACAAAAGAACCCCTCAACAGCATCACCATCAACGGAAACAGCACAACAGAAGCGCCACACAACATCAACAGAAGCAGCACCAAAGAACCCCACAACAACCCAACCATTAACAGAAGCAGCACAAAAGAAGAACCCCTCAACAGCACCACCATCAACGGAAGCAGCACAAAAGAACCCCTCAACAGCACCACCACCAACGGAAGCAGCACAAAAGAACCCTACAACAACAACTCCGTCAACGGAAGCAGCACAAAAGAACTCCTCAAAATCACTACCATCAACGGAAGCAGCACAAAAGAACCCTACAACAACAACTCCGTCAACGGAAGCAGCACCAATGAAGCCCTCAACATCACCACCATCAACGGACGCAGCACAAAAGAACCCCTCAACAGCATCACCATCAACGGAATCACAAACAAAGAACCCCTCAACAGCACCACCACCAACGGAAACAGCACAACAGAAGCGCCACACAACATCAACAGAAGCAGCACCAAAGAACCCCACAACAACCCAACCATTAACAGAAGCAGCACAAAAGAAGAACCCCTCAACAGCACCACCATCAACGGAAGCAGCACAAAAGAACCCCTCAACAGCACCACCATCAACGGAAGCAGCACAAAAGAACCCCACAACAACGCAACCATCAACGGAAGCAGCACCAAAGAACCCCTCTACAGCACCACCACCAACGGAAGCAGCACCAAAGAACCCCTCAACAGCACCACCACCAACGGAAGCTGCACAAAAGAACTCCTCAACAACTTCATTATCAACAGAAGCAGCACAAAACAAGCCCTCAACAACGCAACCATTAACAGAAGCAGCACAAAAGAAGAACCCCTCAACAGCACCACCATCAAAGGAAGCAGCACAAAAGAACCCCTCAACAGCATCACCATCAACGGAATCAGAAACAAAGAACCCCTCAACAGCATCACCATCAACGGAAGCAGCACCAAAGAACTCCTCAAAATCACCACCATCAACGGAAACAGCACAAAAGAACCCTACAACAACAACTCCGTCAACGGAAGCAGCACAAAAGAACCCTACAACAACAACTCCGTCAACGGAAGCAGCACAAAAGAACTCCTCAAAATCACCACCATCAACGGAAGCAGCACAAAAGAACCCCTCAACAACTTCATTATCAACGGAAGCAGCACAAAAGAACTCCTCAAAATCACCACCATCAACGGAAGCAGCACAAAAGAAGCCCTCAACAACGCAACCATTAACAGAAGCAGCACAAAAGAAGAACCCCTCAACAGCACCACCAACAAAGGAAGCACCACCAAAGAACCCCTCAACAGCACCACCATCAACGGAAACAGCACAACAGAAGCGCCACACAACATCACCATCAACAGAAGCAGCACCAAAGAACTCAACAACAACGCAACCATCAACGGAAGCAGCACCAAAGAACCCCTCAACAGCACCACCACCAACGGAAGCAGCAAAAACGAACCCTACAACAACAACTCCGTCAACGGAAGCAGCACAAAAGAACTCCTCAAAATCACTACCATCAACGGAAGCAGCACAAACGAACCCTACAACAACAACTCCGTCAACGGAAGCAGCACCAATGAAGCCCTCAACATCACCACCATCAACGGAAGCAGCACAAAAGAACCCCTCAACAGCATCACCATCAACGGAATCAGAAACAAAGAACCCCTCAACAGCACCACCATCAACGGAAGCAGCACAAAAGAACCCTACAACAACAACTCCGTCAACGGAAGCAGCACAAAAGAACTCCTCAAAATCACTACCATCAACGGAAGCAGCACAAAAGAACCCTACAACAACAACTCCGTCAACGGAAGCAGCACCAATGAAGCCCTCAACATCACCACCATCAACGGAAGCAGCACAAAAGAACCCCTCAACAGCATCACCATCAACGGAATCACAAACAAAGAACCCCTCAACAGCACCACCATCAACGGAAGCAGCACAAAAGAACCCTACAACAACAACTCCGTCAACGGAAGCAGCACAAAAGAACTCCTCAAAATCACCACCATCAACGGAAGCAGCACAAAAGAAGCCCTCAACAACGCAACCATTAACAGAAGCAGCACAAAAGAAGAACCCCTCAACAGCACCACCATCAAAGGAAGCAGCACCAAAGAACCCCTCAACAGCACCACCATCAACGGAAGCAGCACAAAAGAACCCCTCAACATCACCACCATCAACGGAAGCAGCACAAAAGAACTCCTCAACATCACTACCATCAACGGAAGCAGCACAAAAGAACTCCTCAACAGCATCACCATCAACGGAATCAGAAACAAAGAACCCCTCAACAGCACCACCATCAACGGAAGCAGCACAAAAGAACCCCTCAACAGCATCACCATCAACGGAAGCAGCACAAAAGAACTCCTCAACAGCACCACCATCAACGGGAGCAGCACAAAAGAACCCCTCAACATCACCACCATCAACGGAAGCAGCACAAAAGAACCCTACAACAACAACTCCGTCAACGGAAGCAGCACAAAAGAACCCCTCAACAGCATCACCATCAACGGAATCACAAACAAAGAACCCCTCAACAGCACCACCATCAACGGAAGCAGCACAAAAGAACCCTACAACAACAACTCCGTCAACGGAAGCAGCACAAAAGAACTCCTCAAAATCACCACCATCAACGGAAGCAGCACAAAAGAACCCCTCAACATCACCACCATCAACGGAATCAGAAACAAAGAACCCCTCAACAGCACCACCATCAACGGAAGCAGCACAAAAGAACCCTACAACAACAACTCCGTCAACGGAAGCAGCACAAACGAACTCCTCAAAATCACCACCATCAACGGAAGCAGCAAAAAAGAACCCTACAACAACAACTCCGTCAACGGAAGCAGCACAAAAGAACCCTACAACAACAACTCCGTCAACGGAAGCAGCACAAAAGAACTCCTCAAAATCACCACCATCAACGGAAGCAGCACAAAAGAACCCCTCAACAACTTCATTATCAACGGAAGCAGCACAAAAGAACTCCTCAAAATCACCACCATCAACGGAAGCAGCACAAAAGAAGCCCTCAACAACGCAACCATTAACAGAAGCAGCACAAAAGAAGAACCCCTCAACAGCACCACCAACAAAGGAAGCACCACCAAAGAACCCCTCAACAGCACCACCATCAACGGAAACAGCACAACAGAAGCGCCACACAACATCACCATCAACAGAAGCAGCACCAAAGAACTCAACAACAACGCAACCATCAACGGAAGCAGCACCAAAGAACCCCTCAACAGCACCACCACCAACGGAAGCAGCAAAAAAGAACCCTACAACAACAACTCCGTCAACGGAAGCAGCACAAAAGAACTCCTCAAAATCACTACCATCAACGGAAGCAGCACAAACGAACCCTACAACAACAACTCCGTCAACGGAAGCAGCACCAATGAAGCCCTCAACATCACCACCATCAACGGAAGCAGCACAAAAGAACCCCTCAACAGCATCACCATCAACGGAATCACAAACAAAGAACCCCTCAACAGCACCACCATCAACGGAAGCAGCACAAAAGAACCCTACAACAACAACTCCGTCAACGGAAGCAGCACAAAAGAACTCCTCAAAATCACTACCATCAACGGAAGCAGCACAAAAGAACCCTACAACAACAACTCCGTCAACGGAAGCAGCACCAATGAAGCCCTCAACATCACCACCATCAACGGAAGCAGCACAAAAGAACCCCTCAACAGCATCACCATCAACGGAATCACAAACAAAGAACCCCTCAACAGCACCACCATCAACGGAAGCAGCACAAAAGAACCCTACAACAACAACTCCGTCAACGGAAGCAGCACAAAAGAACTCCTCAAAATCACTACCATCAACGGAAGCAGCACAAAAGAACCCTACAACAACAACTCCGTCAACGGAAGCAGCACCAATGAAGCCCTCAACATCACCACCATCAACGGAAGCAGCACAAAAGAACCCCTCAACAGCATCACCATCAACGGAATCACAAACAAAGAACCCCTCAACAGCACCACCATCAACGGAAGCAGCACAAAAGAACCCCTCAACAGCATCACCATCAACGGAATCAGAAACAAAGAACCCCTCAACAGCACCACCATCAACGGAAGCAGCACAAAAGAACCCTACAACAACAACTCCGTCAACGGAAGCAGCACAAAAGAACTCCTCAAAATCACTACCATCAACGGAAGCAGCACAAAAGAACCCTACAACAACAACTCCGTCAACGGAAGCAGCACCAATGAAGCCCTCAACATCACCACCATCAACGGAAGCAGCACAAAAGAACACCTCAACAGCATCACCATCAACGGAATCACAAACAAAGAACCCCTCAACAGCACCACCATCAACGGAAGCAGCACAAAAGAACCCTACAACAACAACTCCGTCAACGGAAGCAGCACAAAAGAACTCCTCAAAATCACCACCATCAACGGAAGCAGCACAAAAGAAGCCCTCAACAACGCAACCATTAACAGAAGCAGCACAAAAGAAGAACCCCTCAACAGCACCACCATCAAAGGAAGCAGCACCAAAGAACCCCTCAACAGCACCACCATCAACGGAAGCAGCACAAAAGAACCCCTCAACATCACCACCATCAACGGAAGCAGCACAAAAGAACTCCTCAACATCACTACCATCAACGGAAGCAGCACAAAAGAACTCCTCAACAGCATCACCATCAACGGAATCAGAAACAAAGAACCCCTCAACAGCACCACCATCAACGGAAGCAGCACAAAAGAACCCCTCAACAGCATCACCATCAACGGAAGCAGCACAAAAGAACCCCTCAACATCACCACCATCAACGGAAGCAGCACAAAAGAACCCCTCAACAGCATCACCATCAACGGAATCAGAAACAAAGAACCCCTCAACAGCACCACCATCAACGGAAGCAGCACAAAAGAACCCCTCAACAGCATCACCATCAACGGAATCAGAAACAAAGAACCCCTCAACAGCACCACCATCAACGGAAGCAGCACAAAAGAACCCTACAACAACAACTCCGTCAACGGAAGCAGCACAAAAGAACTCCTCAAAATCACCACCATCAACGGAAGCAGCAAAAAAGAACCCTACAACAACAACTCCGTCAACGGAAGCAGCACAAAAGAACTCCTCAAAATCACTACCATCAACGGAAGCAGCACAAAAGAACCCTACAACAACAACTCCGTCAACGGAATCACAAACAAAGAACCCCTCAACAGCACCACCATCAACGGAAACAGCACAACAGAAGCGCCACACAACATCACCATCAACAGAAGCAGCACCAAAGAACCCCACAACAACGCAACCATCAACGGAAGCAGCACCAAAGAACCCCTCAACAGCACCACCACCAACGGAAGCAGCACAAAAGAACTCCTCAACTACAACTCCGTCAACGGAAGCAGCACAAAAGACCTCCCCACCATTGCAACCATCAACGGAAGCAGCACAAAAGAACCCCTCACCAACAACACCCTTAAAGGTAGCAGCACTAAGGAAGCCCTCAACAACCCAACAATTAACGGAAGCAGCACAAAAGAAGAACCCCTCAACAGCACCACCATCAGCGGAAGTTGCACAAAAGAAGCCCTCAACGACGCCATCTTCAACGACATTACCAACAAAGACGCCCACAACAATATCACCTCCAAAGAAGCACACAACAGCATCACCTGCAGAGAAGCACACGACAGAATCACCTGCAACGAAGCATAAGACAGCATCCCCTGCAAAGAATCACACAACAGCATCCCCTGCAGAGAAGCACACAACAGCATCCCCTGCAGAGAAGCACACGACAGCATCACCTACAGAGAAGCACACGACAGCATCACCTACAGAGAAGCACACGACAGCATCATCTGCAAAGAAGAACACAACAACACCTATGAAGAAGCACACAACCACATCATCTTCAAAGAAGCACAGAACAACACTACCTCCAAAGAAGCACAGAACAACAACACTTCCAAAGAAGCATTTAACAGCATCACCTCCAAGAACATTACCAAAGAAGCCCATAAAAACGCATCCACCTCCAACAGCAAGCAAAGGTGTTTTTAAATTTATTTTTCTTTTTTCTTTTCTTTTCTTTTCTTTTCTTTTCTTTTCTTTTCTTTTCTTTTCTTTTCTTTTCTTTTCTTTTCTTTTCTTTTCTTTTCTTTTCTTTTCTTTTCTTTTCTTTTTGTTTCAAAGTATAAGTTCTTCTTTTTTATAGATAAAGGTAGGTTGAATTTAAGCCTACCGTGCGGTGTTCTAGAAGACTTGCTGAAGATTTCATGAAACTCTTTTCATGTTTTGTCATAAGTCTTGGGATATATTTCCTTCTTTTGTGTATAGTTCCAACTTCGGCTAGGATTCCGATTACCCCAACGACTGGAGGTGAACTAGGTTTTATACCAGAAACATCATCAGCATCTTAATGTTCACAAAATCACTGTTTTTATTGAATGGCAAATATAACGATATTTTCTATTTTCCTTCTTGCTTTGAATAGATGATTTCTGCATTGGAAAACCGAATTGCAACTATGCAGATCCCAACAATTGTTTTGGATACATTGTCTGTTTTCACGGACTAGTATTCCGTAGATTATGTCCACATGATTTAGTTTGGAGTGCAAATGAGAGAATATGTACATACGAAGGCCATGAAGATCCACCATGTCCAAACTCACCACGAAAAGCAACATCAAAGCCTACAGGTAAGGTTACATAGTCATTCCTAAATAACTGAGAGGGCGTGTGTCACACCTTGGCGTCCAAGGTTATTAGTAGTACTACTTACAACCCTTGCTTGTGTTTCCATACATTTGAACAGTTTGTTATTTTTCGTATGTGCGAAGCAGACCGCGCGGTTCCGTGGCCAGTTCCGTGGTATCAGTGGCGTGTTGTCAAAACTTATGAAATTCCTCCAGTTACCGTGCCTTTTTTGACAGTCATATACGAAAACCGCTCTATTCACTTCAATGCCGTTTTAATTGTTATTGGATCTCCCGACCGCTATACAATATCGCTTTCAGCACTTTTGTTTTAAATAGTTGATTCCGGCGTTTTTGCGGCAACAGTGAATTGGAGTTTATGTATGTGTGTGTGTGTGTTGTTTTTCAATAATCACTAATTGTGCTTTGTTTTTTAAATCATTAATACATTTTCAAATATTATCGATATCTAAGTTTTAAAACTGTTTTAATTCACATTCTCAACAGCTCCAAAATCATCAATAGGTATGTATTCCCAAATGTAAAAGCCACTAAACTATTTTGCACAAAAAATCTGATATGGTCCAAGAAAATCAACTGAAGCGATTCGAAGTTACAACCTGGGGGATTTGTGAGAACTCGATGAAGGTTTATTCGAGGAGTTCAGCCCCTGGCAACTTCGTTATGAGGTCCTGGTGGCAAGGTTAGCCTAAGGTTGCACCGCCATGATATTATTCACTAAAGTAGTACGGGACGGTCGGTGCCTGAGCTAGCATTTTAATGAGGTGTAAGATGAGGAAGTGCTAGGTTGCATGTGACGTCACGGCAGCCATCTTGGATGAACTTCAACAAAATATTTCTCATTAGCATTTGTTTGTTCATCCAACATGGCTACGGGTTTTGTTTGTTTGTTTGTTCGTTTGTTTGTTGTTTTGTTTTGTTTTGTTTTGTTTTGCTTTGCTTTGCTTTGCTTTGCTTTGCTTTGCTTTGCTTTGCTTTGCTTTGCTTTGCTTTGCTTTGCTTTGCTTGCTTTGCTTTGCTTTGCTTTGCTTTGCTTTGCTTTGCTTTGCTTTGCTTTGCTTTGCTTTGCTTTGCTTTGCTTTGCTTTGCTTTGCTTTGCTTTGCTTTGCTTTGCTTTGCTTTGCTTTGCTTTGCTTTGCTTTGCTTTGCTTTGCTTTGCTTTGCTTTGCTTTGCTTTGCTTTGCTTTGCTTTGCTTTGCTTTGCTTTGCTTTGCTTTGCTTTGCTTTGCTTTGCTTTGCTTTGCTTTGCTTTGCTTTGCTTTGCTTTGCTTTGCTTTGCTTTGCTTTGCTTTGCTTTGCTTTGCTTTGCTTTGCTTTGCTTTGCTTTGCTTTGCTTTGCTTTGCTTTGCTTTGCTTTGCTTTGCTTTGCTTTGCTTTGCTTTGCTTTGCTTTGCTTTGCTTTGCTTTGCTTTGCTTTGCTTTGCTTTGCTTTGCTTTGCTTTGCTTTGCTTTGCTTTGCTTTGCTTTGCTTTGCTTTGCTTTGCTTTGCTTTGCTTTGCTTTGCTTTGCTTTGCTTTGCTTTGCTTTGCTTTGCTTTGCTTTGCTTTGCTTTGCTTTGCTTTGCTTTGCTTTGCTTTGCTTTGCTTTGCTTTGCTTTGCTTTGCTTTGCTTTGCTTTGCTTTGCTTTGCTTTGCTTTGCTTTGCTTTGCTTTGCTTTGCTTTGCTTTGCTTTGCTTTGCTTTGCTTTGCTTTGCTTTGCTTTGCTTTGCTTTGCTTTGCTTTGCTTTGCTTTGCTTTGCTTTGCTTTGCTTTGCTTTGCTTTGCTTTGCTTTGCTTTGCTTTGCTTTGCTTTGCTTTGCTTTGCTTTGCTTTGCTTTGCTTTGCTTTGCTTTGCTTTGCTTTGCTTTGCTTTGCTTTGATTTTGTCGTTTTGTTCCCGAAGGAATGGATGAAACCCAGCGAATTGAAAAATGAAGATTTTAATGCAATAAGAAAATGAAGCTTTCAGAACCTGGCTCTTGTCATCCTCCTGTAATATTTCTTTTCATTTCTGTAGAGGACTTTTGTATCAGCAAAAGGAATGGCTGGTATGCAGATCCCATAGATTGCAATAGATACATCGTCTGTTTTCATAAGCTAGCGTTTCACAGGCGATGTCGACCTGGCTTTGTTTGGAGTGCTAATGATGCAAGATGTACAAACGAAGGCTTTGAAGATCCGCCATGTAAAATATCGCATCCAAATCCACCACAACCAATACCAATAAATAAGCCATCAGGTAAATATACAATCATTGCGAAAAGGCTTGACACGAATTAACATTTTGAGTTATTTCGGAGTTGGCGTTTTTAGAAATGTTGTTCCCCCGCTCCCTGTACATTAATGTTGCTAGAAAAATCGTGGGACTTGGTACTGACGGATCCCTTGGCCATCGTTAGGAACCGCAACATTGTATCACGGGGGGTGGGGTGGAGGGTGGTTTTAAATCAAGTTTTAGCGAAGGATGCGAAAAACACAGTGAATCAGAACATCGTGCCAACTAGTTTTGGCAATGATTGTAGATCTCTTTCTTGATAACTTTCTGATGCTCTTAAGTTAAGTCGAAAACTTGTTTTTGTTTGACATCATATTAGACCACGGTAGGAGTAACCAATGGGTAAAACCACTGCTAAATTGCGAGCCCGCAGAGAGGGAGATTTTGGTTTCAACCAATGTGTGGGATGCAAAAATTATTCATAGAATGTATACGTTTTTCTCCCTCAGCTGCTTCATACTTGTTGGAGCATTGCTAAACAATTGGTAAATGATAAACATGATACACGATTTTAGGTTAGGGGGAATGCTAACGAATGTTAATATTTTTTTTTATTGGAAGAATTATGTCATGGAATAGGTGACTGTAACTATGGAGATCTCAAGGATTGCCATGGATACATTACCTGTTCCCATGGTAGAGCCTACCACAAGAAATGCCCACGTGACTTGGTGTGGAGTGCCACTGATGGAATATGTACTTATAAAGGTCATGAGAACCCACCATGTCGTAGTCCACATCCAAATCCACCACAAACAATAAAATCACCAGGTAAGTACTCTAAGGTGTGACCGTGTGTTCCTAGGACCTGATCAAATAAACCGGGCTGGCCCTGTTAAGGGAGTACTAACACATATCGTTGCTGTGCAACGGTTGCTATGCAAAATAGGGTTCTTGTTTGGCCAGCAAAATTGAATCGGCGCACGCGCGCGCGTTTTTGGCGGGAATTATTTGATGTCCAAAAGAGCGACGCACACCTGACAAAAAGGACTCATTTTCGTTCTTATTGCGCATGCGCGGGACACTTTACTTCTAGTTTCTTTAAAAAGCTATAATCTTCGGCGGTTTTCGTCAAAACAAGTGTTTCTTCAATATCTATTTCATTTACAGCCTTTTCTTTAAAGCCAAGCATGGGATTTACGAAAAATCAAGAAATACGGAAGATATTTGCATTGGTAGCTCAATTTCGACATTCAAAAAACCATATTAAATTTATTTGGAGACCATTCTTAAAATGCATGCTTGGCATTATGCCGGCCTTAATCTCAAGTTTCATTTAATGTATCTAATTTATCAAATTTTCCAATATACATTACTAAAGAAAATTATAGCTTTTTTCAGTAGCTATGACGCATGTGATGACGTCACAAAATGACGTCACAAAATATAATGTTAAAGAGCATTTTCAAATTTCCCTAGTACGGCCAGTTTTTACTGATATGTCAGTATACCCTTAAGCGGGGCTGACGTCTTTTGTTTTGTGACCCCAAGGGAAAAGAAAGCAAAAGAAGTCTGCCCAGCTCGGTTCATATAATCAGGCCCTTCGTAGATTCTTCCGTGGTAAGGGCCTGATTATATGAACCGGGCTGGCTCGGCTAAGCGGGCAAACTTCTTTTCTTTTCTTTTCCCTTGGGGTCACAAAACAAAAGAAATCAGCCCGCTTAACCAGGTCAGCCCTGTTCATATAATCAGACCCTAAGAAAGTTTCTATGGTGCGAAAAATGTAAAATATGTGAAACTAGTAATATATTTCATTCGCATGTGAAAACGACTCAGAATTTTCCGTAGAATTCGCACAACTACAGTAAAATTACGGACACAGGAATCAGTGACTAACGCCCATGAGCGGAATTGTGAAATATTAAGTAGAATTCCTGTCATTCTCTCTTCATTTAATGGCTTCATTTATGTTTTGTTCACTAGAAAATTTCTGCATTGGCAAAGCAAATGGCAACTATCCAGATGCAAGAAAATGCTATGGATATATTGTCTGCCATCATGGATTTGTGTTCCACAGGATATGTCCACATGAAATGGTTTGGAGTGCCAATGAGGGAATATGTACATACAAAGGGAAGGAGAATCCACCGTGTTCTCCAATAGTGGCATGAATACGCCTCTTAAGCCCGCCGCACACGTTGAGAAACTACGTGAGGAAACTGCCACGCGAGGCACTTAGCTCAGACGATTTCTCGCCGCAGACGTTGCATCTTTGGTTACACGAGGCAAAAAATAGAGCAGGTAAAAGAGCACACGGCGAGAAAAGTGCCTCGCGTGGCAGTTTCCTTGCACAGTTTCTCAACGTGTGCGGCGGGCTTTAGGAATAAAATATATCGATTTTTATCATATGATGATTCAGACTTTAGTAAAGATTTCGAAAAATTCTCTTCCTAGATGTGATTCTATTATCAAAAATTCTCCATATTTTTTTGACGGAGAATAGGAGAATATTAATGAGGTGTTTCATCAGAAAGCCTTCTTCAACAGGAGTGGCATGGCAGCCGTATATAGGCTAAAGTGAAGATATTTCACCGTTATCGTCATCATTTTTCCGGGAACATTATGAAGATGTCATGTTTTCATACCAGTCCTTTTTAAGATACCTCATTAATATTCCATTATTCCTACGTCACGAAACGGTCACGAAAAGCTTAAAATGTTTTAACTAAGTTTTACTCAAAGCGATACTTTATACAAAATACTAATATTGATTTGCAATTAAAATGAATAAACTCAGAATCCTCCACTTTAAATGTCGTATCATATTTGTTGAACGTATTCAGCATATGTTAACAAAAGACAGGTTGAAGTAACAAAGTCGGAATGATAACTTTAGCCTGGTTTCCATATTATCGCCCCAAACACGATCGTCACAATCGTCCGAATTTATAAAAACAATATCGTCCAGATAAAACCTGGTTTCCATATAATCTCACAAATCGTCTCAGTCGCTTATTTATTTATTTATTTATTTGTTTATTTGTTTATTTGTTTATTTATTTATTTATTTATTTATTTGTTTATTTATTTATTTATTTATTTGTTTGTTTATTTATTTATTTATTTATTTATTTATTTATTTATTTATTTATTTATTTATTTATTTATTTATTTTAATAAATAGATCGACGAAGCATACAACGAAATAACAACTTGGAGAAAGAACACTTTCCTTGTGCCTTATGGGCAACTCGGCCGTTCCTTTATTGATCAATTTACTGCACACATCAATGATTGGAACAATGCTTCTGAAAAGGAGCATATCGCTTTAAAGGTAGCGATCGTTCTGCTAGCAGTTGCTCTTCAGAAACCAAATGCAAAGTCGAAGACAAAAGACCATAAAGAGTGTTTGAAAAGACGGCTAGCGTTGTGGAAAGACGGACACATCGAAGAACTCGTACGGGAAGGGCGTGCAATTCAACATCGTCTCTCAAAAGGTAAAAAACCTGATGCGCCTAACAGAGCAAAGACCTTCGCCAACCTGGTGATGAGTGGACAGATCAACTCTGCTTTACGGTATCTGAGTGATAATAGCAGCGAGGGCGTGCTTCCCTTAACAGATCAAGTTATGGAACAGCTTCACGAGAAACATCCAGCACCCAGCAATGCTAAATTAGGATCACTACTATTTGGCCCAATTGAGGACATTCCACCAGTCATCTTCCAACAAATCGATGCTGAAATGATCAGAGATGCTGCATTGAGAACTAAAGGCTCTGGGGGACCGTCTGGTATAGATGCCCTTGGTTTTAGAAGAATGATTGCCTGCAAGTCTTTCAAGAAATCCAGCTCCAATTTATGCGAGGCTCTTGCCGTTTTGACAAGGCGAAGTGGAAGTGGCGCAGTTCGCCCCATTGGAGTTGGCGAAGTCATACGAAGGATATCTGGGAAGTGCGTGGCTAGAATGCTGAAAGGAGACGTTATCGAAGCCAGCGGATCAATGCAAGTTTGTGCAGGTCACCAATGTGGTAGTGAGGCTGCAGTACATGCTATGCACACTATCTTTGAGGCTGATGAAACTGATGCCGTTCTTCTAATTGACGCAACAAATGCCTTTAACTGTCTTAATAGAGCAGCCGCCTTGCATAATATAAGAGTTGTGTGTCCAACTATCTCCACCTATGCCTTAAATACTTATCGAGAGCCTGCCAGACTGTTCATCACCGGAGGTCAGGAGATAAAGTCAGAAGAAGGGACAACACAGGGTGACCCATTGGCAATGGTTATGTACGCTTTAAGCCTTCAACCTCTTATATCCCATCTCAACATCGAAAGCTCTGCTAAACAGGTTTGGTACGCTGATGACGCCAGTGGCGCAGGGAAGCTAGATGACATCAAGACCTGGTGGCTGTGCTTAAATGACATGGGCCCCGATCTTGGATACTATCCGAATGAGAAAAAATGTTGGCTTATTGTAAAACCTGGCAGAGAACAAGCAGCTAAAGATGTTTTTGAAGGTACAAAAATTAATATCACATCTCAAGGACAGAAACACCTTGGAGCAGTAATTGGATCGCGATCGTTTTTGGAGGAGTATCTAACTGGAAAGATGGATGATTGGGTCAGTCAGATAACACTTGCTGAGTTTGCATCATCACAACCCCAAGCGTGCTATATAGCGTATACCTATGGTCTTAAACACAAATGGACTTACTATCTTCGAACAATACCAGATATTGAGGAACTATTACAGCCACTAGAGTGCGCAATCACTAATGTATTGTTGCCTGTATTGATAGATCACAATTGTTCTGAGGCCGAAAGAAACCTACTAGCTCTACCTGTGAGGTTGGGAGGCCTTGGTCTTGAAAATCCATGTCAAGCCGCAGCGAAAGAGTATCTATCTTCTAAAAGTGTAACATCACCGCTAGTTCAATGCATTATTACTCAATCGTGCTCTCTTCCGGATCCTGATCAAGTACGAAAACTACAGCAGTCGTCACGCAAGGAAAAGAATGAGGTGTTAACGAGTAAAGCTGAGGTGGTCTACAGCTCTCTTCCATCGATTACACAAAGAGCAATCACACTTGCTAAAGAGAAAGGTGCTTCCAGCTGGCTCACTACAATACCAAATAAAGAGATGGGCTTTGACCTCAACAAAAGAGAGTTTAAAGATGCTTTAAAGCTCAGGTACGATTGGCCCATTAATGACTGTCCATCAACTTGTGTATGCGGCGAGGCCTTTACAGTGGACCACGCGATGATTTGTAAACGCGGAGGGTTTATCATACAACGCCACAATGAGTTAAGAGACCTAGAAGCGGAGCTTCTTGATCTGGTTTGTACAGATGTCCAAATAGAGCCAGTCTTACAAGATATAACTGGAGAAGTTCTCCCTGCCGGAACGAATTTAGCTCGGGACGCACGACTTGACGTACATGCTCGTGGACTATGGGAAAGACAGAAATCTACCTTCGTTGATGTACGCATTTGCCATCCTAACGCCAAATCATATCGTGAGATGACGCCAGATGAAATCTACAACAAGCACGAGACTGAAAAGAAGCGAGCATATGAAAAGCGTGTCCTTGAAGTGGAACAAGCCTCGTTTACTCCATTGGTTTTCACAACTACAGGTGGTATGTCAAAAGAGTGCAAAAGATTCCACTCAAGATTAGCCGAACTAATATCTATGAAAAAAGGAGAGACTTACGCGAATACTATCTCATGGATAAGAACTAAAGTATCTTTTTCAATTTTAAGATCTGCATTATTATGTCTTAGAGGATCCAGATCTCGAAAAAGAACAAAAAACGATATGATAACTGACATTGACTTTGAGGTCGACCTGGCCAACATTAAGTGATTATTTATAGATACATATATATTTATATTTTTATTTTTATATATATATATTTTTTAGGTTTTTTTTGCTGTTACCTATAAGTAGATAGTATATAGTATATATATATTAGTTTCCTTGAATAGTTGATTAGTGTTTATAAAATTAACACTATATATAATGATATTGTGCATATGTTTTTTTATAAATTATAAAGACAACGAACATCTACATTACATTTAACACTATATATTATCACAATTTTTTATATGAATTTCTTATTATATGAATATCTTATTATTAATATTTATACATATATGTTTTTTTAAATCATTGATCTGTAAATAGTCTTCCATTGTGAATTTTGTAATAAAGTTTATTCATTTAAAAAAAAAAAAAAAAATTTATTTATTTTAAACACTCAATTGGCTTTACGAGAAAAAACAGTTTTCATTGGCTGCACAATTTTTTGCATAAATTACGCTGTGAGCGAGGTATATCAGTGGTAAACTCGGTAAGCTAGCTAGAGCTCATGTTTGTCGAAGTTTTGTTAAATTTAACGCATGAAAACTCATCCCATCGAGATGTTCATTCTAAAGGGAAACTTTATCTTGCTAATGTATATTCCTCGATGAAATATTTTACCAAAAATTTCATTTCTGGAGCGAAAACATCCGTCGAAGAAGATGCGGAATGTTGGAAATCTTTGTCAGAATTACGCCTAAAAGCAAGACCTGGAAATACAAGAATTGACGTCTTTGGTTTGTAGACTCTACTTTATCAGTTTATTGGTCTTATGCTTGAATACACTGAATATGTAACTCGTGTTTATGGGTCATTTTGTCAAGGTATTTTGTGTATTGTAGTCGAGGGAACGAACCTCCAGTGGCAGTGACTGAATCAGCTTTAGCTAGACTCAGGATTTTCATGAATCGACCAAGACTGAGAAAGAAATTGAGACATGGAACAATCATTGGTTGATAACTGAAAACAACTAAGAGGTAAAAGTTTAGGACCTTTACTATAAATCAAGTTGTTGGACATGTTTCTTGTAGTAAACGGCGAAAACAAGAATTTGTGAAAACTCTCAATCAAGCTGACAAAACGTCCTGGCGTGTTCCTTTTGAGCTCCTTTCTCCTTCAAAATTACCGAGAAAAATTTATTCATCCCAGGCCCGAGTAAAAGGTATTACTATTCATTTGTCTTATCAGCATAAAATTCTTAAATGAGTTTTTAGTAGGATTTTTAATTTCTTTGTGTTTCAAGGTGAATGTCCTCATTCATCGCCACGTTTGCAGTATCATTCATAAAGGTGCAGTAATACGAGCAACAAAATCGTACAACTTGTCGCACAACATTGTTGCGTTGCAAGTTGTAGAGCGATGTTGCTCGTATTACCACCCCGCGCGCAACTTGTCACGCAACAAAAATCGATGTTGCAGGTTGCGAAAATTTGTTGCACAAAGTAGAACCACTTTCAGCATGTATACAATTTGTCTGCGCATGTCTGTATTTTGGGCTTGAAATTCATTTGCATATCGAATGCAAGAAATTTTATGTTGACATGGAACATTTGGCTGGCTATCTCGTTCTTCAAAATTATGTTCAACTACCGAAATACTAAGACAACTGAAACATGAGCAGTCTACCTACCGCTAGTGCGTTGTGGATAATTATCCAAACTGAAGGCACTCCAGATGGGAAAATATCGCGCGTCAAAGTTAGTAGAAAGTTGTGAGAAGAACCAGAACTCCTCACTTTCGAGTAATATTGTGGGCGCTAAATTTATATGTAAGGTACGTTAGAGTGCTTACAATATATCCGTGAAAAAGTTAGCGAACTAAATTGTACTAAATAGAGCGAAATCCTTTGTTTTCTATTGTTTAATTAGTGCAAATTAGTGCAATTTCTTACAAAGTTTTTCACGGATATATTGTAAGCACTCTAAGCAGTGAAAGCCATTAACAACAAGTTACTGTGTAGATTAGACCCGATAAGGGTATTTTAGACTCCATCGATCGTTTAATAATTAGCCATGTTTACTGGAATGTCGCTCAAAATTCTTGCAATTCACTTTCAAAATTTGACATCTGAGACTGCGCCCCCCAGCAAAATTATTTAGTAATTTGCTTTTTCCACGTTTCTTTCTTGCAAAACTGAGCTTTTTTAGTCCAAACTCGTGGTCCCTACATGTGATCCAAAGCATTTTTGTGAACGTGTTTCCAAGCACGTTGTTTGCATGCAAATTTCAGCGATGAATTTATTGCTCTTTTATAAAGTATAAAACGCTGCTTCATACGGCCCAAACTGTATGCCTCACCATGTATAAAAATAGGTCATTAACTTCTAGATAAATGTTGCAGATTATAAAATATAGGCTACCGAATTTAGTCAATTTTAACAAGGCTTGAACCCGACTGTAAACATTGCTTGAAATTACATGGAGGGACCAGAAGTTTTCCAGCAAGAAAGCTCTGTTTTACAAGAACGAAGCATGGAAAAAGCGTATTATTAAATAATTTTGCTGGGGGGCGCTGTCAAAGATGTAAAATTTTCAGAATGAATTGCAAGAATTTTGCGCGAAAAAGTACGACATTCCAGTAAACATGGCTAATTATTCAACAATCAATGAAGTCCAGAGTACTCTCATTGGATCCAATTCAAACAGTACCATGTTGGTAATGACATCCATTACTAAATTTACCTTATACATGAATTCAACGCCAACATTATAACTCGAAAGTGCGGAGTTCTGGTCCTTCTCATAACTTTCTACTGACTTTGACGCGTGATATTTTCCCATCTGGGGTGCCTTCGATCTGGATAGTTATCCACAGCGCACTAGCGGTAGGCAGACTGCTCATGTTTCAGTTGTCTTAGTATTTCGGTTGTTGAACATAATTTTGAAGAACGAGATAGCCAGCAAAATATTCCGTGTCAACATAAAATTTCTTGCATTCGATATGCAAATGAATTTCAAGCCCAAAACACAGACATGCGCAGACAAATTGTATACATGCTACCACTTTCTACTTTTTGCAACAAGCAGCCGCAACCTGCAACATCGATTTTTGTTGCGTGACAAGTTGCGCGCGGGGCGGTAATACGAGCAACATCGCTCTACAACTTGCAACAAAAATGTTACGCGACAAGTTGCACGATTTTGTTGCTCGTATTACCGCACCTTAAGACACAAAAAATTGACTTTTTGTTTTTGTTAATGAGAGGCATGCGTTATATGTTTGCTATATAGAGCAGATTTCGTATGAGTGTGAAACGGACCGCGCCGTGCCGTAACCGTGTCAGTGCCGTGATGTCCATAAAAACATTCGAAATTTCTGCCGTAACCGTGCCGTGACCGTGCGGTGCCGTTTTCACAGTCATACGAAACCTACTCTAATAAATAATCATATTGCCCACGGAAATAGACCTTTTCAGCTTCGTATGCAAATTGCCCATTTCAGACCACGTGACATTCCCTTGAGAATTGTTCTTTTATGATGAACATGATAAAATATTAACACATGAAAGAATTAAATCCCAAGTGTAACATCACGTGATCTGAAATGGGAAAACAAACAACGAAGCTGAAAAGGTCTATTGAATGGGAAAACTTTGAACCTCTGTCGATCTGTTATTGATTTGGAATTTGGTTTGTTTTCTCTTGCATGGTTTTATTTAAGCAATATAAAACGATTGCTTATGTCTCTGTACTGTGATGTAAACACGATGGAAGATGTAGTACAAGGAAAGCAAGCTTAGGAACATGAGGCGTAGCCGAGAGTTTCTTTTGCTTTTCGAGTGCTCTACATCTTCCAGAGTGTTTACATCACAGTACAGAGACATAAGCGATCATTTTATATTGCTTTTATAAAATATTTTCGACATTTTAGTGCGGGCCATGTCTCTGTCCTCTGATATAAACATGGTAGCCAGCCAATCAGCGTGCGCGTTATATCTCAAATATTTTATAAAGAACGATATGCCTAGAATACAATACAATACCATGGCGCTTAGCGCGCACAATTTAAGACCAATAGCGTCATCAATCGCAAATGTAAATAACCTTTTTTAATTAGTCTTGAATTGTAAAATTAACTTCACAAGCCAAGCTTTCAATCATCAAACAAATTTCGATCATCTACCGCACGCGTCTAGTTTAATTTTCAAATGTGTTCGCGTATGCAGCGCGGATGAAAGTAGGAAAAATAGTTGGTTACCGAGCATATGTATCATAACTTGGTTTATAAGCCGGTCAATTATTTTGTAAGTCTTATATGATCAAAATTTTGCAATTTCAAAGTGCAAAGTGTTCATGCAGTAGTAAGTGCCGCAAACGTTCCATTTGCATTGTGCTACACTTTTCTTTGCAATGAGATATGCAATGAGCAAGTTCTAGTTTCAGTCATAAATACGCCATGTATATTTATCAGTTATGTCAATATTTATTAATTTGGACATTACAAAAACTGTAATAAATACACTATTTTATCGTGGAGATTTTTTTCGGCTTCCTACAAGACCAGCTTCTAAACGAAGGAACTACCGACGCTAAATATTAGTGCTCGGCTTTATCTAGTTTTACGTTATCCACTTATGAACGATTCGGTCTTCTTCTACGATACACGTTCTGTGCGACTGTTCATCAACTGGTGATGCCAGAAATTAATATGCAGGCTAGCTATATGACAGTGATACTATTTAAATGCAAAGCTCAAAATTTTGCTACGTACGCTCTCTCATGTTCTCCCAACATCACGCGTGTTTTGATCAGGCTATCAAACACGGGAAACCGTTTTTTATTCCTTAAGTCTTATCTTATTTATCTTCATAAAACACTTCCACATCACTTGGAGTAAAATACCATTCACCAGTGTAAAAGGTACAGTATTTATCAGAGGTGCAGCGTGGCGGTATTTTATAATATTTGAGTTTTGAGTACGATTTTGATTGTTCTGGACTAATAAACAAATCACTCTTTCCAAATCTAGGGCCATCACCTGAGCAAAGATATACTGCCCGAGGAGCATGACTGATCTTGACATCAAATCTAAGGGGCTTGAAGCTTTTGTCATGGTCACTGTAGAGGGAGAACAAGAAGGCCTGGTCACTCGTTGCGGAGCGGCAGACTTTTGCTGTAAAGGTAATAAACAGATAATCTATTGATATGAGACACACTGAGTCAAATGTACTATCACGTACACTTCACTTCTACCATAATAAGCTTCTTGTGAGACAACAGATTGAAAAAGGCATACGTGCGGCGTCATGTGAGTATTGTTTTGGGCGTTTGCATGCTCTGAAATAGCTGGACTTAATTAAAGAACACATAATTAAACAAAATCAAACAAACAAAGAAATATCTAATAAACTACTCAGTTCGCGTATGGCCCCGCCATAGACTGACCCTGATTTTCGTTTGGGTAATTTTGAGAGGAAAGCTATCTTTTTGGTTTGATGTACGGTAGGAAAAAAGGGCGTCGAACAGCCCCATGATTCAGGTCTCTTCTGGGTATACATATAATATTTCAACATTTGTTATTGGAAGAAAGTACGAATAAACGTAGAGGTAAGATGGAATGTAATTTCATGAGAACATTTACTGACATGGAACAGAATAAGAAACTAAACTACATTTATAAATTTCTACACGGTTCTTACGTGATTCCCAAGACACGTCAATATATCCTCCAAAGATATATTCATGCACTCGAATTAATGTCACTGTTGAACCTTTAGAATCGCACTGCTTGTGGAACACAGTCGCATTGAAGCCGGCCGATTCACCGGAGCGGTAACATCTTTTCCAGGTACGATTCTTTCGTCCAAGTAAGTTGAGGAGTGCCTCGGAATATAGCTTGGTACGGTTTTTACGGTTTTGGAGAATTTCTGACGTTTCCAGGCCATCTGAAAAGACAAATTAAAAGCTGAAATTCCCTATAAACAAAGTATTGTATATTCCTCTATATTTTCACAAATTGTACATTATACTAATCTATTGGCAAACGAATAAATGTAAGTATAGAATCATGTTTCAAATGTATTGTAGGAAGTATTGAGATAATGGAAGTGGAATCAGAGTACTTCTCAGCTAATTTGGACAGAAAAAAATCAATGGGAAGTTCAGAACCTTTCAAAAGTTAACTGAAAACACAATACGACGTCAAAAAATAAAACAAAAGACCCAATTGTGAAAGGCATAGGAAATGTAAATATAGAAAGAGAAATTGCGATGAATTAAAGAGAACTAAAGTGCTTACTGTAAGATTTTTTCATGGATTTAGTCTTGTTCTGTTTACGTAGTGTACGGCTCTTGCACAAATCTTCATTCTTTAAAGCAAAAAATCCACATTATTGTCATTATTGCCAACAACATACAATTGTGTTCAGAAATTTCAAAAACTCTTTACCTGAGATGGTTTTAACTGCTGAAATATAAATCCTGGTCTTGCAATTAAACCTTTCTCTCTTTTCTCATTCATGGCGCATTTACTGAGCTCACAACTGTGTCCTGGACAGGAATCGGCTTCACGCTGGAAGTTATACGAAGAACACTTGCTATCAGCGTTACACTCCATAAGACAGCTCATCCAGTCCTTTGTTTTGAAAACTCGATAAACTTCTTTGGTCATAACATGGTCTTTAACAGTAATGTGATGAAAGTTGGCTGAAGCAACTGCGATCAACATTGAAAAGTAAAGAAGACGGCGCCAAAAATTCCCAGAAAATGGGAAAAACAGAGTGAACGAAAGCATGTGGTTTGCTTATTAGTTTGATGCGTTCACAACGAAAACGCCTCACTATTGAAAATGAACCAACGGGCCAAATGATGGTATATATGATAATGACGGTTTAATTCAGTGCTTTAAGACAGCTGTTATTAAACTCATGCAGATTCACATGTCTTGTCTTGTTTAGAGATGTAGTCACATTAAAACATCTTAAGGGGCACCAGGATGAAAATCAGTGAAAATTGGAAGTAAGATGAAAATTGGGTGAAGTTATAGCGCCCAAATACGCACCAGGCACCATCTTTAAAAGAGCTAGACAGTGAAAAACTATTTGATATTCTTGCATTTAGATGACGTAGATGACGTCATCTATTCATATTTCATTTTTATTTGTTTATTTTATTATTCTTTATACTCTTAAAGTCACTGTAGAGTAATTCTTTATGTTTGTCGCTAAGTTATTTTTACTTACATGGAATAATTAGTTTCTAAGTTTGTCCAAGAAGCACAGCTTTAACTATAGCTTATTACTCACTCGTAACAACTTTGTGGTAACATGAGCTTAATGTTCTAATGTTTCCATCATATTACAATAAAACTGTCGTTTTGTTGACACTGAAAATTGATTAGCAAAACTGCCTTTTGTAGCCTGGGTAGCGGCCCTAGTGCCACTAACCCATAATTTGAAGAGTTTTGATAATCGTTTCTGCATGAATGGAAAATTTTTGTGGCTTGATATTTCTGAATGGAGACATCTACTTTCTGAGGTTTGAGGATTTGAAATCTGAAAATGCAACCATGTGACATCAACCCAGGAATTATCTTAGTAAATATACAAAAACGCTAGAAATAATAATATTCTTACTAGTTTTCCATTTGCAAAACATTTAAAAATTCACAGTATGATGAATGTTTTTGTCACTCACACTCAAACGCACTTCGGTCAGTTGCAAATTCGAAAAACAAAGTATAGACAAATTCCTGGTTTGGCGTCACCTTATTTGCATTTCAAATGCTTTTAACTCAAAAAGTAAAACATCCTCATTCAAGAATATTAAACCATCCAGCTTTTCCATTCGTGAAAAAAATGATTATCAAAATTTCAGTTTAGGGGTTATTGGCACTTTAAAGGGGATGGTAAAGGGAGCGTGGAAATTTGATCAGTTAAAATCGAGAATAACATCATCTGCTCTACGGAAGACAAAGAACATGTCTTTACTATAGGCTGGTTGTGAACTTTAAGAACTCATATTCCTTAAAGATAAGTATGTAGTATTAGATAAAAGGGGTCCAAATGAAATACAGATATTGAGTCATTATTCAATGTGTAAATGAAAATAAGATATATTTAGAAACGTAGACACCTGCTTACCGTTTGAGTGAGCACTGTCAATGTCATCTTGTCCGATAAATACTCTTCCGGCGCAGATGAATTGACATCATCAAAAATACTGTTTTACTAAGAAACAAAAACTTTTTTACTGAGACCAATTGAACTTGCTTTAATGCTAACTGGAAATTTAAAACCATTTTTAACAGTTGAAAATTACAATTTATAGCTTTGACATTTTTCGGGAGGAAAATCTGACTGGTTCCTAATATAACGTTAAGAAATGCAAATGTCTAACATTCTGTTCATCTGCAAAAGTTAGAAAATACGTTGGAAAATTTTTTAGCAAATTACGAAGCTATAACTTTCCCCGGGTCGGTTTCACGAGACGGTTTCACGAAAAGTGGGACTGCTTTCTACTTCTGCAACCGAAACTTGAACAAGTTTCAGGACGAAATTCAGCGTGTAACACCCCTCTTGAAAGTTGTCTCACATCAACGATCGACACAAAGTTCAGATAAAAGTTTCAGCGTGTAACAGCGCCTTAAAGGTACGGTAATACGAGCAACAAAATCACTCAACTTGTCTCGCAACATTGGCTGCGAAGCAAGTTGAAGAGCGATGCTGCCCGTTTTACCACCCGAAAACAAACTTGTCTCGCAACAAAATAGTTTGTTGCAGGTTGAGAAATTTTGTTGCAGAAAGTAGAAGGTCGTTATACTTCTTGCAACAAAATTTTAAAATGTTGCTCGTATTACCACCTCGGTTCAACTTGTGTTGCAGCAAATGATTTTAGGGGCCAATGAGAATACAGGATTCTTTCAACCTGCAACAATAATTTTGTTGCGAGACAAGCCGGTTTGTTCGCGGGTGGTAAAACGGGCAGCATCGCTCTTCAACTCGCTTCGCAGCAATGTTGCGAGACAAGTTGAGTAATGTTTTTGCTCGTATTACCGTACCTTAACTGTTAGAAATGCAAATTCATAACAATTGCCGGAAATTTGTTCGAAAGTTGCAGAAACTGCAATTTCTAACTTAGAATACCAATAAATCTCTTGAAGAAATCTGGTTTCTGGTGACTTTTTCAGTCATTTCTTAGATTCTGTTATTAAGAATCTAGATTCTATAAATTTGAACATCTGGTTCCAAATGTACGAAAAGTAGTGGGGAAATTGTTATCAAATTCTTTGTTTTCAATCATGCAGCTGATAAAACTTTGGTGACAAGCAGTCATTGCCCTTCATGTGTTTCTATCAACTATACAGTGTCTCATTTTCAAAATTTGTCATTAAGCCGAGAAAAATATTCCTCACGAGGTGAAAGTGACATCTAATATAAGTATATAAACAAGCAACGGCTTTTGTTGATTGCACGTATGCATGAACAAGCTATTTTTTCTGGCTCCTTTTTCTTCACATTTTTCTTGCATGAACATGCCTATTTTCTTGGGTCACGAAGTGTTATTGGTCTTTTAATCATCTGGTCCATAAATGCAAAAAGCTACATCCTGTTCATGCAAATATATGAAGTTATTATTCAATAATGATCGAGGTATGCCTACACTTCATACAACCCGCGCGTCTGGTCACCAAATAATACATACATAGAATTGGATGAAATAAAAATTAAATTATCAGGAAAATACACCGTACCGTATCAATAAAAATAAATTTTACATATAATTATTGGAAAATTTATTGGTACAAGCTACCAATAATAACTTTATAGTTAATCGAGATTGATAGCTTATATGTGTTTTTCTTGAAAATTATGCATTTTTGGTTTCAAAGAATTAAGTAATAAAAAACTAGAAAAGGAGAAAGGAAAAATAGAAATACATTGAAAAATAATGATTATTACATACACTTGACAGGCTAATAGATATAAATGAATGAAATAAATACACCTATATGATAACTACATTAAATTTATAAATAGAAATAGAATTTATACTCAGAAATAGAATTTGAAATGCGATTTGAATCACGAAAAATATTTACTGAGTAAGTTAGATGCATTGTACGAGTGCTTTTTGCTAGTCATAAGGAAAAGTGTCTCAAAAGAAACTGTAAAATAATTAAAGTACAAATCATGCATAAATAGCACATACAGTCTGTACAAAAATTTAGTGAAAAAGTTCTAAAATTTTTAATTTATCAAAATGGGGCTAGAATGAGAATTTACAATTAGCATGCATTTTATTGTAAGATGATTTAATGTAGATTGGTAAGTTTGGCCCCACAAAGTGAATAAGGATAGACTAAGGAATGTGCCTTAGACTGATATCAGAATATTCAAGTGAACCGCGCAAGTGACGTTCCTTGGACATTATTCCTTATTCACTGGAAATTTTTGCTCATTTCCAATGATAGGAAATATCTAGGCTATGATAGGAACTGGACAAAGTGTAGGAAAAGAAATTTTCCTGCATATTTCCTAGACTGATCTCCAATCATTGGAAATTGCATTTTCCTAGGTATTTCCTACCTTTTCATTTTCCTATGATAGGAAATATCTAGGAAAATTCAATTTCCAATGAATGGAAATATCTAGGAAAATTCAATTTCCAATGAATGGAAATATCTAGGAAATATGTAGGAAAATTTCTTTTCCTAAATTTTGACCAATTCCTATCATAGGAAAATGCAATTTCCTAGATATTTCCTAGATATTCCCTATCATTGGAAATGAGCAAAACTTTCCTGTGATCACTGCGTTTAATCTTCTGGCATGTGTAGGATACCGTTACGTTTCGTTAATAATCGCCCTCTGGGAGGGAGGGGAGCGAAATAAACCTTAGTCTCCCATTCAATGTATTTTCATAATCCATATTTTAATAGCTAACTTAGTAGAAAAAATCCAGAAAGGGTTTTAAGATCTGTAAAGCACAAACCACCAAATGAATACAGAACAAGGACACAAGGTAAGAGTATCGTTCAATTATGTTTTTAACATAAAAGAATACTACCACTGATACCAAGAATTGACACGGGTGAAAAACGCATTGCGCATATTCAGAAGTTTTAGATAAAACCATTGAAGGTTTAGTAAATCTTGAAAGTTAAGGTTATCCGTGAAAAGTTAGTGCTTATTTTTTCCTAAAACATCCCGTTAGTTGTTCTCTTTCCCTGGTCAAATAATACACGAGAAATTTGCATAATACACGACAGTTGAATCGACGGTACTTTTGTTTGTAAACACGAACGCGTCTACGAATTCCCCCCGAATTTTCGAGCATGCGCAATGCGTTTTTCAGCCGTGTCCAAGAATTACTACTTTAAAGCAAAAGCTGGGGGTTGTCTATCGCGAGTTTCAAGGGAGAAGAAAATATATCAAAATAGTACAATTAGCTAATAAGTATTTGCTTTTTTCCTAGAAAGGAATGAACTCTCTAAGATGAATGGGATCACAGTGATTCTAACCACTTTCCACAAAACAAGTTCATTCATGATTTATATCTAGGCTGTCGAGTAACATTAAAGGCAACTTGATAAGTATCTTTTAATTTAATACATTGAGAATATCGGAGAAACAGATTTTATCTTCAAGCTTATTGAGGTGATATCTTAAGCTAAGGTAATACGAGCAACAAAATCACTCAACTTGTCTCGCAACATTGCTGCGAGACGAGTTGAAGAGCGATGCTGCGCGTTTTTCCACCCGAAAACAAACTTGTCTCGCAACAAAATAGTTTGCTGCAAGTTGAGTGAATCCTGACTTTTGATTGGATAAATCACGAACGCGAAGGAAGCCATTTTGCAGTTTGCTGCGAGACAAGTTGACTTTGGGGTGGTAATACGCGCAACATATGAAATTTTGTTGCAAAAAGTTGAGCGACTGTCTACTTGCTGCAACAGACTTTTTCAAGCAAACTATATTTTGTTGCAAGACAAGTTTGTTTTCGAGTGGACAGCATCGCTCTTCAACTTGTTTTGCAGCAATGTTGCGAGACAAGTTGAGTGATTTTGTTGCTCGTATTAATTACCGCACCTTTATACATTCCAGATTCATTCATGAAATTCTTGCCTTTCCATGGGCTGCCTTACCAAAACTGTAACAAATATATATTACGCTGAGGCTGAAATTGAACCGCACTATATAACTCCAAACTGTCAAACTTTTTCACTTGTTCCGTTTCAGTTGTCGAAAATTCAATCAACTAAAACCTCTCAGAAAAGCTAATTTAGATTACTTAGTCCCACATGCAGAAACGCCTTCGACGCTGGCTACTTGTATTTGAATTATTTTAGAGACACAATGTTTAATTGCCATATTTATTGAAATTCGTATGCAACGAAAAAAGAGCTCAAAAGCGTACATTCACAAAACTGAACAACCCGAAAAACAATATCATTAACTAGCTATGTTGTTACTGATTCCTCGTATATAGTATTGATTCTAAAAACATAGAAGCGTTTAATTTCATCAATCAGCTAATTAAAACCCACCAGCCCCCCAAGTCCCACCCCCTATAATGGAAGATGTAACACATTAAAATATGGAACCTGCCACATGCTAATTGCTTAACTTAAGCCCGGTTTACAAGACAGCCTTAACTTTTATGGCACGACACACTTAAATCTTGGCACGCGGACCGACATTTCTGGACAACTTTTTTCTGTTCACACGATAATAATTAAGGGTGTCGTGCCAAAAATGACTGGCCCGCGTGCCCAGAGTTAGGGATGCCGTGTGTCCATTCAGTTTAAGTTCATCGATCAGTTAAAACCTACCAGCCCTCCAAGTCTCCTCCCCCTATAATGGAAGACGATACACATTAAATTTTAAAACCTGAAAACTGAAATTGAAATCTAACCTAAAAGAACTTACATTTTCGAATTCTTGCTTACTTTCATATCTTAGACCAAAAAACTGTTTCTAAAGTGGACGGAGATGCGTATCCCTTGCGCTTTCAAATCTGGTGTAGCTCCAGATGTTTGCGTTGAACATTTTTTCATTCTTACTAAATTGCGTAAACTTGCAAGCACAGAAAGCACACACAACAGGTGAAACTCGGTCGATAATGCCATGCTAATCATTGGTTTACCCAATCGTGAAATGAGAATTCTAGTCTTGAAAACTCAAAAGTGGGAAATTAGAAATATAAGATTCGGTATATGCAGGAGTTAGCGTATATGTATTTCAATGCATAACAGTACCATTATTATCAAACTGGAAATGAATTTTGATAACCTTCAAATTCTATGTACACGTTGCAAGGATTGACAGCCGTGAAACTGTGAGGTCATCACCTTATCCAATAGCGAACATTTTTAATATTTCACGCAATATAGATCACGCCACAGAAACTATATAGATAAGCACTGATAGGTTAGGGTGATCATTTAGTCAGAGAGGACAGTAGAATAAAGACAAGGCACAAAAAGGTGAGGTTAGTTTAATATGTCTTACGAAAAATACACAAACTTTAGCGCTTGGATTTTGGGAACTTCTGACAGCAGTAAAAACTCATTAATTCATTAACTAGAGATGTATGATGTGGCAAAATACTTGCTTTCACTGTTAAATACGTTGTTCGTACTTATTTTTTCCACATCATGTCCAGTATATACACTTTTCTTTTGACAATCTTTAACTTTTCACGTTCATCGTTTCTCTATTTTTCGCATTTCCTGTCGTCGTTTATCGTCATTTTATTTTATTTTATTTTTCTTTCTCCGCTTTTCAGTGATCATTGTTCGTTGATCGACTCAAAAGATTGACAGAAAACAAAATGAAAAAAGGGACAACTCTAAAAAACAAAATAATGAAACTAATAAGCCACTTCACGCGTACGCTTTCGTCCGCCATTTTGAATGGGGGCAAACGTGCCAAAATCTATAGGAATCTGGATCACTTTGACTTATCATAACTCGGCTCAAATTGGTCGGATTTTCAAACTTTAAACTTCAATCATTTGCAGACATGCATTTCATATCTCGGACTGAAAGTAAGACCAATATACGTATTTTAGCAACGTTTTTCAAATCAATCTTTTATTCACGAATGATCTTTAAAAATATTGGAAGCTTTAAAGGCGGTGTTACACGAGACGATTTTTAACGTATAGTATAGTTTTTTTTATACATGACCCATATTGATAGCAATTTTTTATAACTGAAATGGTTATCCTGTTAAAATATGTTATTATTATTATTATTATTCTACAAAAATCCTCTTTTTCTCGTCTTGTAGTCTTCCAATATTCATCAATACAATATTCCAAGTAAGTTGTTCCTTTGAAGAGATATAATTTTTCTTGTCAACTGTGCTTTCGTGTGAATGGTCGACCAGTTTCCACTTTTTTAGCGCTTACAACTTACATCAAAGCCGCTCACAGGACCAATAAACAAAGACTTTTGGCAACTTTGTGTGACATCAATTAAAAGTTATTTTGCGAAAGTTGGAATTTTTTCTCGTGCGTTAATTTCGAGTCACCAAATTTAATAGCCTTGATAAGTTTTTCGGGATTTATTCAAAATCCCTCTGATAAAGCTTTCTGATTTTGAGTTGGTTAAAAACGGGAGATATTTTAGGAAACTGAATTCAATGATCTTTGTTTTTCGTTGCCATAGCAACGCATCATGGAAAAAAATTGGCATCAATCAAATCTTCAATCCCTCCTTAGTATCTTGTGTGAAAATCATTTTGATCAGACAAATGTAAATTGACCAATTTTCAAAAATAAAATTGGAAGTTTTGTCAAAATCGATCACCAAAATACTACTGGTAAACACCTTAAATTTTATCTATTTATGTATTTCATGTTTTTTGGACTACATTCACTTCACTAGTAAGTGGATTGGAATGGTATTCATGCACATGCAGTCCTAGGCTGCCTATTTTTTAAGGATATTTCAATAACTCCAGTTGCGGAACGTATGATGATATTTTATGTTCTTCCACACAACTCCGCATTGTCACATCCTTTTGATTTTGTTGTTGTTGTTGTTGTTGCAGTTGTTGTAGTTGTTTTGTTGTTGATGTTGCCGGTTTTGTTGTTTTTGTTTTCGATAAAATTCGAATTGAGTCAGATTGCTGTGACGTCGTATGACTTTACCCCAACCACGTTAATTTTTGAAAAATTCATTTACTATGCACTTTTACACTATGATAGGTCGAACAGAACTCTCAGTGGAATTTGAGGCAACTGGCGTCTAACTTTTGGCAGGTAAGCTCCGAGAAAACCAAGCCTTAATAAGCAACTGAATTATTAAGGCGTGGCAAATGCAAGGGAGCATTAAGCCCCAAATCGTGGCTAAGGGGCTGTATATATGGAGGCGAGCCAGCCCGGTAAGCGGGCCGACTTCTTTTGTTCTGTGGCCCCCAGGGAAAAGAAAACAAAAGAAGTCAGCCCGCTTACCGGGCTGGCTCGCCTCCATATAAACAGCTCCTAAGAACTCATTTATTAAAAAGACTCTGGCCATCACAAGTTCTTAATTCTTTAATATATCTCAATATCGCTTTACTTTATGAGTCATTTATTTGAATAATAGAGTCACTTATCTAAAAAGGTTCTTTGGTAGAGCTCACATTCTTTCTTTGCAAACTGTCATGGTCAGCAATTTAAAATCATGATTTTATTGAATTTATTTTAAATGAGCAAATCAAGTCAGGATCGGCCGATTCAATGCAACTAGAGATAAGATCTTGATTTATTATTTTCCAAAAAAACCGCATGAGATCTATGGCCCTCTTCACACTGAGCTACACTGCAGTTCTAGATCGATCTGAGTTCGATCCAGCTTGAAGCGACCTCAGATCGATCTAATGCTGTAGTGTGAACGAGGCCTTGGACAAGTGCGATCCAGGTTGGACGCATACAAGGTTGCTAGAAGTGGATAAAGTATGGTCTTTTTTCCTGGGCTCAACTCAACCAAAACATAAAATATAACTTCTATCGCTTCTATATTGCAATAGGAGACGTGCTTGATCGCTTTACTAAACTGAAGTAGCGAAAAGCGAGACAATATATACACGAAAAATGAATAAATAGATAAATAAATAAATAAACAAATGAATGAATGAATGACTGAATGAATGAATGGCGGAATAAAATAATAATAATAATAAATAAATAAATAAATAAATAAATAAACAAATGAATGAATGAATGAATGAATGAATGAATGAATGGCGGAATAAAAATAAATAAATAAACAAATGAATGAATGAATGGCGGAATAAAAATGAATAAATAAATAAATAAACAAATAAATAACAATATAAATCGATTTTCCAATTGCTATAACTCCATTAATATCAAAAGATATACACCTTATTCCAAAATGGCGACAGCGGTGACAATCAGTAGAGTAAAACAAAACCAAAACATCAAATATCAAGGCTTATTTCTATGTAGGGTAAAGAAAAACACCGGCAAGACAAAATTAGCAACAGATTTCCTACAGATAAACTTTAACATGAATTGTGGATCTCGATGCCTCGCTTTCATGCTCTCTGCTGTCACTAGTGTCCACCACTGATTTTGGAATTAGGTGTATTGTGGATGAAGTGTGCTGAAGAACAAATGATCGAGCACTATATAGCCGGATAGATGTTTTTTTTCCCTGATCAATTGGTAAAACAAACAAAAGGAAACTTGCAACCTGTGACATTCATTTTCGCACGCACAAAGCCGTGTGCACTAGTAAAGTGAACCAACCACCCACCCAGAGAAATGGAATAAATGAATGTAGTAACTTATGTAGGATTGAAATGGGTGACTCACCCATAGCTCAGTGGTTAGAGCATAAGAAACAAAACTTTTCCATTTTCTTATGCTTATGACGTTATGTTGCGCGTGTGAACCGGTAAAAAAAAACCTTATGCTTATGTCGTCGTGTGAACTGGGCCATAAGCATAAGCATAAGCGTTTTTTACCGGTTCACACGCTCAACATAACGTCATAAGCATAAGCATAAGAAAATGGAAAAGTTTTGTTTTCTTATGCTTATGCTTATGACTATGACTATGCTTATGTCGTCGTGTGAACCGGGCCTTACGAAAAACGAACTCTGAGTCTGAATCTTAGCGAGAAGGAAGGAAATTGTTGGTACGAACTTGGAATAAATTACAATATAAAGTGATATGAGTATGAATGGATGATAATGTGCATATTTAATGATAAAAGCATCATTCTCGCAATTTTATTTAGTCTCAGATTTAGATCCAGATTCAGATTCAGATTTCAGACCGTCTACGTTTTTCGTAAAAGGTATATATTTTAATATGTAGGAGTTTTGATGACGCAGTTTTATTCTGAAACGTCTACTTTTTTAGCTCCAAAATAAAAGACTTCAGATTTCCAATAATAATTTCAATCATCGCTGAACAACTTGCATTGGTTAAATGCCAACAACTTGTTGAACTTATTAGAACCCAGTCTTCATAGACAGTTTGGTAAGCAGAACTATTTTATTCAACCATATCATTCGATATCACAATTATCGGCAAAGTTGAAAATGAGACAAGACGGACAGAAATAAAAAGAGAAAAAAGATTAAATTCATTTGTGCAAAATTTCATTTGGGATTTGATCCCGAGACCTTTGGGTTCTAATTCCACGTCTTTCCGATTCTACCTCAAGTTGGATATTTCTAATGTGAACGCGGTCCCAAAGTGGACTGAGGCCCTGTTCACACTACAGCATTAGATCGATTTGAGATCGATCCAGTCTAGTACATCGCTTCAACGTGGATCGAACTCAGATCGATCTAGAACCCTGTAGTGTGAACAGGAGCTAACAGGGCCTGAGATCAATCTCAGATCGATCCAGCTGAAGCAATCTCAGTGTGAACGGCCCCTAAAAATAGGCGCCTAATAGGCGCATGTGGCTATTGTCAGTAGCAAGTCAGAGTTTGTTATAAACTGATGGACGCTCATAAAGGACATAGTAGTTATACAATGGTTTCGATCGAGTGGCGTACCGTGGAATATTCCACGAGTCACTTGTTTTTTCTAGTATATACACGAGCCTTTAGGCGGGTGTATATACAAAGAAAATACAAGTGACGAGTGGGATGTTCACAGTATGCCACAAGAAACCATTGTATAACTATTTTATCCCACACCATAGAAAATACAGCAATTGGCGTAAGTAGTAGGAAAGTACCAATCCTGGAACAGAGGTACGAGGTACGACGGCCCCCCATTGATTGGAGTGGAAGTAGAGGATTGGTCTACTTTTAATGGGGTCGATGGTATCTCCTCTGTACCCTGTGGACCACTAGATTTAAAAGGTGTTCTGACTTTAGATGTCAGGCGATGTTTGTGAAACTGAAGTAAGTTTAGATGTTTTTCCTGAGAGCTGTGCGCAATATTGCGTGATACTTTACAAAGCAGGTCAAGCCTTGAAATTGTTGTGAATAATAGTGAATGCACAGGGCTTTTAGACGAAAGGTGACACAAAACAAAAATTCTCAGCGCTAAGAAAAAATTGGGTTTATACTTCATGGCTGAATGTCAACATTGTCGCTCCTAGGGTTGATTTAGGGTATAAGGAAGACGACTATGGCATACAGCCATGAGTAGTTACCGAAATTTGTACGAAGAAAACTCAGAGGGTACAGTACAGGAAGCCCGAGTTCACGCAGATATGCGCCTTGTTATCTATCCTCTTTCGATATTTATTTTTCGGCTTCTTATGGTATTCCGCAAGGACGGTTTTTGGGCTTCCTGTGGTGTTACCCACGGACGGACCTACAACTCTATGACATAGTGGCCAGTGCCTTTACGAATCTATAGCCACAAAAACTTGTAAATGCCATGGTCTATGGCGAAACTTTAGTATTAATTCTCATTAACAGATTTGTCTCCTTTTCTTTTTCTGCAGACGAAAGATGAAGTTTCTTCTTATCTTTACTGCCGTTTTCGCGCTGATGGAAAACCGTGTCCTTAGTGACATCGATTACTGGCTCAACAACTGGGCCATAGGCTTTAACGATGTTGTAGTTAACACAGATATATTTGTAAATATAGTGCATTCATGTCCAGAATGGGGAGAGATGTTAGACAATGTGGAGCGAAATGAAGATATCTTAGGTCATTTGCAGGTCGTTATCAGCGCATGGGATAAAGTTGACGAGTATGATTTCAGTGGCAGTATTGAAGCCAGAAAGATCCGTTACTACAGAATACCAGGCTTCACTCAAAACTCTGATCGTAACTTCAATGTTCGTGATCACCGTAATTTTTTCATGAGCACCGAATTAGACAACTGGCGTCTAAACAATTATGCAAAGTTCTACTCCAAATTACAACAAGGCATCGAAAAGTTATTGGAGTCGAATTGGAGGTCTCTCTATAGAATACCCGTTAAGGAGATTTGTCAGGAGAACATTGAAAAACCTCCGGAAGAAATCAGTATCACGAAAATATGCCGTGATCTCCAATCGTGCTCCCATAAAAAATACCTTTTTGATAACGCTGGAAACGATGTGAACACAGACGTGACAAAAGCTTGTACAAGTGACAAGAAATGCAATCTTAAGGAGGCTTTACCAATGATGACTACCCTCTTGTGGTATAAAATTCCTTACGTCTTCCAACTACGCATTTGCCTTCAGTCAGCTTGCCGCGCTAAAAAACCAGAATGCCAAGATTACATCAAGAATAAGCTAGACCTTGTACGCGAGATGAAACTGTTGATGGCGTTTTGGACCTCATTGCCCGACTACTTTAATCCCACATGGAAGACATTTTTCGATGATGCTGTTGAAAAGAAAGCCTTTGCAGATCTCCGTACTGCATTGCAAATGGTTCAAGAAAAAGAAACAAAATTTAAAAGTGCCCAGCTATCCTGTAATTATCTTAGGTTCCGCAAGGCTTGCCCATATGCTGATATTTTTAAAGAGTATTTGCTGATAAAAAAAGCTCAAAACTATCGAATAGAGCCAGGTCTGGTGAAGGATCTTCGTTTGTATGAAAATGTGGACCACGCTAAAATGATGGAGCTCAAGAGGAATTCAATGAATCATATCGAAGTTTTGCAATCTATACAGAGACTAGACGAGAATCTTCAAGCATCTGTTTCAGGAATCTCTTCATATTTTCAAGACCTTGCAGAATACGATGAAGGCATAGCGGATGCTGACGTTCAATTCATTCAAAACGAGCTAAATAAGTACGAAAAGTCTTCGTCAAAAGTAGAAAAAAAGCTTACTGACAAAATGTGTTTTACATTATCTTTTATGGCGTCAGTTTTGGCTTTAGAAGCAATAGAAAGAGCATACCAACTGACAGCGACAATCGCTCAGAACTGTAATCCCATGAAACTTATTTTCGCTGGGCCTGATGCTGATGATATTCTTGAGAAATCTGGTAGAGTTGCTGACATCGCAGCAAAAGGTACAAAAGCATTCGTTATGATTCTTAAACTACAGGAATTGGCAGATGATTCTCTTACAATAGGCCAGGCGTTCAATGGCTATCAAAACAGCAACAAAAAACAAATCACGTCACTCAAAGCTCTTGTGGACAAGATACGAAGTAATAGAGTAAGCAATATCAAAGCTGATGCAGACAAGTTTGTTGAAGAATATGGAAAATATACTCCTCAAACCGATCGGTCACGTTTGGCCCATAATAACCATTTATGGTCGGCATATAAGGACGCTGCCTGTGATCTTCTTAATGAAGAAGCGGGCATTGCTGGTTCTATTGCAAAAGGGGTTGCAAATGCCATGCAATTATGCGAAGAACTCGAAGGCACCCTTGGTCAATTCTTTACCATTCGAGAAGAGATATTTGATTATCAGTTTCAGCTGGTTGAAGCTGTGGCTAGAGTTGTGCGTGGAGAAATAGCGGCTAGACTTTCCAAGAACATCCAAGGAAAAGGAGATGTTCTAGATGCCGGTAATTTAATGATTGGCTCATTTATGATGCAATTTCGAATCCAAACACACGCGTCTCTGTATTGTGACATACTTGAATACAAACATTTGGGAAGACCTGTTGCAGAATGTTCAACCGTCAATGGTCTTTTCACCAAGGAGAACATCGACTCTCTGATAGCCTACAGAGATAATGCACGTTATGTAAAATACGAACGTGATGTGTATATTCCAACGCAACCAAAATACCATGGCGATACGGGTTATATCGATTTACAAAGCTTGGGGGATGGAAAGAATGTTTCATTCAAGTTCCCTGTTGATGGCCAGTGGTTGCAAGACTATAGATGGCTTCTCAGACATGAAATGAGTGTCCCCTTCGTGAAGGATTTCAAAATCTTTTTACCCCTTAAAAAATACAAAACCGGAGCAGACAAAGAACACACAACTACTAGCGTTGTCATAAGATCAGTTGCTGGAAGTCTAGTTTCCTTAACAGAACCACACACCGGAGTAACTTACGTTCTTCCTAGAGGACATAGCACATACATTACTGTGTACGAAGAGGGCTATGCTAGTTGCTCAAACGAAATTGATAATCCTTACAGCTTGTGCAAGAAAACTAACCTACCAAAGATATGTCAGAAATCAGAAAGCCAAGCTGGCCAGAGTCTGCTGCCAACTATTTTGTCAACTTGGAGTCTTCGGGTCTCTGTTCAGAAAGGTTCCCAAGAGCTGAAGTGGGATCATCCATCTCCAGCAACCAACCTGCTAATCAGAGCCAAAGTGACCCTGAAAATGCGTCCTTTGCGGCGAAAGGCTCGAAACTATCTTCCACGGTTCACAAGGGAATTAAGCACCACTCAGTCTTCCGATGGCTGCTGTGAAGGCAACAGGTACAGAGTATCTTTAGATAATAAAGACTGTCACAGCATGAAATTTATCATTTACGTGTCCGGAAATATTGCGTAATGAGTGCGTAAAGACTAGTTTTACGGATATTTACGTTCCCTATGCGTTTGCGTAAATATTGCCTTTACGGATTATTTATGCAACCGTTAAAGAGCGTAGTGAGACACTTTACGCACCTTGACGGTCACGTAAATAATGCGTTAATACCTCCTTTACGGAGTTTTACGAATCTTTTCGCGATATTTAAGAAATTAACAATTCCGTTAACATCACGTAAAAGTCTAGTAAATAATGCGTTAATACCGCCTTTAAGGAGTTTTACGAATCTTTTCGCGATATTTAAGAAATTAATAATTCCGTTAACATCACGTAAAAGTCTAGTAAATAATGCGTTTATACTTCTTTTACGGAATTTTACGAATCTTTTTGCAATATTTAAGAAATTAATAATTCCGTTAATATCACGTAAAAGTCTCTTAAATAATACGTAATGGCTGCGTAAAGAAAAAAATTGATCACTCTCTCAAAAGTTTAGTTAAAAGAAACGTTTTATTGAGCTTTATAAATAAATGTTATGGATATTATGTATTTGTAAATATCCTTCTTTACATTTTGACAACTTTTGAAAGTATTAATAACAGTTATGCTTCTGGTTTGGGGTCCGTTTTGCCGCTCGAGATGTGAACTCCATGTCCCTTTGAGGGTTGTCTAGGAAAAGATTTCACAAAGCTCGGTACAGAGTTCATATAGTCTGATCCGTCTAGAATTGCTAAATAAAGGTTTAATAGTACTGCTCGTTTACTTGCTTGCTAACTCCTCATTTCATTTGGAGAAATAGTAAACTGTCCTCTTATCTTCAAGTATCTTGCTTGATCACTGTTTTAATTGAAGACTGATCAGTTGAACCAAAGTCCTGTCTTCAGAAAGCCACTACACACCCTATAAACAATATTACGAGAAACTGTTCTTAGATTCACTTTTTGCATAGAAAAAAGTTTTTAAACTGACTCATGGTAATTCACAACGAAGGTTTTATTGCAAGCTACCCTCGAGCCCGGCACGATTCATCGAATCTGTTGAATCAATACCGGCGTGACCGGCGTGAAGCCCTCGACTGTGAATAAATTGTCTATAAAAATGAAGTATTGACAGGCCACAATCACATTTTATTGAGCTCTAAAAATATATATAATTTTTATGGATATAACACTTACCAAAAAGTCATTTTAGACATTTTAGCATTGTAGATCTGTTGACTGTGACAGTAGCAGTGCATCGGAACATAAATTGTAGTGATCATGTCATCTTTTTAGCCTCTCTATCAGTTTTGTCTTCCAGTACTTTTGAAGGTAAACTTTTTCTTTGTGTTCTCCATCGAATCAAGCAACAATTTGTAGATTTTTTTGGTAATAGAGAGCATTTATCAAGACAAACTTCATAGAATATTCACGGCGTGTTCAACAACCGTAACGAAGCCCAACGATTTCGAAATGAGCGGCAAAAATGCAAATATCAAACAGCGTGCTCTGATTGGTCGGTTTTAAGCGATTACTTCCGGTGATCATGTTTCATCAAGATATAGCTAAACTAACTGCTGTCTTGGTTTTATAGATTTATTCTTCGAAATCTGGTAATGCTAAAAACAGTTTTGATAATATTTTAAAATGTTTTATGATCCACCTATGAAGAGGCAGAATATGTCGCTGTGTGCGTTGTAGAACATATTTTTTCCTTCTTTGCTCACTTTATTCTGCAATCACGAAACGATTGCAAAGTTTCTTTTGAATAAAATCGATATCAAAAATTGTTTTGTCACGAAAAATATTGCCATCAGTCAAGGGACATGAAAATGCGCGTTTTGGTACGTAAAGCACCGTAAAAATCCGTAAATATCTTATTTACGTATATTTAAGCATATCCGATTTGCGCTGTAAATGTGATCATATTTACGTGGGTTTACGGGTCTTTAAGCATCTTTACGCACAACAAAACCTTTACGAATTCCGTAAAACACGCGTAAACATTGAATCGATATTTACGAATATTTACGCATTCAATAAATGTACGTAAAGAATCAATTTCATGCTGTGTGTGTACCGTGCCCCAAGGAGACAACCTCCTTCCATGGTGGATTGTACTGCGAGATCAATGAAAATCCGGAGCAGTCCGGAGAAAATTCCGGAGAAAATTCCGGAGAAAATTCCGGAGAAAATTCCGGAGAAGATTCCGGAGAAAATTCCGGAGAAAATTCCGGAGAAAAAGAGGAAAAGAAAAGTCCCTAAAGAATCGTCCTGATGAAGGAATTCAAAATTAACTGAATATCCCGTTATTGTAAAACATTTTAAATTTTTGTTTGTAGTTTTTGCTCTGCATAAGACTAAATGAATGGTATCTTAGCAGTGCACGAATATGCATGATCTAGATTTAAGTGAGGTGTTTTAACTTCACAAGTTGTGAAATAAAAGAATGCAAAATGCGGCAAAAAGAAAACGTACACAACTATTTTCGTTTCCTAATCGATAGGATTTGTCATTGATAGTCAATAACCAGAAAAACACCGGACAAAAAACCGGTTTGTAAAACTGAAACAACGATGGTACAAATAGAACAGTTCAAACTGTTTTTCTAGGTTCGGACTGGAAAAGAGACCATTTTGAATCCAACCAAAATGACCGTTTTTAGCGGTCTTTGCTAAATGGATCGCACATTTCCAACTGGTTTTTCCAACCGGAACGGCTGGACTACCTCTTTTTTCGGTTGGAAATTCCGGAAAAGTGACTGTTCCATTTGGTTTCTAACCAATATTACCGGTTTTTTTGACAAATGGAAAGCACCCCTGATAAGAATTTACATTTCCTATTGTTTAACACCGCAGTATAATCAGTTTTGCGTTCAAGCTTAAACTTATTGGTGCGCTTCCAGCCTTTTAGTATGAACTGTCTCACCAAAATCATATTAATTATGCTCGGAAATGCTTCATCAATTCTAGGTTATCAAATATTTGAAATATAATTAGAACACTAACCATTGTTGAACAGCCTATTTCTCATGACACGAGAAAGTGTTCTTCGTTCTTTAATTTTTTGATTTTTTAAATCTTATTAACTTCTAGAAAATTTCTAACGGTTGGAATATGCGGTTGGAATATGCTGCAATGTGCTGAAAATTTCTTTTTCCAGCATATTCAATTTTAACAGTTGGAAATGGACAGTTTGTTACAAATTCGTATTAACTTAATAATCGCTCCGGGCGATTAATTTGTTTGGCATCCAAACTTTTTCCATGACTTTCTATCTAAAATCGAGAATCAAAACACAATTCGAAAATTTTTTGTGACGTCATACTTTACTACTGCTATTATTCATGGAACTACGGAAACTGGTAGGATCTCTGTTACACATTAACAGTAGCATATTCAGTAGGCTGATAAGGTGGTGGCTTTGTAATTGGCTGTGAATCATCTGTTGTGAAATTGGTCAGCTCAGCGTAATTTAGTTCTTCTGGTTGAGCCTCATTTGTCTGTAAACAAGATAAAGTTATAAGCGCTGGATTGTAGTGTTGTGGGAGGTCGATGGTTATCTGTATTTCAACAAGTTCTCAGTTTCAGAAACTAGGTAAGAGTTTAGTTACTGGTCACCCTGTGTTTCTGGCCAAGTAATAAAATGGCGGACGTGTTACAGGGTAAGAAACTATCAGTGGCCCGTTTGTCGAAAGACTCGGCGAAAACTTTACGGACCCTATATATCTTACAGAAAGAGTTGCGAGATTATGCGAGCACCCATAAACGTTCCTTTGAATCAATCAACGTCAAGTGAATTTGTGCAGCTTGTTAGGATTTATCCGCGCGCCACTGCTCGCCCGACCGGGTTGGGGTTGGGATGTTACGATTGGCCGAGGAAAAAAATGCTTCTAACGCTCATTTTGAACTCACTTTTACAACGTTAAAAACATAGTATTCTTACTTTTTCGCTGTTGTTTATTTCTGCATAATGAGGTTCATTTGCCACTTGTTTAGTCTTTTTGGATTTGTCGACGGTTGCGTAAATGTAAGGTTTTGCTGGGGAGGAATTTTCTTCATAATTTTCCCCATAAAAGGGATTGAGCAGGAACTGTTCTTTTTCTTGTTCCACAGCTGCTCTGTATAAACACAATCATTTTAAAAATAACGATAAAAGGTCAATCATATATACGATATTTAAACAGAGACCATAAACTGATAAACGAGAGAATCACTTACTCTGCATGACATCCTTGGTTATTATCTGTAAGACAAGCCAAGAATAATTGAATCAAATTAATGAAAAAAGAACGATACATTTTAGCCTGTGCTAATAAAATCGAAATAGAAGGCCATATAGCCTTCTAGGGCGAGGCCAAGTCCTGGGATCGAGATTGAAGGCCATAAATTATAAAAAAAGCGAGCTATCCCTAGCCTCTTGCACAAGACGGGGTTTATCAGTGCTGTCGGTCCGCCCTATAGGTAACCTGTGTATCTGGTCCAAAGAAGGGACGCGGGAGAGAAAAGAGGAAAGGGAAAGAAAAGGGAAAGGAAAGGGAAAGTAGTCCCGCTACGTGCTCCCCCCTCGTTTTCCCAGTCCCCTTCTCCAAGTGGTGTCAGCTAAGCAGGATAGCTGTCGGGTAAATACTCAGTATCGACTGTATTTCCGCTAATATATGCATGATACACATTTTTTCCTGATTTTACTTTTTATAGGGCGGACCGACAGCACTGATAAACCCCGTCTTGTGCAAGAGGCTAGGGATAGCTCGCTTTTTTATATTTCATGGCCTTCAATCTCGATCCCAGGATTTCACAGTTTTGGATGTCATTTTACGACGGGCACATCTCAAATACTCCTTATCCATTTCATCCCTCGGGCATAATTGATATAGTGGGTAGTGCATTTATAATAGTGGGTAGTGCATTTATAATAGGGGTAGTGCATTTATAATAGGGGTAGTGCATTTATAATAGGGGGTAGTGCATTTATAATAGTGGGTAGTGCATTTATAATAGGGGGTAGTGCATTTATAATAGTGGGTAGTGCATTTATAATAGGGGGTAATGCATTTATAATAGGGGGTAGTGCATTTATAATAGGGGGTAGTGCATTTATAATAGGGGGTAGTGCATTTATAATAGTGGGTAGTGCATTTATAATAGGGGGTAGTGCATTTATAATAGGGGGTGGTGCATTTATAATAGGGGGTAGTGCATTTATAATAGGGGGTAGTGCATTTATAATAGTGGGTAGTGCATTTATAATAGTGGGTAGTGCATTTATAATAGTGGGTAGTGCATTTATAATAGGGGATAGTGTATTTATAATAGTGGGTAGTGCATTTATAATAGGGGGTAGTGCATTTATAATAGGGGTTAGTGCATTTATAATAGGAGGTAGTGCATTTATAATAGGGGGTAGTGCATTTATAATAGGGGTAGTGCATTTATAATAGGGGGTAGTGCATATACAATAGGCGTTAGGGCTTTTATAATAGGGGGTAGTGCATTTATAATAAGGGGTAGTGCAAGATTACCTTTGCGTTTCCGTTTCTTTCTATAGATACATACAATGATGACTATGCCAATACCAACCAATAGGATGACAAGAACGATAATGACAATCAGCACAGGAAATGGCTTTTCAGTGATTCTGCTTGTTCTTTCATTGCTGTCTATATGACATAAATCATTTTAAATATGAAACGATGCCGATGCCCTCAGATTTTCTGATTTCTCCTTTATACCCCCCTCCATTTCTCTTACTGTCTTTCCGTCTCTCCTGTCCCGCCGTTTTTCTTTCGCCCCTTACTTACTAACCGTCTAAACTCCCGTCCTTCCAATGCCAATTCCAATTCTCTTTCCCTGGCTTCTCGGTCTGCTCGTTCTCTGTCCGCTTTATTCACTGTCTCTCGTTCCCCGACTTTCCCCGTCGTGTCGTCAAACCGATTTTTCGCTTTTGCCTTTCCTTCCCTTTCCCTTTCACCCGTTTCTTCCTTTCTTTCTTCATACTCTTTGTCTTCACTACTCCGGGTTCTAGTGTCTTCCTTCCTTCATTCTTTTTTTTTTCTCTTGAACTCATTGTAATTCTTCTACGCATACCTTCAGCAGAACTGTTAGTAGTCATCGTTATTGTTGATGTCTGCACTGTACTGGTAACGCTGGCGGTTAGTTCCAATGTAATTAGACTTGGCGTGACATCTTGTATTGTGGTAGTGTGACGCAATATTGTGGTAGGGCGGCTGGTTGTTGTCATATTGTAGCACCACTTGACTTGTAGTCCTTTACAAACTGTAGAAGTTGTACAAAAAAATATATTCCTCACATCGGAAACCTCTATGAACCGAAGAGCTACCTTTCTATAACTAACAGATATCACTCCGGCTATTTATAAGACGATCAAAATATTTATAATGCTTATGTTTGTTGTTGTTGTTGTTGTTGTTGTTGTTGTTGTTGTTGTTGTTGTTGTTGCTCAATCCATGCATCCGCCTAGCTGGTATCACATGCGTTTGAAGCCATACATATCTTTATACTACAAGGCTGAGTGATGTCACGCAATCTTAGGTTGTAATAACTGTCACGCAACGCTATATTTGGCTGACACATACAAGTCTTATATTTATAAACTGTAAGTTATAGTCATTAAAATGTCATCTTACTGAAGAGTTCATTACGAACATACCTGAACCAGTGTATTCACAAATACTCCCCATTTTTTGATACCAATACAGACTCCAGAATATTCCCCCATTCTTTTCCATAATGGCGTGCTTTTTTTGATTTTTATATATATCTAATCCTGGCTGCCATTTGTCATAAGTCAGGTTATAGCCATTCGACCATTGCCAGACTCCATTCTCTCTCACAAGACCAGTCCACCACTGATCTTGACTAGAGGACGTTTTTCTCTCTTTTAACTGTGTTCTTATGAATTGCCATTCAGATAATGTTTCCATTGAGACTAAGTCACCGCCATTCGATCTACAAATCTTCCTGCTGTCATCCCAGTCACTGACATTAGCACGGAATGTGTAGCACGAACACTGCAATGATTCTGAACCTTAGAAAAACAAGAAGAGTAGTAAATGCACCACAGTTCAAAAGCGAAACGGCATTTAGACAAGACTAATAAACTACATACCAGACACTATCGATGCCAAAAGTAGATACCAAGCCAGAATAAAGATAAACTGACGCTCGTGGATGAAATACTTCATTGCCATCGGTCAAAAACCAAGTCAGTCAATTGAACATTGTTTATGAAGAAGCTACACCGAGAAAACATTCAGCATACAATAGCTCCAGTTTTTCGGGCCGAAAATCCTGTTCAGTCTGGCCGAGTCTGGTTGAGGAGGCTGTCACCTTGGAGTACAGTGTGACCACGTGAGCACGCTAATAAATGTCAAAATGCTTGACTTTCAAAGTGTGTTAAAGTGAATTTACATTAGATGCAGTCAGTTGAATCAGACTAAAAGGTAAACACCGATTAACCTACCAGCACCATCTTTTGAATGGTTGCGGTTGGTGACCAAATCCTCAAGAAATCTGGTTCTTTCTGCACGTACCGGTCACAGCATACGTGATTCAATAGAAACAACAGAGACTCTGATCCGTTATACAATAGAACGAAGCTCACCAAGAACAAAAGCCTGAACAAAGGTTTGCGGAGATTTTAGATTTCTGCGTCTTTCTGCACGTTGGAAACCTACAACAATGTGAATATATTTTAAAATTTATTTGTCTTTTATTAGTTTATTGTGTTACAGACAGCTAGTAAGTCAAAATAAGCAATGTTTCACGCTATGAAACCTTGTCACGCGATTAATGTAAAGAGAAAGTGTCACGCAATATCGTACAGTTAATGTTGTGACAACAAGAATTGAACATGTTTTTATTATCAATTACAACCATAGAAAAAGTTTTTTTAATCAAAAATTCGTAATTTCGAGAAATTTACTTATATTTTAATTTCTTGATTTCCCAAGGTCAGGTTTGGATGACGTTATGAAGAAACAATCTCTCCACCCAAGTTCCACAAGAATTGGTTTATCGTTAAAAATACTTTTATTAAATTGTCTGATGATGAATGGAACCAAGAGAAAATGAGGTAATAGAAGGAATTCCCGTGACCCATCATATGCCCCGTTTTGATGCTATTTTTAGAACCTCGTTACCATGACCTCGAACCAAGACCATTTTTCGAATTTTTTTTGTACTCCATTTTTCTTTTTTCTCAACTAAGTTTAAACTCTTTTTCATCGACAAACGTTATACACCCTTTTTTCGTCATTGTCGATCTTGAGGCAATGCGGAAGCTCGCGCGCTCTCGACCAATCAGATTCACTCTAAAAATAGCATCAAACGGGGCTATGATTGTCCAAAGACCTAATACGCGTGATTCCTTCTCTTACCTTATCTTCTCTTTATGGAACTTGGTGTTTACTTCTAGTTCTACGATCTGCATTTTATCAAGTCCTGCATGATTACTAATTCCTGTAAGAACATACTTACAAAATGCTTACAATTTTTTTTCCGCGCGGTATATCGTGAATATGTAGTTTAAATTGTGGTTTTAAAAATACAACAGAACTAAGGTTTTTGTTCGTGCCAATATAAAGAACGAAGAATGCCAAATATAAGGGTGCCCCAACTAAGTTCGTGTCCCAGCTTAAGACTACTAAATTATGAAGAAAATTGTCCCCAAACGCGCGTAATTGAAAATCACAGGAAAATGTACTGGCAAATAACGTGTTACTTCTGAGGCCATCAAAACTAAGAAAAACTACAAAGTTTTTCAACAAAAATGTTTAGAAAAGGCTTTTCTATTAATCTTGATAATGAAAACATCAAGGGGACGAACGTTGGGAGCACCCTGTAGCTAGTTGGAGTACAATAGTAAACGTGGCATCGCGACGTCGTCACAGTCGTCACGCAACGAATGTGATATATTCGTCATCTCACGTCTCGTTCTCGCGTCGCGTCACGTTATTCACTAAACAAGCCTAATAACTAATCACATGATGACAAGGTTAAACCTTTTACGTCGTTGTCACCATCATCTTTTTTAAGCTTTCGGCTCACAGTTTTATCCTATCTACAAGCTTGATAATATTTACATATTTATCTAGTGAGGATTTATAAAGTCTCAGGTAGTTAGTTTAGTTGATAGAAGTTTGTCTCGTAGCAAAACGTTTCTGTTGGGTAGGTAATAAGTTAATGGTTAGTTTTTGTTGCCTGGGTAGGTTGTCGGTAGGTTGTTGGTTGTTTTGTCAACAGGTTATACGTTGTTGGAAGATTGCAAATAAATTCAATGTATATAGGTCCTCAGTAGGTTGTCGTTAAGTTTTTCGTGTATGTTGAAAATGGATAATGCATGGGTAGATTATTGGTAGCTTGTCGGAAGTAGGTTCGATTCCAAAAACGTTGACGAACTTTGATTTGATTTCGTTACTTTGTAATAGATTGATCTCTTGACAGCATAATTTGTTAGTACTGTGTTGTTCACGAACTGTCGGTCTAAAGCCCGCCGCACACGTTGAGAAACTGTGTGAGGAAACTGCCACGTGAGGCACTTTTCTCACCGTGTGCTCTTCATATTACCTGCTCTATATTTTGCCTCGCGTAGCCAAGGATGCAACGTCTGCGGCCAGAAATCGTCTGAGCTAAGTGCCTCGCGTGGAGGTTTCCTCACGCAGTTTCTTCACGTGTGCGTCGGGCTTTATAATGTGCCGTTGGTAGGGAGGTGGCAGTTGTTGAGTTGTTGTTAGATTGCTTATAAATTGAATACGTCCGCTTGTCGTTGAGTTGTCAGTTAGCACTACTGAAGAGCTTTAGGTCAAACTTTTCTCTTCCATCGCCGTGCCTCATCCAATCTCTACATGTATTAGATCATTTTCCATCTCGTCTCGGACTAAGCGGATGAACCGTGACGGTGGCATATTCCGTCGGGTAGTAGGGCGTTGGCTTTTTGACGGGTTTTGGTGGATTTGATTGGAACGTAACTTCTGTGTATGTTACGCACTCGGGTTGATCTCCCTGCAAACAAAAATATTGATCACACATGAAAATGGTGTTCATCAAAATATCATTTATTTTTCTACGTCGTCTTCTTCGGACCCAGTAAATAGTTGATCGCACTTGTAAAAATTAAATCTTTAATAATCTTTATCAAACTCATTAATAATTCATTAGAAAACACAATGGAAATCACTACCGTAACGTAGATCTTTATATCGGATAAAGATTTTTGTTCATTTGCATAAACTTTAACTTGGATTTTCTAAGCCAAAAGTAGTCAAACTTGGAAAATTCTGGTCCAATATGATAATTGACAACTAGACGTTTGATAAGTAATATAAAGAACTCGAGAGCGTGTTATATCGGGTCTAAAGATCCTCGCCTTCGGCTCGGATCTTTATCCACCGATATAACACGCTCTCTCGTTCTTTATACATTACTTAATACGACCACGCTGTTATCACGGCAAGTTATTTTTGGCGTCCACAGGTCAGCCGTACTCTACATACAAATATTACATACACAAACATGAACGCCAGCCAAGAAGATCCAGACAAATATTTTCATTGGAACTTCTACAATAATGTGGGCCCAGAGGTGGGGGGACTCCTGTATATAAGAGGGCGGGGATGCTCGTCGGAAATTTCGAAAATGATCCCTTAAAGGTACCTGAGTATTATCTTGGGGGGAGTAGCAACAATTGATTTCTAGCCCTAAAAGGTACCTGGTCCAATCCAAAAACAAAAATTGAAGAATCCAAAACATAAAATCTCCTTTATCGATGTGCTCAAGAGACAAAAGTCAGATCATTAAAATCGTCCCAGTAATGCGGCTTATTTTAGGTATTTTATTTACCGAAAAACACCCTAAAAGGTACCGCCATCCACGCCCATTTCCGATCGAAATCCCCTCCCCCCCCCCCCCCGGGAATGTGGGTATACTTACATTCTTAACATCGTCGGCTCCTGGATACAAATATTGATGTTCTTTCTTCTTCGACTCATCAATTGTAGCGTAAAGAGCCGTTGTCTTGTCATTCAAACCATCCTCCTGGTCTAGAGAGTCTTGTGGTGCTTGGTTTTGTTGTATCTCGTTCTGTTCGGGATAAAAGACTTCATCTTCGAATTCCTCATGATCAGTATAGCATGTCTGTGGTTTCTTTTGGTTTGCTAGAAGCTTGTTTGGGTTGTCCTTACTTTTGTCTTCCATTTCAGTCCCCACTTCCGTCACCTCTTTGATAACAGCTCCATTTTCAGCGCCTGGAGTTTTTTTATCTCTTTGTTCACTTAATAGTGCACGTGCATACTCTGGTGTTATCAGATATTCTGCGCCAGTGTTTTTTGTAGTTTTTGCTTCCCATTGTTTGTTCATTTGTGCACACTCTGGTGTTTTTAGTTCTTGAAGCATATCCACTACTGCATCCTTTTGAGCCAGCTTATCTGCGTGATGCTCTGTCGTAGCCATGCTTTTCGTAGGCTCCTCTTGTGTTTGTGCAACATTGCGCTCGTTCTGGTCTTCATGTGGATATTGATCATACATGCATCGAACGCTTAAAGGAACATCAAAGACACTATCGGATTCTTTCCTGTCGTAGAAAAAACGTTAAAAACAAAGTGATTCATATCTTTATTATTAATTTTGATACCATCTCTGATAATAATAATAATAATAATAATAATAATAATAATAATAATAATAATGATGATGACGACGACGACGATGATGATGATGATGATGATGGTGATGATGATAATAACTTTATTAACGTCTCAAAATCTTATAGCCGGGCACTAGTACTCTACTAATCAGAGAGACAAATAATGTTGTTGTATTACCATGATTTCGGGTTACCCAGGGTTTATTTTAAAAATGGTAGCTCGCTAAAGAAGAACTGACCGGTACGTGTAATGTAAGTGAATATATCTTTGTCGGCTAGCAAATTGGCTAGCATGATTATATATATGTAACATGAGCGGTTCGAAAATACCTGCGGTTATGTCAATATATTATATAAGCTGAACGAGGGAAACATATGAAAATTTGGTTTAATTTATTATTGTGCAAACGTACCTTTGGTGACTTGTTCTGTTTGTACCTACAATGGTAAAAATGTTGACAGAAACAATACTCGTTGATCGTTATTTTATTGAAAACTTTTTGATTTTTAGGCAATTAATTCTACATGGAAGCTCAGCTCCATTGTTATTCAATAATGAGAGTTAGGATGAACATCAACCTTGCCCAACACATATCCTCTTCAATTCCCCCCCCTCCCCCCCCCCCCCCCCCTCCTCCCGCGCCGCCCTCTGTCTTTATCCTAACCGGGGTAACTCCCTCCATCCCCCGGCTCCGTGACGTTACCCTACCCGGGGTAAGAGCTTTCACAGTTAAGCAAATTGTTACTCGTGCATATATACTCAGTAAACCAGTATTTCAGTATAGTATACTGTGAACGTAACATATCAATGGTACCTCGTCGTTTTGACTTTCGTATCCAGACTACGATAAGAACACCAATACATGCCAATAGTATAATAACTAATGGAATAGCCAATATCAGGACAGGAAAAGGTTTCTTTTCCGGTCTAAAGTCTTTTTCTGAAACATGATAACAATGGTGTACGATCTTAGTATTCACTTTACTCTTTTCAATATTAAATGAGCCCTTTTTCTACTGGGCCACGACAAAGTATACTTCGCGCTTTGAATTTTATTTTCTTAAATCTTTTAAGTCGACAAACTTTTAGAGAGATTTACTTCGCGAGATTTACTTTATACATTACGTAATGTATAAAGAACGAGAGAGCGTGTTATATCGGTGGATAAAGATCCGAGCCGAAGGCGAGGATCTTTAGACCCGATATAACACGCTCTCGAGTTCTTTATATTACTTATCAAACGTCTAGTTGTCAATTATCATATTGGACCAGAATTTTCCAAGTTTGACTACTTTTGGCTTAGCAAATCCAAGTTAAAGTTTATGCAAATGAACAAAAATCTTTATCCGATATAAAGATCTACGTTACGGTAGTGATTTCCATTGTGTTTTCTAATGAATTATTAATGAGTTTGATAAATAAAACGAATGCTTCAGTTGTTCTTGTTCCTGATAAACTGAACAACTAAAGTATGCATTGATGACGCCTGTCCTCAAGAAGAAATCCCTCGATCCTGATGTCCTCGCCAATTATCGTCCTATGTCTCCTATCTCCAATCTTCCTTTCTTGTTTAAATTTATAAATCTCATAACTGTGTGGAGTTTAATTAGACTCAGTCTGTGATTGGACCAGACAGTCTTCGCGCATGACAACAACTCTTTGGACATTCGTCACATCGTACTACTTCATCTATGTTGCCGGAAAAAATACTTCTAGCCTTAATATTTTTCCTGTTTCTTTTTCCTTTTAGTTGTTTGAGAAAGAGTTTATCAAAATCTGAAGCTTTTGATTTATTTAAGTTTGTCGGGCAGTATGCGAAGCATTTATCTTTATCTAGGTTATATTTGGAATAACCTGAATTGATTTCATTTGTATGCATAATCCAGGGGCGGATTTAGGGGAGGGGTACAAGGGTGTGCACCCCCTCCTGAGATGACTTTGGGCCCTTTTCTTCTCTATATTTTTCCAAAATATCCTCTCCATAGTTTCCAATTTCTATAACGCTGGACCCCCTCCCATGAAAAATAATCCTGGGTGCACCCTTCCCTGGATCCGCCCCTGTAATCATCAGTAGCAATGGCCGAACCGGCACACCTGTGTAGGTTGCTCTACACATATCTATATCATCATAATTACCACATTGATAGGATGGTAAGGTACCATTAACCAGTGTGGTATCTTCATCAATCTCAAGTACAACCTAAAAATAAATAGATAAATAAAGAAATAAACAAGCATGGCTTAAAGAGATTCAAAAGGTGCAAAAAGATACCTTATAAGGGCAAAAATAAACCCTATTCATTGGCACATGCGTTTGCAGCTTACAAATGGCAGCATATACCTCAACTCGGGATTTGGGTGAAGGTTCAGCTCATCCTTTACGTTACGCAGCTGCCATGCATGTGTCCCTGCTATTAAGTAATGGTCCGAGTAAGAGGTAGGCATCACTAATGCACGGAATGCAGAAAGGTGGTAATTTTATGTTTAATCCGTCCATCTCATTGGCTAAAACATGAAAATCAAACATATCTTTATCAGATATTACATTAATTCCTACCAAGTTCACTAGTAGATTTTCTCTCTGTTAAAAATTTTGTGAGTTTTAATTTAATGAAACAAAAATTCTATGTGGGGAACTTGGAAAATTGGAAGCTTTTCTTGGCTGTTGTTTTGGAATCTCATGATGAAAGCTTTTCACACAAAAGAAACTTCCCAGTTAAATAGAGTTTTAGTGCATTTTATTTCAATAACATGTTTTTTGTTCATAGGTTGATGTATTCTCAGCCTGAAAATCCAACCATTCTTATATAGGGAAAGTGAAATGCTCGGAACAATGGGGAGTTGCCTAGCTACTTTCAATTTTACGCGCATTGTTACTTAAGTTTATCATTACCTTCATATGAAGATCTGATACATTAACCTTTACAAAAACGTCATGTTGAGTCATGTTCGTTTTGATTGACAAACCAGAAACGTTCGCACGCCACTCATCTGACGTAAATCTGTTCGACCACTGAGCTACGTTTTCTTCTTTAACAGAGACATCGACGGAGACTGTTTTTTTACAGCCATTGATCGTGATTGTCCATGTCAAGTTTTTCTCCGCTGGTTTTGGAGTGCATGTGATCTTGGTGCAGTCACTGTTCACAGAGCAGCCCTGACCAAGAGACTGTGACAAATCAGGGCAGTCATCGCTGATTTTCCCTGTTGCATATTCATGCATATAAAAAGATTATGCATATAAAAATTGGGGAGATCTGATGAGCACCAGTTTATCCTGTTAGTGGCATGGCCTTTGTTGTTAAAACCATGGACATTTTATTTTCAATAAAATCAATAACATGATTGCAATTTTCTTGCCTGCGCTCCAAGCGTTTCTTTTGGGGATTGTTCGTTGGTTGGGATTTTTAGTATTTAGCAATGTGAGACCTAAAAGGGTAGAGGGGGCGGTAAATTGGGGGAAGAAGTGGAAAGGAAAAATAGATTATTATTATCATTAATGATTATTATTATTTCTCATCTCTTGTTCGTTCATCCCACATGGTTATCGGTACTTAACCCATTACTATCTTACCTTGTACTTGTTTAAAGGCAAGTACAAACATCACCAAGTAATAACACAAAGCCATGATTGCTTTCTCTTCCCTCGTCACTGAAGAATTTATCGTCAGATTACACAAGTGCTGAGATTTAAATCTTTTTGAATAACAAGTTTAAGTATAGAATCGTGTCTGGACGGAATTGAATAATAGAAAACGTAGTAATATAAGGAAAACGAAATTCGATTATGAACGTCAAATTAAACCAAAGTCAAGTGAAGTTGAAATATTGATTCATCTCGTTCGATCGGGCATGGACGTCTATGTCATGGAGTTAGCAAAGAGAAAGTCAGAAAGCTGAAAAAGATTTAGCTGTATTTAACTGTAGTCCAGAATATCCCATGGTTTGCCCACAAAGTCTAGACGTTTTGACATTTTGCTTTTTATTTCATTTTCAAATTACAACTACAAGGTATCAGCTCAAAAGTTCCCTTTCTCACGAAACTTACTTTGGACTATAGTGGCCTTCCACTGGAAAAGTTTTGACCATTTTTTTAATAGACCTGGAAATTGTGCATGCGATATAATTTCTTGGAAATTTCTAACAAATTTTTAACTATTGGAAATGGAAATCCCCAACAATCTATATATTTCCAACAGTTAGAATTATGTTGGAAAACACGTTTTATCAGTAAATTATCAACATATTTCCAGCAAGTTTTAAATGGTTAGAAAATGAATATTCCAGCATATTCCTAATCGTTGGAAATTTGCTAGACATAAATTGACAAGGGAAAGGGGAGAAGAAAGTGAATAGAAGTATCAAATAGTCACATTGTGACAGCCGTTTAAACCTCATCTATTTTTAAGCTGTTGGCTCCTAGTTTTATTGTCTACAAGCTTGATAATATTCACATATTTATCTCAGTCGTGAGGAATTTATAAAGTCTCATGTGGTGTAGCTAAGTTGACCAAAACTCCCTGGTAGGTTTACGGAGGGTTGTTGATAGGTAGTTAATACCAGTGGTGAGTAAGTTGTCAGTCAGTGGGTCGGCAAAACGTTGTTGGTGGGTGGTTGTCGGTAGGCTGTCGGTTGTTAGTCAACAGGTTGTCGGAATAGGTTGTTGGTTGGTTGTAAATAAAGTGCTATATATATACTAAGTCCTCAGCAAGGTGTTGGTAAGCTGTTGATGAGGAGTTACTAGATTATCAGTAAGTTTTTCGAGAAGGTTGAAATTGGGTAGTGGTAGGTAGAAGGTTGTTGGTAGGTAGTCGACAATAGGTAGGTTCTCGAAAGGGTTGATAAACTAATCTTGACAAAAAGAAGTTCTTAGTACTGCTGAGTTATTCACAAGCTTTCGGTCCAAATTTTGTCAGGATATAAATTGAATCCGTATTACCAGTGAGCAACGATCCGGCTCAGAAGCCGATTTTCAATGTTTTCTTTTCCATCGCCCTGCCTCAATCTCTTCATGTACGAGATCATCTTTCAAATGGCCTGGGACTAAGCGGATGAACCGTGACGGTGGCATATTCCGTTGGGTAGTAGGGCGTTGGCTTTTTGACGGGTTCTGATGGATTTGATTGAAAATCTGTAATCTCTGCGTAAGTTAGGTCCTTGGATTGATCTCCCTACAAACATAGAAATATACATGAAAATGCTGTTCATGCAAAATATTATTCAGTTTTACTTCTTCTAATTTTCTTCATTGACTTCGACATTTTCAATTTTCTATTTGAAATTATCTTGTATAGATTTATATCAACATATTTATTCATATTCATATGTGTGCTTCAGTTTACATTTCTTCTAGTGAGCATCTTATTACTCGGCTGGCGGCAGAATCATAATATACAGTTTTTTTTTCTTCCGTCACAAAATGCATACACGCTCATTCGTGGAGGCTGGTCGAAAACCCGCCGAGTAAACGCCTAAACGAGCGTCTTACTTAAACAAATCACTACGGACGAGTGATATTTTGGGTGGCATGGTCGGGCGATTGGTGAGAGAACCGGCTTTTCACTGGCTGTGGTCCGGGTTCGAGTTCCAGCTCGAGCGCTCACTGAGATCATAAGTAAATTGCATGAGTTTGTTTGATGTGTTGTTCTCGACCATGCCACGAGGGTTTTTCTCCGGGTACTCTGGTTTTCCCTCCCTCATGCAGCAAAAATCAACATGTGAGATGAGCAATGTTTGCAAAATAATTTAATGTAGAGGTAGTGAGTGTGAGAGAAAACAGGCCGACAACAGCGCTAAGCTGCAAAACTCGGCCTGTATAAACAAATACATTTATTTATTTATTCATTCATTCATTCATTCATTCATTCATTCATTCATTCATTCATTCATTCATTCATTTATTTATTTATTTATTTATTTATTTATTTATTTATTTATTTATTTATTTATTTATTTATTTATTTATTTATTTATTTATTTATTTATTTATTTATTTTATACTAAACGTACTAACAGAATCCAGTCTTTTTTGCGTTGCGGTTTACTAAGGTATCAACAGAGAATGATCAATAATTAATTTTCAATAAAGTAGAACTCCGCCTTACGACCGGTCCCTCTCATTAGTAAGGCCAACCCGCCCTACGGACTCGTGCAATTTTGATACTCTTCGAAAAACACACTCGTGCGAATTAATTCCAAATTGAACGAGAAACCGTAGATTACCTATACTAACAAGAACATATAATACGACTTTACTTACTTGCTTAACATTGTCGACTTCTGCATACAAATGTTGAGGAGGTTCTTTCTTCGACTTATCAATTGTAGCGTAAAGAGCCGTTGTCTTGTCATTCAAACCATCCTCCTGGTCTAGAGAGTCTTGTGGTGCTTGGTTTTGTTGTATCTCGTTCTGTTCGGGATAAAAGACTTCATCTTCGAATTCCTCATGATCAGTATAGCATGTCCGTGGTTTCTTTTGGTTTGCTAGAAGCTTGTTGGGGTTGTCCTTACTTTTGTCTTCCATTTCAGTCCCCACTTCCGTCACCTCTTTGATAACAGCTCCATTTTCTGTGCCGATAGTTTTTGAGTCCTCTTGTTTGCTCATTTGTGCATATTCTGGTGTTTTTAAATCTTCAGGCACACTCGTTTCTGTATCCTCTTGGATTAGTTTATCTGCGTGATACTCTGTCGCAGCCATGCTTTTCGTAGGTCCCTCCTGTGTTTGTTCAACTTCATGTGGGTATTGGTCATACATGTGTTGCACGCTCAAAGGAACATCCAGTACTTTCTCGGATTCTTTCCTGTCGTAGAATATCAAAAAAAGTGATGATGTGTTTATTATTGAGCTAGATATACCTCTGGGAAAATGTTTTCGAGAGACCTGATAACTTTATGGACCGTATGGGCTCGTAAACTAATCCAATAAAGTAATAGTTTTCGGAAGAAGCGCGTTATTTTCAATTTCTACGATTTGTACACACGTGTTTATACATATCAAACAATTGTGTGGGTGGTCGAACCCTCCCGTATTCTTTGCGTAATAATAAACGGGTCCGTAAAGTTATCGGGTTTTCGAGAAACCACGAGAAATATATCTGGAAGAGGCAGAGGTATGCTTTAACATGCTTTAATATTAACATTATTGTGCAAAAATGTGATTAAACATACCTTCGTTGACTTATTCTGTGTGTACCTACGCGATGGTGAAAACATCAAGATAAACAATGCTTGTTTTTCATTTTATAATACTATTTAATTTTTAAGCAAAACATCAATTTCTGTATGGGGCTTCCAGGGAAATTCAATCATGAAAATGAAGATCCACATCCTCCACACATATTTCCCTACCCTTACACACGCCCCTTCCTTTCCGTCGATGTATTTTAGATTTCTATAGGTACTTTATCGGTACCATACCCTTATCACAGAACTGAAATTACTCATATCGATAAACTAGTGATAATACCTAACATATCATTATTAATATAGTACCTTGTCGTTTTGATTTTCGTATCCAGACTACGATAAGAACACCAATACATGCCAGTAGTACAATAGCTAATAGAATAACCAAAATCAGGATAGGAAAAGGTTTCTTTTCAGGTCTAACACTCCTTTCGTCTTTTCCTGGAATATGAAACACAATGGTACATTTTAGAATGATCGACGCTAGCTTTTGACAGAGCTAATGCGAGAGCGTGAACAATGTAATAAACCAATAAAGGCCTAGCCTGATTCAATTATTTTATATTCTTTAATAGGAGAAACAAAATTCATGTTGCATATACCTTTGTTATCACTGAATATCGTTCCAGTTGGTGAGCCCTTTAGTATTTTTTCGGTAGTTGATGGAAATGTAACTGGCTTGTTGGCTATGGTCGTGGTTGATGGTACCACAGTGCTTATATTTGTTTGGTTTGTTTCACCACACCATTTTATCTGGTATTGGGGACATTCTATGGAATAGGAACTGAGTTGTAAAATATTCATGTTGTAATATTATTATACTCATTATTTTAAGTGTCATTTGTATCAAGAAAAAGTAAAGTTGTAGTGCTTTGGTGTTAGTTTGTATGTACTCCAGCTGACTCGATAGCTCAGTTGGTAAAGCACTGGACATGTAAATATTTCTTTCTTTCCTTCTTCCTTTCCTTTTTTTCTTTTTTTCTTTTTTTTCTTTCTTTCTTTCTTGAATGGATGGATCAATGGATCGATTAATGAACGAACGAACGAACGAACGAACGAACGAACGAACGAATGAATGAATGAATGAATGAAAGAACGAATGAATAAAATCCATGAATCAGGAATGAATGAATTGATAGAAAATCGAGCTACTTCCTCCACAGGTAGACCCAAACAGGACCCAAACAGTGATTTCCCTTTTTACCTGGCAGTAATTTCGAATACATCAACTCGCATATTGCCATGCCGTTAAGTACTGTTATAGATGCATTTGGAATAAGAATGCTTGGGAATATCGTTATAATTTTTCATTTCGCTATACATGTGGTGATTAATTCCGTACCTTTCCGTTTGTTTTCGCAGATTTTTCCGCTTTCTACGCTTTTCATGACATTCCAGAATAATCCCTTGCTCTTGTCTATCACAGCATATGAATAATGGTTTCGGTTTATATCTAGGCCTGGTTCCCATTTGTTACCATAAGTCAAGGTTCGATCACTCAGCCATTTCCATTCTCCACTTGTTCTCACCAAACCAATCCACCACTGATTCTGACCAGTTTCAGTAGTTTTAGACTTGATTTGTTTGCTAATAAATTCCCATTCTTCTAAGCTTTCTATTGATACCAAATCCCCTCCGTTAGCTTGACACAGTCTTCTACTGTTTTCCCAATCACTAGAGTTACCATAGAACGTGTAACAAGAACAATGAGGTAATGAATTTGAACCTAGTGAAACAAAAAGAAAAACAAGATGTGATATGCATACCCAGGTCTCTAGCTACATATAAGGATAAGCACTACGCTGATTTGGTATTGTGCTTTTGACTAACAGCACCAGGAATTACCGCTTGCTTTTCATTAGTTCCTTTCCTCGCGGAATATCCCCCGGTCCCTGAGTGATTAAGTAAATAAGGATCGAGTCTCCCTCCCATTCTACTCCCATTAACAATATAGTGTAAAATGTGTAGCGTAAACTATTATACAGTGAATCATCCTCGTCAGTATGAAAGGAAAATGAAAATGCTAGCAATAACAGTAATCTGTAGTTAATTTTTGATATTTTTTCTTCCATTTAGACTGTCTTCACACTGTTTCATTACTATAAGAGCATCTCTAATTATTGTCTTGAGAATTAAGGTAGTCCGAATCCAAAGCTCAAGAGAAATTGAAATCTAAACAGGAAGTCATGGAGAGATGATATAATGAATAACCCATGGCGTGTATCAGTGTATGAAGCTCTTGTTTGTTATTTAGTAATAATATATTAACCCCACATAAGCCTACCTGAGGCAGTTATTACCATAAGACCCAATGCTACCACGGCCACCACTATGTCAATCTTGGATTGTCTCGTCATTTTAATTCGTGGTATATTAAATGACAAACGTCGTGTTAAACTAATTCGAACCATCGATTGTTACAAGTAACCATTGCTGAAGCGTGGTTGGCTCGTATATTCACAATACTGATACAGCATTTTATGTCATCTTTCGTTTTCTTTGTTTGATGCTATGTTTGGGCTTCCTGTTTATCTTGTCTGGTTCTCTCGAACTTTCTCTTTTTTACTCTCTCCAGGCTTCTGTTTGATTTATAGGCTTGCTATTTTTAGTGTTTTAGCTGGTCACGTTGATTTGACTTTTAACACCGCTCTGCCAGCCTAAAGCGTCGGACTTGGTCAAAAGGCTACCAAAAATCCAACTCAATTTCAGCCAAAGGCGGAGTTTTCACTACTGATGCTTAAGCACTTTGTTGGCTCCACGGTAGCCTATCTCCCCATTCGCAGTCAACGGATCTTTGTCTGACGAAACGCGTGATTATGCAAACGGTGGTAACTTCTCCTCGCGCTCAAATGCCATTGATTCAGGTTCAAAGTGTTGTGTATTACCAGAGATTGCGCGGATAAAGCTCAAATCTTCACTCCTGCTGGAAAAATCCATTAATCTAAATTCCATTTGAAAGAAAGATTTTTGTTAATTAGATTTGTCAAGGATATAACATGATTTTGTGACCATTGTCGTGTTTACACTTGAATCCTTCACTGAAATACAACCTCGCAAGAATTCCTGAAACAATGGTGTTAAATATAAGTTCATTTTTTTGGGATCTGTTTCATTTGTTATTTTTCAGCACCTAAACTCAAATACCTCAGTAGAAGACTCAAGTGCAAACACGGCAATCAAATAATGCTTTGGCTCAAGGCAGGTGACATATACTCACGACTTTTACAGGCTTTTGTCTAGAGTGTTAATAAATGAAATAAATATTAGACAATTAGATCCATATTAGGCACTAAATTTAATTGCTCACGGGTTAAGTGACATCGAGGTTTAGCCATAGATACCCGTTGGACGTTACACCGTTACACTTCATGGTAGAGATTTCAATTAAGTGGTAATTAGTTTTGACAACCTTGTTATTGCAGTACCAAGAAGTCGATTTCCCTGAAAGAAAATTCTTTGGATATATGTAAGCAATAAGAATGAATAATGAGTGTCTACATACTACTTTACTATAGTTGTATCTTGCCTTAGCTATCTGTATAACTACCTATTGTACAACCTACATGTTTCTTTCTTAAGAAAAAGATTTACCTTAAGTGAAATGAGTTATCTTGGCCCGCAAAGCAGGCGTTCTTTGTTTATAGGGGAGAAAGGAGGATGAGAGAAGAAGGAAAGAAAGGAAACTCCTTTCTCCCCTCCCCTGCTGTCCCCGCTCTTGCTAAGCTCTAGTCCTCGCGCGTCCATATTTTCTCCACGGGAATCCCAAATCTCCAATCCACACCACAAAAAGAACTACAGCTTTGCAGGCTAGATTCATCTGGATGACTTGTATTTCATCCAGCGTCCGAATAAAATTTGAAAACGGTTGTTTCAAGCTATTGTATTGTGATGTCCCGAACATTGAGACTGGACACCATTCCATTAACACGTGTTTGCTGGCCCTAAGGAGAGGAGACAAGGGAGATGGGAAAGGGAAATGGGAGAGCGAATGAGGCTAGTACCTTCCTTCCTCCTCGCTCCATTCCCCCTCCCCTTTCTCTTTCCTCCTCCTCCCCTTAGGGCAGGCTACACAGGTTATTCTATTGTGGAATGTGATATCAGCCTTTTTTGGCACAATTCAATTGTCATCCCCTGTGATTCATTCTCAATTGATTCTTGTAGAATCGAATTTAGTTAATGATTGATTGATTTTCAGCATATTAGACACTGCCAAAAATGCAACATGCTCTGCCCTGCAGGGTCGTACATAGCCCAAATTCATTGGACAGGGGGACAGTCGGTAATATTTCAGTTCCTTCGTCACGGGGAATATTTAGATATAGAGAGTATCTGTTTCTTTCCTTATTAGGATAGGCAACCGCCCCCTCTGACCCTGTGCTGTATACGGCCCTGTCCTAATTTCCGTAAAGGAATCGCTTGTAAAAACGATTTCTTTCTGTCATGGATATTAGTGCGCGCAACTGTATGTCAGTCTACATTGAAGTGCGCACCAGTATGACTAAGTAAGAAAATGTTCTCTTACTTCGCCTATCTTTATTTTAAAGTCTCCATATATAGCAGATACCGTCGTATCTTTATTACTGAAGACGTCAAAGCAATCTACTTTGACTAAAACTGTCGATTATGTCAAATATCGAATTTAGTATAATCGACTGTAAGAATGAGTATGGGGGAAATAGGAAAATGGTAGTTACGGTTTTACGAACAATAATACACTATAAGTAGGAGAGTACAAAGAGGTTATGGAAATGATAGGGGATGAAACTCGTGGAATGTTGGTATTCTCGACCACTTGCCTGAAAATGGAGTTGTTTTTGTCTTGCTGCCTCCTGTAGCGTGCTGTGTGGGTAAGGTACTGAAGGGTGGTGGGGATATTTTCTTGCACCATTTCAGTACTTGATTGTTTGTGCAAGCTATGGATTTGAAAAAATGCCATACATTACTTTACCATAATTCATTAAGCTGTTATAGTACTTAATGTTTTATGGGATGGGTCTATCAATCTAATTCTTACTATAGTATGGTCTAACCTTTTCCTTTGTATTCACAGATTTTTCCGCTTTCTACGCTTTTTATTACGTTCCAGAATAATCCCTTGCTCTTGTCTATCACAGCATATGAATAATGGTTTCGGTTTATATCTAGGCCTGGTTCCCATTTGTTACCATAAGTCAAGGTTAGATTACTCAGCCATTTCCATTCTCCATTTGTTCTCACCAATCCAATCCACCACTGATTCTGACCAGTTTCAGTAGTCTTAGATTGGATTTGTTTGCTAATAAATTTCCATTCTTCTAAGGTTTCTATTGATACCAAATCACCTCCGTTAGCTTGACACAGACTTCTACTGTTTTTCCAGTTACTAGAGTTACCATAGAACGTGTAGCAAGTGCAGTGCTGTGGTGCATCTTAACATAAAATGAAAAATAATAAATAGGAAAAAATGATTGAATTTAATACGTTGATAATACTTGCCTCCGCGTAGTCCATCCACTCTCCCTCCCCTAACAAGTAAAGTATATAACACAGACACCAAATAAAATGTTAACCACTCGTAAAACGGAGATTTTGCTCATTACCATTTCCAATTTACAAATCATTTTAAAGGATTTCAATAAACCGGCTAGAATGCGAAAATGATACAGCTATATTGAGTGTTTCATGATCAGCACGTTAATGTGTTTTCCTGTATTCCTGTATTCAAGCGATTTGTTGAAAGTTTTTACATACCTGACGACGACACAGATGTTAACACAAAAAATATTGCTACCACGGTATTAATCTTAAACTGCTCCATTATGTTGAGGAGAAAACTCGTCCTAATTATCGATTGTGCACTTTTTAATATCAGTGCTGAAGACTTGTTTGGTTTTCGTTTAACATATACTGGCGATACTGATAGATATTCATGCACGTGATATCTTTCGCTTTCTTTGTTATTAGTTGAAGTTAGACAGCATAGTTACGTTAGCTTGTATGGTTATATGTTTTTCCTTTCACGATATCACGAGGTAAAATTCTTTCGCTTTCTAGGCTGCGCTGCTCCCCTTGGTCTGTTGGGATCACGTACTGGCTCCATGACACACGGCTCATACATAAGAAGGCAGTTTTACGTAATCCAGCTTAAGGCAGCTTTATTTAATCCGTGAAAAAGTTGGCAAAATAATAGTTAAAATCCATTGTTATATTTTGTTCTTTATTAAAAAGTACTCACTAAATAGTCATCTATATGTTACGAAAGGGACTTTGTAAGAAATCGCCTGCTCTGCTAACTATTGTATATTTATTAGACTTTGCACAAGAGCTATTTACAAGCTAAGCAAGAGTTCGTATTACAAGTTGAGGTAGAGCCAGGCAAACCAGGAAGACTTTCCTTAGTCGGAGCGGCTGTCAGAAGGAGTTCCTTACTCGACCACTTTCCTTACTTAGGGCGCCTGTACTTTCCAATTAACACTGAGTTGTGCCCTGAACTTGCCTCGCTAGTTAGTACAAATACTTAGTTAATGTGCGAGTGTGACAAATATCGACAGTCCAAACAGTCCTCGTAGCTTATATAACAACTAAGCTATATCTGATTTCCTGTTTACATCACATTTCTAGTCAAAGCGAAACTATACGTTGGTCTTATGTTTGGGTTATAGTGGAAGAGGGTGCGTCACACAAGCCGAAACAATACACAAATCCTACAATCAAAACGGTCAAGGTTACAACACTTAAAATGCTTAACTAGTAATTACTCAAAAATACATTGAGGTTAATAAATATATAATTACTGGAAATCTGTAGCGTAACACGTTCACGTGTTAAATAAAATCGCTGTTTTGAATAAAGAAATTCTCGTAAGCGACCACCCTCCAAAACTTACAAATAGTACCACATACGAGCTGAACCAGATTTTGCGCTTAAGTTCTAAGATTGGTCGTTTTAAATGAAATAGAAAATGTTCGCGGATTTTGGATATGCGGTCGGAAGTTCTCTATAGACTAGATAAATTAACTCGTGGATTGAGACCACCACAGGATGCCTAGCTAAGGAGTGAACATACCGACATGGAATCAGTCTAATCTACATTTCACATGTTCTGTAACTCAATGTTAGTACAATCCAATGACAAATTTGAATTTGATGGCATATATGTATATGGCATATACCCTCAGCCATACATTTTCTGTAAAATTTCATAATTTGAAAAATTCATATTTCTGCGGATTTTCATTGGAACTTTATTTTCGCATAGTTACTAAGTGAAACATGCTCTTTAGTATTTTAGGGATCATTACGTCTTAGGTTGAAAAAATATTATGCTAATGAGCGGCGGCCATTTTGGAAAAAGGTCTATTTCGCACTCTGCACATTTTTATAGGCGGCCTCTAGTTTAGTTGCTTTTTCTTCCTATGAAGGCAGGGACACCACAACAGCGCTTTCGCACCAATTGACAGTGGACCGTGTAGTGTAATAGGACAGACAACACACACCGGCAACTTCATGGCCTACTCTCCCCGAATAGTGGTGTGGGTTCTTTAACGTTCCTCTCTGAATGCAAGTCGTGAAGTGTGGGGAGACGAGGCCTACGGTTTAACGTCCTTACGTGAAGGTCTAACTATTTGCAGATGTACTTAGAGACGGGGCCTACGGTTTAACGTACGTCCTTATCCGAGAAGACGTGAAGGTCTAACCATTTGCAGATGTACTTAGAGACGGGGCCTACGGTTTAACGTACGTCCTTATCGGAGAAGACGTGAAGGTCTAACCATTTGCAGATGTACTTAGAGACGGGGCCTACGGTTTAACGTACGTCCTTATCCGAGAAGACGTGAAGGTCTAACCATTTGCAGATGTACTTAGAGACGGAGCCTACGGTTTAACGTACGTCCTTATCGGAGAAGACGTGAAGGTCTAACCATTTGCAGATGTACTTAGAGACGGGGCCTACGGTTTAACGTACGTCCTTATCGGAGAAGACGTGAAGGTCTAACCATTTGCAGATGTACTTAGAGACGGGGCATACGGTTTAACGTACGTCCTTATCGGAGAAGACGTGAAGGTCTAACTGTTTGCAGATGTACTTAGAGACGGGCCTATGGTTTAACGTACGTCCTTATCGGAGAAGACTTGAAGGTCTAACTATTTGCAGATGTACTTAGAGACGGGCCTATGGTTTAACGTACGTCCTTATCGGAGAAGACGTGAAGGTCTAACCATTTGCAGATGTACTTAGAGACGGGGCCTACGGTTTAACGTACGTCCTTATCCGAGAAGACGTGAAGGTCTAACCATTTGCAGATGTACTTAGAGACGGGGCATACGGTTTAACGTACGTCCTTATCCGAGAAGACGTGAAGGTCTAACCATTTGCAGATGTACTTAGAGACGGGGCCTACGGTTTAACGTACGGCCTCCAAAAGAGTATTTTTGTTTGTTGAAAATGTTAATTGCGATAAACATTTGAAATCCTTCTGATTATTAGTTACTGATTGTTAGCGGTGCTGGATGTTCTTCCATTGGACACACGAACATGAACAAAGACCAATAGTGAAGAAATTGTTTTACTAAAACAACTTACACGAAACTTACTATTTACATCATGGATATTTATTATGTATATTTCTAATATTCTAATTATATTTCACAGATCCGCTAGCGACACATATACTCGACACTGATCATAGCAAATTCCTGACGGAACCCAAGATTTACTTTACTACAGTATATTGCAAATAATAAAAATGTTTTGAGCAGACGTAGCTGCATCCTGATCTTGTTGTGATGACAATGCAACACGTACAATCTTGATTTCGTTTGAACAGCACTCGTATTCAATATCATACACAATCATCTATATAGTATCGCTACCGGTCCAGCAATGAGTTAGAAGATATGTTCATTGCATTTATTTTTACAGGTCTTTAGATCACTGTTCTTTTAATTATACTTTGAATTATCTCTAGCTCCCCGCTATTTCGAAAAGTTCTTTTGTTTTTCTTACTGGGAAGTCGAGATAGCGACAACTAAAACTAGCTTTTTTTTCCCCCTTCGACGGGGTTGCTTTGAAATCAGCAGGGACTAAATGCCGGCTGATTAGTAATTCCCATTCGGTGGAATCATCAGTATTATGTAAGTGCTGTTTTACAGAGATTTAAACTAGTATAATTTAGAAACAGAAAGCTGATATATCTGCTAAGCATTGCGGGAAGTTACGATGACAGCGTAGTCTGTTTCACTGTAAGGGCTTGGCATCTTAACCGGACAGGATGGATCTGATTCTTTGATGTCAGAAATCTGTACGTAAAGTAACTTTGGTTCCTGTTTGGGAACAAAAATCAGTATGTAATTCATATAATGAACGAATTTATACAATCAAAATTATCCTGAAATGTCCCTAGCTCTGCTTCATCGTCCTTTACCGTCCTTTGCCTTACTTCAACTCTATGGATTTTTCTTTAATGAGGAGATGAGCTTGGTGAACGTTAGATCAAGACCAATATTAAGAGTGAAATTCGCTGTTACTGTGGAGATTATTCAGAACTCAGAATTCTTCCATACTCGCCTACACATGCACGTCAAACTGTGATGCGCAATGTTCGATCTTGAACGAGTTTCACTGGACGAAAAATTGGTGTGATGCAAATATGTTGTAAACCAAATGCAAATCTGGTAAATACCGAATTTGCCAATCGGATGAAAAATGGGATGAACAAATGTGGTATTCACCAGATTTGTATTCGGTTTACAACATATTTGTACCACATTTGCTACCCTTGTAAATGATAGCAAATCCAATTTTTCGTCCAGTGAATTGAGCTATCTGCGTAATGTTGCCAAATTGGCTTTTATATTCTGCTGCAAAAATTTGACACATTGTCAATTGATTAAGAGATATTGTAGATGCATGCACTGAGAAAGGCAAATAAGATGAGACTTTCTGTAGTGGGGCTTTTGTTGCGATGAGTTCACGTTGAGTTATACTGATATATACTGAAAAATTTGCTGTCCATTCCTTTTCAAAAGGTGTATGGGCACTAGACAATCGGAACAATGATTTCCACTGACCTCACTTGCATCACCGTTATCCTGTACAATCTCAACCTTTGAGTTTTCATTTCTTGGCGGTAAATTCTCGTACAAGCACTTGGTAGAATCGCCTTGTTCATCTAGACCTCCATCCATGTCATGCATAAGATGAACCTTCTCGCTATCGACTCTCTTAATGGCGGCTTCACGGGTCTTTTTCACATCAGGACAATTTCTTTTTGCTGGTGGAGTTTTACAGTCTAGTTGCTCTACTTTTTCGTCTTGACGAATGTTCTTTTTGTTTTTGTCTGTGTTTCTGGAGACAATGGCGTTACTACTGTAAGGGATAATCACTTCACCAGTTTGACTGCCTTTTTGGTATTGAGAATCACAGTTGATCTGTATTTTACCTCCGTCCATCTTGATGACATCGGCGTAAATAATCTTGTCGTTTGCGTTTTTGGTGGAGTTAGGTTCGAGTGTGACTGGTACCCGAGCGTTCTTACTGAAGCTGAGGAAGAAATATGTAAATAGTTGGAAATCAGTGAATTGTGTTTGAAAACAATCGAGCTGAAGACATTTTTCTTAAGTCAGCACGACTGTAAGTTCCTGACAGTGTCAGCGAAATATATCTAATTTTGCATGGAGTTTTAGCGCAGCTCATGTGCCAAAATTTAGGGATTTTCTTCTTATGGCCAAATGCAAGCACCTTTTACATGCTGAATCAAGTGTGGCAGCATTAGTCCTACTTTAATCCTGACATTGATGCTCATTTTTTGGGGGAACACACAAAGGCATTCAAAATACATCTAGGCTTTTTTGGTCAGAATAGAATAACCATACCACTCACTAAGGGAAAAAAGGAGTAAACCACGCGCGCCGAAAATTTGTCACAACGCGTGCACACTCGCTGTTCACTGCTCGTCCGTGCACGCGCTTATTCACTACAAGCATGCGCACGAGCTCGCGTCCAAAATAACCAACTGAAGGGAATCTGTGATTCGTAGTTTGTACATGTGAGTAGACAAGTGGGATTACTCGGTCCATATGTTTTAAAAGTACATAATCAAATTATACTCAAGTAGGTACCGTACCTTACCGACAGTTTGTAGGATACGGAAAATAGCCATGCAATGTAAATTCAATATACTGTTAGGACTTTTTAAATTAAAGTACTGTGTCAACAATTTTGAGATGAGACGCAGAAAAAATTACGCCATGCAACACCGCCTTAGCTCCTTTATTTTTTTTAAATGATAAGTATCATCCCATAGAATATTTCATCTTCCTTTCAAATTTAGGTTATGAGTAACAGATCTAACAGCTCTAAAATTAATTCTCTTGGCTTTTCTCTTCCACCAAGTGAAGAGAAATTAGAGGAAGAAGTAAACCAAATATCTCCTTGTTTCCGACAAGACTACAGTGTTTGCCCAAACATGCAACAAAGGAATATTTGAAGATGCAAAACTGAACTTTATAAGCACCACAGTCCGATAAACATGTACTTGGAGAGGACGTACATGTATAAGATATTTACCATACTCTTATTTTAAAATAATTTTAAGTTTTAGAAAGGAAGAGAAGAATTACTTACTGACTATTTCTTGGCTTTAGTTCTAAAAACAAAAATAATTAAGTGAAAAATGGAAATATTAGACTGAATGTGTTCATCAAACTGAATGTCTGCTTGCAAAAACTTTAGTCTTGTTTCATCAGTTGAAATTGCTAGCGTGGTACAGTATAGCATCGTACAGTCCCAACTGTGTTATCATTTATATTCCCCCAACCAGCGTTCTCGATACGTCTCCTACTTCCCCCTCTTCCCCCCTTCCCTTCCCCTCTCCTCCAAGGGTCTGATATTCAGGCTACTTCGGATAAGGAAAACAACCTCCAAATGTACGGGGATGCTAATAGGGATGGTTAAGATATATTCATAGAGCATGCGCAAAGCTATAGCCAATCAGATTCAAGAGCAAGAATCCATTGTAGTACTGGTCGATCTCCATTAAGAGCCTGTGGTTCTCACCGTCAGCACTTTAGCAAAAGAGAAGCAGGCTTTTGGACAAGAAGCAAATAAATAGCCAAATAGCAAACAATTAAACCATCTTTTTCTGTTACATACCTCGCTTTCTTTTCAATCTGTAAGCAAGGACAGCTAACACAACACCAAACAGCAAGAGAACCACGAGGACTATAATTATCACGTACACAGGGAATGGTTTCTTGTCTGAAGTACGAGGGTCATCTGAAGGCGAACCTGTAATGATGACATGGAAATAGTATACATTTTTGTTGTTGTTGTTTTATTTTAGTTGATCTGCGGCATATCAGTTGTGGTAAATCGCTTCTTGGCTAATCATTTATTATCATTCCTTGTCAATATTGCACACTTTGCACACTAGCTAGTGGGCATATCACTATTATCCTTAATCCCACCCATCATCATCATCATCATCATCATCATCATTATCATCATCATCATCATTATCATCACCATCATCATTATCAATTTTACCTGAAGAACCATATGCTGTATTTCTGGTTGTTGTCTTATGTTGCCCATCACTGTGTGGAATTATGGAGGTAGCAGTAATAGTGATAGTGGTAGTAGCACTGCTGGTAGGGAGGACCGAACACCATATATCTTTATTATTGCTACAAACTGAGAAAGATCAAACATACTATAAATTATCATTAGATTATTAAAATAAAAAATAGAAGAAAAGAAGAGAAGAGAAAAGAAGGAACAAAAGCAGGAAATGTTTTAGAAATATGGAGATGCCAGATTTTTGGTAGTAGTGAAATAGGATGTGGATAGATGAATGGATGGAGTTTTATTCTTACCTTTTGTACTAATATGGTATTCACATATTCGTCCTCTTTCTAATGTTTCAGCCACGTTATTGAACAGACCCTCTGTATCCTGTGGAAAGTTTTTCGCTATTATGGCGTATTTTTCTAAATTGTTCTTGAACTCCGGTTTTCGAGGTTGCCATTTATTGTAGGTCAAGTTATGATTACTAAGCCACTTCCACTGTTTCTGACTTTTGTTATACTTAAGTCCAATCCACCATTCATTATGACCTTTTGTCTCAGTTGCTCTACTTCTAGTCTGGTTTTTGATGAATTCCCATTCATCTCTTTTTTCCATTGAAACTAAATCACCGCCACTCTCCACACACAAGTTTCGACTTGAGGTCCATGGTTTAAGGTCTCTATGAAATGAATAGCATGAACACTGCGTTGAACCTAAAGAGTGAGGTAAAGGTAAAAGGTAAAGCACTATATAATAATTATTATTTTATGGAATCATTGAATTCTGTTTAGTCCTGCCTTGATGCATTAGATTTATATAAAATTTATTAAATGTAATGTATTAGAAACTTGCTTAAATTAAATAATAATTTAATAATTTATTCATTTATAAAGCGCAAATATCAATGTAAGTATTTTCGAATGTGCTGATATGCACTATATTTAGTGTCGGTAGTTCCTTCAGCTGAACGCGGGTCTCCCAGGAAGCCGACGGTGCGCTCTTTACCCCCCTCTCTCCATCAGTGCTCCGTTTTAAGGGTATTTAAAGTTAATTAAAGCTACACGGAATGGAAAAAAGTCGAAACAAGTGAGAGGTGATCCGACAGAGAATTGAACTCGGGACCTCTCGCATCAGAAAGCCGCGCACTAACGAACTGAGATGCACTTGCTTCTTTACAAATTTATTTATAAAAAATATAAATATCAATATGAATCAGCACACCGTTATTAATATTCGAATAAGATCTCTCCTTCAAATTAGCGCTTCTCCTCTACTGCGCTTATTAAGATTAACGCTCATTCCCGAACAAGCGCCCATCCCCTCCTCCCTTCCATCTACCGATAAGAGTGACAGTACTTCCCAATAAATAGAGCAACATGGAATACGCTAACGCTGCAAAGTCAATCCCTCTTAAATAAGGACCCTTGAAGTATGATAACGATATATATTAGTTCGGGGTTCCTGTGGTAAGAATGCATGAGGAGAGGTTCAATTCTTTAGGGTGTTTACTGCAACTTTTTTTCGGATTTTAGTACTTAATGAAATTGTCTGATTAAAGGGATCATGATGATCTAGGTTTGTGTCATACTGCGTACGTGTATTGCATAAAGGCTAATCGACAGATATGTTTATACAATTGATCAAAGTCATTAATAATTCATTAGAAAACACAATGGATAAAGATTTTAGTTCATTTGCATAAACTTTAACTTGGATTTTCGATAGCCAAAGATAGTCAGACTTGGAAAATTCTGGTCAAATTAACAACTAGACGTTTGATTAGTCGAGAGCGATTTTATACTAGTATCCACCGATATAACACGCTCTCTCGTTCTTTTTACATTACATAATACAATAAACTTTATGTTTAAATTCGGATTCTTGTAGCATACATGCTAATATTTCCGAATAAAAACGAGTTTGAAACAAAAGATGCGTGATCAGTAGAATTGCGATTGAAAGACTTTTATAAATGCTCCAGTAGAGATACATGAAAATTAAAACCCCCACTACAAAGAGCGTATTAATAGCCGGTTAACGTCAACCGTCAAATACCGAAATTTTTAACCATCAACCGCTATTGCTACTACCCCATTTAGACTCTCTACAAAGGCAACCACAGATAGCGTTTTGCAACCGCAAACCGGCTGCTCTGTGATATCTTTATTATTTAAAAGGAGAAAAAAGGATTTTCATATCACTGGTGTGTGTACCCGTATCAGCCAATCAGCATGATGTCGTGCCACTGGGAAATTGTCAGACAACGTGACTTCATGCAGACTGCTAGACTCGCTGTAGCATCTGTGTTAGAACATGTCTGAAAATATTCGATGCCTAGTGGACCACCACGAAGAAAGGAAATTAAATTGTTACTATATTTCCTATTTCTTTTTCATTCATTCCGTCATCCATTCATTCATTCTTCATTCATTCATTTTTTATTTGTTTTTCTTAGTTTCTTTCTTTCTTATTTGAAAAAAAAAACTGATGGTAGGAAAAACAAAACAAAACAAAACAGAATATACGACAACACACGTTCATGAAGTACTCTATAACTGCTGTTTCAATTTACAAAAGAGGAAATGTAATATAACTGATTTATGAAACCATAATATAAAAAAAGAAATAAAGCTATAAACAGTTTCAGTAGCAAACATAATATGGAAAGTACTTCGTAAAATCGACAGGTCCGACAGCTAATTTTCTCACTGCATCCATTACTTTGTCAACTGTTTTATTAATATCTTATTAATTGTTGTTCACTCAATAAAACATATGCTCGACCAGAATATGCAAGCCAGTCGATATAAGTCCAAAAATTATCTCGAAACACAGTTTTCTAAACCATATTTTAGAACAAAATCGATTGGACGAGAAATTAAATTTTAGTTCAAATTTTTTGAACCTATGACGTAACGTGCAAACGAAGAATTCATCAAGAAATTCAATGCTTAATCATATTTTAAACAAAATGAATGAATAATCGAAATTTCAGTTGTTAAAGGTCACATTTTCTGAAATAGCTAAACTTCTTAAATTTTACAGCAAGTAAATCTAGCAACTTTTGAAGCAACTTGTCTTTACACTTTTAAGTTTTCACGAATAATGAACTAAAATTGCTGCGAACTTACCTGAATGGACGCTGCTTGCACAGATGATCAAAACCATCAATATCTTCTTCAAACAAAGAGTGTGAAAAGGTAAATTCTTTACCAGACAACTACTAGTTCTGTAATCCATAACTTCTTGAAGTTCGTTTCACCTACACGGTCAATGTTGTTGCTACTGTACAGCTTGTTTTCTAAATTAAAGGAAGTAGTTGATAACTTGATGAGTGATAAGTGACGTCATTTTCAGCTCAAGTTTATTTCACTTTTCCTCAAGGACGTGACGTCACGGCGCGCCTGAGAGCGGGTAGGACGACCTCGGGTCACGTTCTTGGGCAAAACATCAGACGCGCCACTGAGTCTGCCACTCTTGGGGATATTTAGGACTTTTATGGATAAATGTGCTAGAGGATTCGAGACTCCTCAAAAGTGAAAAAACGCTTCAGCTAGAACGTGCTGCCGGAAAACGTGTGTATGGTATATTCAAATTGATTTTAACCTTCGGCTTCAACGTAAAATAGGTGTAAGACTCAGAGTGATTTCAATAAACCTGGGCAATACTAAATAGCTGTTAATGTTTACTAGATGCAAAGGAACAAAAGGAAGCAAAATATTTACAATTTAATAATTTTATTTGCTTAATTAGTAGTGCCCAGGTTTATTGAAATCACTCTATTCAGGTTGTGTGGTTAGATTCAAACATCAATAGAAAAAGGAAGAGAAAAGGAAAGGTGGCCTGGGAACATGGGGCGAGGCCGGTATGACAAGGGAAAGCCTTGAGGGACCCTGTAGGATTTTATAGCGACCACATGTGCATCAATAAACGATTGTTCAGAAACTGTTGATTTTAGGGGTTTGTCTTACTGCAAGGTCAGAGAGGAGTTAGCCACATCAGAGAGGATTTAACTCATTGTGGTTCGTAGGGCGTAAGCAAAAATCTGCCCACCATATACCTAGAATAGCAGGGATTATCAGTACCAAATAGGGATCTGTAGATAGTCTAGCCCGTGTGTGTCGGCTTTCCTGCCTGGACACAATCCCAAACATGTGATTTATGCAGATTTAGGCTCTCCTTTGGCCATACTTCCGCGCCTCCTAAAAGTACAGAAAACTTCCATCTTCCGGGTGAAACGGTCATTTCCCGATATCTTTACAGAAGATATAATAGATGAAAGAGAAGTTTCAAGCTGTTTCGAAATAATTGTAAACGGGAGCTATAATTAAGAGGACAAAATAAAAGATATAACTGAAACGTCCTCCGACAGGAAACCGCGCCCACAAATTGAATTTTTAATCTTCTCATTTTGGGATTCCTGTAGAAGGCCAGGCTGTTTGCCTTCGATCAAAACAAGATGGCTGCTTTGACTCACGGCTCAAGAAAGTTTTACGAAGTTCCAAGTGATTATTTATCAAAGGACAAGAATGAAAAACAGTCAAACCAAAATAGAACTGCTAGAGACTTGTTTAAGTATGTAGAAGAACACTGTATAGGAAAAGATACAACGTTTATAGGGCCCTACGGAGCAAGAAATGGTGTGTATTCCTTTTGCACGTGTGCATCTCAAACTGTTGCTAATTAAATCAAGACAATTATTGTTTTTCAACAGTTATTTATTGTGATTACACAGCATCTGGTAGGTGAGTAGCATCATCATTTTTTGTACTTTAAATATTAAGTTGAAAATGGGAGCCAAACAGATTTCAAGCAGTGTTCTGCACAGTTTGAGTTGACTAGTGATTAACTCCACCAACTGTATGTATAACTCTCTATTTTCTTTAGACATGTTGCACTTCAGGCACTACACACTGTACTGTAATGAGGGCCTTTAAGCATTGAATTGAGAAGTGCTGCTTTAAATATTTTGAGCTGTGTACTTTAAAACCTCTGGAGAAATTTGTTTATTTATAAGATAGTTTTAGGGCATACTTCTATGGAGTTGTGACAGACCAGGAAGACCAGTTACTAACTTATTTTGCCACAATGTTTGTTTAGATCTCTAACATTCATAGAAGACTACATCAGAGAACATGTACTGCCTCACTATGGTAACACACATACTACAACTACTGTGACATCACTACAAACAACCTTGTATCGACATGAGGCAAGGTATGATAAATAGATTATTTATTAGTGTACTGGGATCATGTGTGGCTCATTCGTCTAGGACACTGGGCCTTCTCAGAGCAAGAAGTCCTGAGTTAGATTCCAGTTGACCTTTCATGTTGTTTCAAATTCTCTCTGATCTGTGCAGCTCTATTTATATGTACACTGTACCTCACAGTATCTGTAAAATGAAGGCATGATGGAGAAAGGTGGGTAAAGGGCACACTGTTGGCTTCTTGGAAGACCAACGTCTTGCTGAAGGAGCTCCCACCATTCTTTACCTTTTGATTTTCATGGAATAATGGTTAAAATGTTTCCAAGTTTAAGTATGATATTATTTACCCTGCGAGCAGAATCTTCTTTAACCTTTTTTAACCTCCTTCCCGGGCAAAAGAAGGTAGATGTAGATGTTATTTGTACCTCACTTCATATGGCTTACAAATAAGTTATTGACTGCATGGAACAAAATATATGTCAGTGAATTTTAAGATTTCTGTATATTTCATGGTACATTATATTTCTTCATGTGCACATTGGTTCTTCACCGTGTGAGTAACATTGTCTTATTTACAGGGATATTATAAGAAATGCTGTCAATGCTGGTGAGAGTGATGCTGTCATCTTCACTGGAAGTGGTTGCACTGGTGCAGTACATAAACTGATTCATGCACTCAACCTCAGTGAACCACCAGTAAGTTATTCAATGATAATCCATTGTTAATTTAATTGATATATTAATAATTATTATTAATTAATATATGTATTTATCCCACACCATAGAAAATACAGCCAATCAGAATGCAGGAAAATCCATTGTATATTCAGTGGTATTCAACTGTCTCTTCCCATGACACATTGTGGTAGTTGGTTACATTTTCTATGGTATGGGATAAAATTATAGTTATACGTCAATGGTTTCCCATGAGTCACTTGTAATAAGCCCCAAGCATGATGGCATTTTGATCCTCTCTCTATACCAGAATCCTTTTCAAGAGCTTTCATATTAAAATATTATATTCCTTAAAGAATACAAACACAATAGTTTTAATTAGTGAACAAAAGCTATTCAAAAAGGATTCTGGTATAGAGAGAGGTCAAAACATCATCACGCTAGGGGCTTATTGAAGGGTTCCCTGTGAAAATGACCAAAGTGACTTTTTGATGGATGTCCTGAGATTAATTTTTCCAGCATAGGAAAGTTAATTATTCCATTTTATACTGTTGAAAAGATATCATCAAAAAAGTCACTTAGGCTGTTTTCACATGGAACCCTTCATTTATTATTTCTAGTAAACACACGAGCCTTTAACTAGTATGTATCATGTACATGTGGGCTTATTGAAGGGATGCCATTGAAAATGACCTAAGTGATGTTCTCAAAAATCACCAGACATTGATACATATATCTGGTTTAAAAAGAAAGATGTTTTGACGATTTGAGGAATTTTAATGAAAAGGCGTTGAGGCCATTTCATTGGAACCCACTCAATTTAAAGAAAAAAATTTATCTATTTTGTTCCTGGGGAAAAAGTATTGAGGGGGGCCTAGGGGGGTTACGAATACCGCAATCCTGCACAAAAAATTCGAAAATACCGCAATCCCGCACGAAAAAATGGTCAATCCCACAATCCCGCATGAAAAATTCGAAAATACAGCTCACCACATGAAAAATTCAAAATACCACTCCCACGGGACCTCACGCGCAGAAACATAAATCACAGAAACATGAAATTTTCTATCGAGCGCCAGAAGCAAAATTCTGCATTTCGCAGGCCTTAAAAATACCGCATTACCGCAATTTCAAATCGTTTTTCCCGTAATACCGCAGCTCAAAAAGGAAAAAAACGCATACCGCAGGGTTTGAGAATCCCGCAATACCGCAATTTTTGTTGTAAAATACCGCAATACCGCACAAAAAAATGGTCAATCCTGCAATCCCGCAAACCCCTAAGAACCCCTCAGTATTCCCAGTAGACTTGTATTGGGTTATCTTCAGTATATTAAACAGACCCATTTACAGTGTATAGTGGGATCAATCAGCTACAACGGCGTGCAGAATACAGTAGTTGAGACACTGCGCCCTAACATTGACGTTCTTTGATATCATACCTATCATGTAGGTGTTGAAACGGCCATATATTCTAACCCCCCCTCCCCCGACACAATGTTGGTTAGGTCAAGTGTTGGACCTAGCAGGAATCTCCCAGGCCTACTCAACACTGAAAGAGGGGGGAGGGGGAAGCATAAAACAAGGGTGGCTAATTTAGGCCAAAATTGGGGCAGTGTCTCAACAGGTTCTGCACGCCATTGTATGCCTATGGTAGAAGTGTGCATGCATGTTCTTTGCATCTGATAAAGTGTCCTGGATGATAGGAGTTGTAAAACTGTTCCTTAGGTTGTATTTATGGGCCCATTTGCTCATCATTCAAGTATCTTGCCATGGAAAGAAGTTGGTGCTGATGTTATTTGGATAAAACAAACCAATGATGGAGTAGTTGACCAGGAAGACTTGAGAGAGAAATTAAAGGTAATCTTCATCAAATCATAATCAATTATTTTACAAGAATCATGCAAAATGTGTACAGTCGTGTAGAGTGAGCATTTTGATAAGCATTCAAAATGAGATCCCACCTAAGGCTACACAGTATATAGATATGTTGAGGTTATGAAGTGTCATGGTGTGTCTTTTTGAGATGATTTCTGATATGTTGAAGAATGGATATGGACAAGGAAGTATCTGCCTTAAGGCCATTCTCCAGTTCTTGCTGAAAGCACTTGCAGTGAGCTAACGAGTACCCATTGGGAATAAAAATCTATTGTTCAAAATTTTGCTGCAAGTAAAAATGACTGCTGAGAGTGATTTCTGCGATGAGTGGAGAATGTGCTTTATGCTGATAACCATAACAATTAAGGGGGTGTCCATATGGATTGGAAGTCAATGTAAACAAGTGTCCATAGTACATGTTTGTGGTTGTCCATAGTACTCTATATTAAGTGGGTCTCATCAATAAATGTGGTGCAGTTGAATGACTCTATGATGGCTACTGCAAAGACATAGTGAAGTGAAGTGGTGGTTGAGGAGAGATGGCCATCATACAGAGATTTAATGTAGAGTAAATCTATGGATGGGATCGATGGCCATTATGGAGAGGTGACCCTTGCACCCCTTGCAGAGATGTAGCCATTTGTGGAAGTTTGACTGTATCCTCTAAAATGGGTATGGATCAATAGGTTTCTTTCTTTGCACTTTCTTTAATTAATTATTGTTTGTTCCTATAACAGATGTACCACCATACCAACAAACAGTTGATTGGATGTTTTGCTGCAGCATCCAATGTAACTGGTATCCTAGCTGATACCAATACAATTACTGCAATCCTGCATAGATATAGTGCACTGGCATGCTGGGACTATGCAACTGCAGGTTGGTGTTATTTATTTATTGTATGATACAATGTAGAAATTCAATGTAGAAAGATACAATGGAAGAAAAGTATAAAATAACAGGTCAAAATCTGACTTCTCCTTTGGACAGCAAAGAGGCCAGAGGAGAACTTAAGATTTCATAAAAATTCCTTTGATTGTCTTGTTTCAGGACCTTATGTTGAAATAAACATGAATCCAGTAGTCACAAAGTATGTCCAGTTACCATGGTGATAGTTAAGTGTTATAACTATTGTGCTTGTCAATGTTTTATTAAAACAAACTCATTGTGATTCTAATGTATCAACTATTTTAACTTACAATAGCTTTTCCCAAGTCTCTTTCATAAAACAGGCAATCGTGTCTTTTTGACACATGAATGGCAAAGGCTTATGTCACTTTAAACAATGCTATACTTACAGCCAAAACCGTTGCATCGCAACCAACAAATTACAAATTTTGTTTTGATTTTGGGTTTTTCTGAGCCGTCAATCAGTTTGGGGGCGGAGCTTCTTTCAAATCAACCAATCACTGAATGAGTTCGTGAAAGCTCCGCCCCCAAGAATGATGGACGGATCAGAAAAGACCAAAATCTTACCGACATTGGAGGTCGCGATACAACGATTTTTGCTGTAATATGGATATAATTTTGCATTACAGTGAAGACCAATCTTTGGTTTATAAAGATGCAATATTCCTGTCCACACACAAATTTATTGGTGGTGTTGGAACTCCAGGTAAATTACTTACTATAGTAAACTCTAGTGGATGTTTTGTATGTCATGTAAAGAAATCATTTTCAGTTGATACTTTGTTGTGAAATATACCTTTTTTCCTTCTAGGAATTCTTTTAGCTAAAAAGAAACTCTTTCAAAACCCTGTTCCCTCAGGTTGTGGTGGAGGCAGTGTTTTCTTTGTAAGTTTTCTTTGTAAGTTAAAAGCTTCGTTTTTGCTTTCCTTCTTCATGGTTGCCACAGGTCAGTGAAAAGTCAGGAAATTTTTTTTTTTCAAGGTCAGGGAAAAGTCAGGGAATTCTACTTTCAGTCAGGGAGAAAATAAATTTTGAGCAAAAGTCAGGGAATGTTATTGTTCACGCAGTATTTGAAAATGTATGGTCCCTCTTAGCTTGGTATGATGGTTTTCTATCATTGCCATCTGCTCAATTAATTGCAAGCCGATTAGAAGAGTAGTTTGAATTGAAAAAAAAGAGTATCTGAATATTGGGTCAGGGGAAATTAAACTTTAGTCAGGGAAAAGTCAGGAAAAAGTCAGGGACTTTTGTGATTGGTTTGTTCTGGCAACCATGTTCTCCCTGTTTTCTCATCTTCCCTGTTTTTACTCTTCTAATTTTCATGTCAATAATAAATTATCTTCACCCAAGAATCACAAATCATCAACAAATTATCACAAGAATGCCTGCTTGGTAGAAGTAACTCAGCTTTAAGTAACATAATGTAGTAATTATCAGTAAGAAACAAAGGGTAACCCCCAAGTCTGAAAAATGGTATGTAATGATCTAGGTAACAGAGAATACTCATCGCTATTTAAAAGAAACAGAAACTAGAGAAGAAGGTGGAACTCCTGCTATTGTTGAGTCTATCAGAGCTGGTTTGGTTTTCCAACTCAAAGAGGTACTTTTGAAGAAAGATAATTTATTTTGATCAATGAGTCATATTTTAGATGTTCCTATTTGAAAATCCCAATGACATTTGGGTTATTTTGTAATTGTTCAGGCTATTGGGCATAAGATCATAATGGAACAGGAAGAAAAGCTCTGCAGGTCAGTAAATAGCCTTTCAAAGTATTTCCTATGCACACCTACTGAATGCTGTCTTGTACAGTAAACTGCAAAACATATTCTTTTGGAGGGGGTATGTAAACTGCAAAACTGCAAAGAAAATCGAGAAAAAAATTGACAAAACTGCAAATGGCATAAAAAATCTGAAATCAAAAACCAGAAAACTGCAGGTTAAAATAACAAATAACTGCAAAACTGCATCAAACATAATGCAAAACCACATTACCACAAATCATTACGTCCCCCTCCTTTTGACAAGCACTCTTATTTTACAAAAGTGAAATATGCAAGTGACAATTAATGCTATTTTGGTAGCATTTATACTAGAATCAAATTTGCTGTGCATGATTGAATGGTATGGCATGTGCATGTATTAGTTGTACAGTTCCAAAAATTGTACAGTGTGATAAAAATCTCTTATAATATAACTTACATGTACCTACCCCGATGGTATACAAATAAAGATGATGATGATGATGATAATAATGATGATGATGATAAATCAGCCTTACTCTCTTCAATTTCAGGCAGGCTATCATCACATGGTCCAGTGTACAGAACCTTGTCCTACTGGGCAGTAAGTCAGCTCATCGTCTGCCAATTTTCTCATTCCTGGTCAGACATCCTGAGAGTGGTCTATTCCTACACTATAACTATGTTAGTGCGTTATTAAATGATTTATATGGTATACAGTCACGTGGTGGGTGTGCATGTGCAGGACCCTATGCTCAGGTGAATATTTGGATTAGAAAATAAAATAGCCTGTGTACAGCCGTTTCCCACCCCTCCCCCCTACGGGGAAAAATCCCCGTAGGGGGGAGGGGTGGGAAACGGCTGTACACAGGCTAAAAATAAAATAGATTAGGACTTTGTAGACTTTAGAAGTGATTTGTGTCCTGATTGCATTTCACTTTGTTTTCCTTCCAAATGTAAGTGTTTCCTCCCCTTCCGCCTATCCAATGTTGTGATCGACTGGTTGGCTTTGTGCTACAGCCACTACCCAACATTAGATGGGGAGGACGAGGGGGAGGATGGCCAGAACAGTGCCAGGGAACATAAAAAATACACACTAGACCATAAAGTCCAAAGGGTTTTGTCCAAGATTGTAGTCTCCTTTGCAGCCCCCATTGAAGTTTGTCGCGCAACGCTTCCTCCCATAATTTACCTTTCAACAATTGTACCTCTGTGCTGATTTGTGATTTTGCCCAATTTTAGGATTTGCTTGGTATGAGTGAAAGTCTTGCAAAGGAATTCGAATCCCTTTTGTTGGAAGATAGGTAAAGTCGCACACTTATTACATCAATTTACTCTGTCTAGAACACCTGTGTATTGAATCTGAATTGCATTTAAAGATACTGAAGACTTTGTTTTCTTTCAGTCGTCTTGACCGCGTTCATCTACGCCGTTACCATGAGTATTCAGAACATGAGATACTAAGGTGAGCACTAGCTTGGAATGGGGCATTTGTTTGGTTCCTTAACCTACATTTTCTATTGTTCTTCTGTTGTTGTTGTTGTTGCTGCTGCTGCTGCTGTTTTGTCTCGTTCTTTTGTGTATTGCACCAATGGCATGTTTCAGAGCTTACAATGTTGTTTTAAAAGAAATTTTATAGAATACGTAGTTACGCCCAACACATGAGTATGCAGCATACCATCAGCCTTCAAAGATTTGCCAAAGATTTTTTTCAAATGTCCTATGAAAATTTATTTTATTGGACTAAATGTCCGAGTACGTTTCAGTTGGACGTACATGTACAGTAAAGAAATTTATCTCTATGTCAAAGGATTGAATTTTTCATAAAGGGTACCCAGTATTAAAATGTCCGAAACTAAACATCCCTAATAGGGCAAATTTCTGAAAGTAAAAAAATACCCCCACCCCGCCCCCATCTCCCACCTTCTCAGAGCCTGGTCACAGACTATACTGGCAGACAGGGTGGAAAAACGTTTAATAGCCTCTCATTATAAGGACACCATAGATCTTTTAAGCTCAATATTTTGTAAACACGCTCTTTTGGGCCAAAGAACAAAATATCAAATGTGACCAAAATTCAGTGAATACGATTTTGAGATATAACGCCTTGTACTTTGGGAGAGGTGACATTTTGATCAGCAGAAAAATCATTTTTGTAATAAATATCCCCGCAAAGCTTTACTGTAACTTCACAAGGGTTTTTAAAATGTTTTTGCTTAACCCAGTAAAAGTGTAGCAGTTACTGTATTTCGTGCTTCATTGTCAGTTATGAAAAAACTATGTAAACAGCCGCTTAGCTTTTTCCGCTATGTCATACTGCCATGAGTAGAAGGTGTTTATAGTGTTGATCCAAACTCCCTCAAACACAAACTCTGCAAAGAAAGGTAATGTTGGACTGGTCCTTTTAATAGACCCTTATCACGCTAGCTTGACATAATAGAATATTTGATTTATCGGGAAAGGAGTTTACTATCAAATTTGTCACATTGAAAATAGTAAAGTGCAAAGTTCGTAAAGATTGCCCTTAAACTGACGAAGTTATGAATTTTTTAAGCTAGATATTTTTGTGGAATAAGTATAAAGAAATGTATGTGTTAAGCATGATAACGAGGCTCGCCGTGCACGTGATGCCCGTCCACCGTACATTTCTTTATAAAAATGCTAAGTTTTAAAAATTCATATCTTTGTCATTTTAAGAGCAATCTCCCCGAAACTTTGCAAATTTACTTATATCGATGTGGCAAATTTGATAGTGAATTCCTAGCTTCTTCCGATAAATTAAATTATTTATGTCACGCTGGCGTGATATGGGTCTATGATCGTATAATAATAATCAGATTTACCATTGCTTTCACAGGCCAGGATTTGTTCGCTTAAACCTACCATACTTCATGTCTGACGAGTACGTACAGTTTGTACTTAAGGCCGTTGCTATGGTAGCAGAACATGGCTGGAAACTACTACCACAGTATATGTTTAACCCTGAGACTGGAGAGTGGAAACATCGTCGACACAAGGTGTTTGTGTGTACAAAACTAGTGTAGATAGCGCTGTGTGATTGGCTGCGCACTTGTTTTGTAAGCGTAGGTTACGATGCACTAGGTCCATGCACTACATCAATAGTTTCCCAGTCTTGTACAAACGTTGTGTGACGGGAGTTGTCACGTTTGCGTGGGATACAACAGATTTCCAATGGTGCTAGACAATGTGGGTTCACAGCACGCATTTATATGGTCACGCTACGATCTTTGCTGTTGATTTTATAGTTTAACGGTTCATTTTCTGTTGCGTGCTTGAAATTTTAGCTGTTGAAAATGAACCACATCAAGAGAGCATTGTTTTGCGGAGAGATGAAAAGCGCGGAGACCGCGAAACACAGTGTTCTTGTTGTCACAATGTGTTCACAGTGTTCACGATCTCCGCGCTTTTCATGGCCGCAAAACAATACTCTTTCGCATCCATGTTTGGCACACAGTTTGCGGGGAGGTTCCAAATAAGAGGCAGGTCTAGGGTCAAAAACCCGACAGACATGGCTTCCTGATCCGGCAACTAAAACAGAAAAATTTACTTATGGCATCATAAAAGTAAATGGCTCTTCTGACAAACTACATGACCCCTTGCTTTAAAAAATGTCTATCCCTGAGTATCTTTTAAGAAGTAATTTTTGTTTTTGCAGGTTTTTCGTGATCGTAAATGGCTTGGTTCAATAAGTTATACCAGTGGTCACATGACCTATCCATCCTCTTTAACTCAAGACGAACTCCCCAAAGATTTACAAGTGAGTTTTTACTCGTTAAAAGTTTTGGGGATGTAGTCTTTCTGAATGCCAGTAATGTTTCTCTGTCAACTTTTAGGATTGTTTGACTAAAGCAGAAGAAATTTTTGCAAAGGCTGAGAAGGTGAGCTGTTTTTGACACAGACAATTTTGATGCGGTAGTAGTCGATATTAGCGAACTTCAGATGTGACTACGAGTACGAGATTGAGTTTTAAAATTGGCCTTGCGTGAGTTGTTGATACTGAACTGTAGTCCTGTACATAGATTGAAACATTAATTGTAAGAAATGGGAAATTGGCTATGATTCAGTATCAACATCCCACACAAGACCAATTTAAAAACACGTACTCGGACTCAATCTCGTACTCGTTGTCAAATCTGAAGTTCCCTATTATGTTGGATCTGCTGTAAAATGCCCTTTGTTTACCCTTGTTAATTGTCAATATATTGTTTTTATTGTTATTGTTGCTGCTGCTGCTGCTGTTGTTGTCATCGTTGTTTCTGCTGCTGCAGTCGTTGCTGTTCTTGTTGTTGCTGTTCAGTGGACATCATTTTGTTGTCGTTATCATCGTCGTCGTCATTTTTGTTGCTGCTCAGTGCTGCAGTCGCTGTTGTTGCTGTCGGACATATTTTTGGTCGTTGTCGTTTCTGCTGTCGTTCTTGCTGTTGGACATGTTTTTCTTGTCGTTGTTGTTGTCGTCGTCGTCGTTGTTGCGCTGCTGTTGTTACTGTTTCTGTTTGGACATCTGCTTTCGTTGTTTTTAATCAAGGCGTACAGCAACAACCTTTTTAACCTTTTTTTCCTTTTTTCTTCTCGTTTGGTCGTTATGATATCTGCAGGTTTGTTGTTTTTCTCGTTTTCATCTTGTTTTGCCAATGCTGCCGTTATCGGTTGTTGTCAGTGGATACCTTTTGCTTTACTCCAAACAACAAATTTGAACATAATGTTTGTTAATGTTTGTTAATTGTTAATGTTTTTGTTTGTTAAGTTTGTTTGTTTGTTTGTTTTTGTTTTTATTTTTGTATTTGTTTTTTTTGTTTTTGTTTTTTTGACATAATGTTTGTGTTTTTCATTTTTTTCGTAGTATTATTGACAAGTAATCCTATATATATTCTCTTTAACAGGCTGTAACGACACTTAGTGACCACACCCTTCTACTTAGTGAAGAGGCCGAGAAGCTACGTTGGTTTTTATTACCTAGTGAATCAGCTGCAATACTGTCACACAAGACACCTTCATATCTCCCTAAGACGCCTCCTTTTGTGCCACGTGACTGGGATCTAACCAATAGCGACGCTAACAAGGACGAAATTCAGTTAGTTGACAGTAAGAGTGAAAGTTTGGACACTAGTTCTACGGAAACAAGTCAAGAGCTAGACGAGACTTTGCGAGATAGAGATGGTGTTGTTTCTAAAACTAAACTTGATACAAAATGCATTGAATCTTCGTGTAAATCTAGTTTAAATGGGTCATGTTTGACTGAAGAGAGCTTTGATAAGGACTTAAATGAAATTAGCAGCTACCAAACTCATCGTGAAAATAATGAAATACAAACGAACTCTATATCGAGTCAAGATCCTGTTGAAAGTAAGGAGACTCTTCCTTCCATTCAAAATTCAACTGAAGACAATTCAGATCATAATGAACTCTCGAAATCAAATGAGAAAAACATAGACGAGGAAAAAGCGTTGGATTCGTCGAAGATGGACTGCTGGTCGCTTGGCCAGGCCTGTCCATTGAATAGACAAACCACAAAGGATGTTACAAAGAAACCAAAGATTAACAAAAGTGACGTAAAAATTGAGAAAACGGTCAAGGAGACTGCGGCATCCAAACCCAAGTTTTTTCATCCTCCGAAAAGCATCTTCAAGCCTATGGTTGAGGTAAGGGCTATCCCATTAGAAAATAGTCTTTCTTTTTTCTCTTCTGTTTCTTTCCTTTTCCATTCCTCTAGCAGTTTCCTTTCTATCTACTCCTTTTTATCGTCCTTTCTTTTATCGGCCTCTCTTTTCTGTGCTATTTTCTTCTACTTCCCTTTCATTTTCCCTTATCTTTCCTTCTGCATTTCTTTTTGATTTTGTATTTTCTTCTTTGTCCCCAAGTCATCGGAGAAGATCCCGATCTGTTTCCATCAGCTTACTATCTTTTAGGAAAGTTCAGGTGTCGCTAATTTGCCGACTTTATCATTAAGTTTCTCTCGTTTTGTTTCTTTAACTTTCAGGCAATTGAGGAATTCTCAATGATCAAGGATAGTGATCGTGTAATGGTTTGTCTGTCTGGTGGTAAAGACTCGCTGTCACTACTACACGCTCTTCATCAGTACAAATACCAAGCTAAGCCCAAGGTAGGAATAGAAAACACATTCTATACTGGAATTGGATTAATCTATCTCGAGGTCTCGCACAAAAAAAAAAGGCTTTGTGACTAATATCTCTGGAGGATCCTTCGTTTTAGCATCTTTATACTTTTCACTCTAAAAATTCAAAGCCTGATGCACTTTATAAGATCTTGAGTGTTGGTCTGACCATTGTTACCAACCGACCAACCGGCCTGATTTCTTAGGACTGATTCCAGCCAGAGCTAGGAATTGACACGTACCATTTAAGAACTGGCCGTTCTGGCTGGTTGGTTCCACTAGAAAGAAAACACCCTAAGTCCTGCCCATAATATATCAAGTGAGTTCTTCCCAAAGCCAAAGTAACTTTTTCCCCTCGGAAGTGTTTCTTGTTCGGTGAAAGAAGGGATATTTCCTCTCCCCCCCCCTGTCAAGTTCTAACCCTCCTAACTCCCCCTGTCTCAGGAGGCAGGAGTTGCAGTACGATTTACCGAGTTGCTGTTGTTGTTTTATAGGGAATCACGTTTGAGATAGGTGCAGTAACAGTAGACCCTCAGTCAACAGCATACGACCCAAGACCTCTCATCCCGTACCTAGCCAGCCTTGGCGTGCCGTATTTCTTTGAAGAACAAGGTAAACGTCGTAAAATCTTGACTAAATTTTGCTTAGTTGTAACGTCGACTAGAGTTGCCGCACTTAACCCGTGAAAAAGTACAAAAACTACTTTGTACTAAAAGTATAAAATCCTTTGTTTTCCATTGTTTATTAGTGCTATTTTGCAATATTTAGCTAGTACAATTTCACGGATTAAGTGCGATCACTCTATCGCTAATTTTGTTATTTATCTTAAAACTATTAGCAAATCTACATCATCTTTTTGTCGCAAATTTTAGTTTTGATTGATTGATTGATTGATTGATTGATTGATTGATTGAATGATTGATTGATTGATTGATTGTTGTCACATATCTGTAGGTATAATCCAGCAAGCAGCAGATCTATCAGTTTGTGAGTCTATTTGCAGCTTTTGCTCGCGAATGAAACGTGGACGTCTATACGCATGCGCAAGACGCGAACGTTACAATGTGTTAGCGATGGGTCAACATTTGGACGACTTGACGGAGAGGTACGTCCTCGATATAGAGCACCTTAAATCATGTTAGCTTTAATTGACTACTTTAATCAAAACCGCGTTAAAAAAGAAAGAAAATAAACGGCCCATGTGGTCCCTCTCGAAAATTAATTGTCACTCGAAACTCCCTCACCACCAAACAATCTATTTTTGAGTTTCTTTGGAATTATCCTCCACGTTAATCTCGTTCTCACTTTTTACAATCAACTTATTCTCATATCTGATTGGTCAACTATGTATCATCAACCAATCATTGACCAGACGTACTGTACATCCCGGGCTAAACATTGGGTTTCTGGGTGGTATAACTCAGTTATGGCGACGTTTTAGATGTCATGAAAGCACAAATGAAGACTTGAGGGGTTTGCGGCAAGCAAAGTGGAAACTCGACCTCCTCCCGCACTTCTGAGATACCTTAAAGCTCGCCTTGCAACTGAGCCTTAAAAGAAGAGATCGTCTGGTGATCTGAATTCGGGTGGAGGAGATTCAATTTAACAGTTATTTCTTGTGGTTTGTTTGTAGTTTCCTGATGTCCGCATTTCATAATGGTTTACTTCGAACAATGAAAGCTAACTATACTGTACAGTAAGTAGTATGACTCCCCAAAGTGATCAAAAGACACTTGTATTTCAACTTTTAACACTTTCTGTGTTACCCTGCTTGGTTTTGCTGGAAGTAACCTATTGTTTTAACAGGGAAGGAGATTTGAGAGTTATTAGACCTTTGGTATTTGTACGAGAGAAGGAGCTTAGACAATTTGCTGAAAAGGTAACTGAAACACACAACGCCCTTTTCCAATTTAGTTCAGTGACATAACTCTAGCACTGCCATTCTCCAGTCCTCGCTGAAAGCGTTGGCAGCGAGCTAACGAGTACCCGTTGGGAATAAAATCTGCTGTTCAAAATTTCGCTGCGAGTAAAAATGATCGCTGCGAGTGCTTTCTGCGATGAGTGGAGAATCTGCTTAAGTTATCGTTGAGCCTGAAGTCCATATATGCTTTGGTCATACATTTAGACCGTACAACATAACGAGAAAGTTTCAGCGAATGTGTATCCATACCGTAACCGATGACGATCGATCTTTGTTTCTTTTTCTCTTTTCTGTTTAAAAAAACAGGCCAAACTTCCTGTAATTGCAGAAAACTGCCCTGCATGTTTTGAAGCACCGAAGGTATGTGTGTAACTTTTCTTTTGGTAGTGAACGCTTCCTCTTTCTCCTCTAGACTTGACCCTGGTTCACACTAGCGACGCACCCATAGACGCAATAAGACTTGTAGACTCATAAACCCAGACTCAGTAGTGTACTGCTTATTAGTAATGCTTGTCTTTGGGATATGAGGCTGCGCATGTTGCTTGCGCTTACGTTAGTGTCGCTAGTGTAAACCATGCCAAGTCGACCTTTGTAGTAGTTTTAAGATGAATAGATTAGATTAGTCATGTTTTATAGGACGACCGCGCCCTATTTTGTTGTTGTTACTGCTATTTCAATCGATCTTGATATCTTACTAAAACCTTGATTTTAAGCGTTTGGTTTGTAAATGCATTTGATAAACAACCATTTACACTTGGACTTGGGGTTTTGACGAAGTGAAATTCTATAAAAAACGTAAATAATGAATTTTATTTACAGGAAAGACACCGCACAAAGCAGTTACTGGCGGCTCAAGAGCTACTCTTCCCAGAAATTTACAATAGTCTTTTGACTGCTATGAAACCATTGATGGCTAAGAACCGAGTAGGAATGGAATCGACTAAAATGAAAACCGCTGACTATGATGACTTCGTATAATACCAACAGTAAGAGCTGGTCTACCTGTGGTCGTTCTGTAGGTAAACGAAGATTCGGATTGAAGATATCGGTAGTAATTATTATTAGAGAAACACGTTTTGAGACACCAAAATACACTATGCAAATATTTAAAATTTCACAAAAAATGTTTATTAATCTATATATTATTTAATTTTATTCGCTAATAAAAACAAATGATTAATAATGCTATCATTCTACTGTGGTCACGTCAAGCGACTCTTTTCCGTGACTTATCACGCAACTGCGCTGTATAACGTGACCTGTTTCATGACAGCCTTAATTTTTGCATCTTATCAAAACGTTTTTGAGGAAAAAATTGTATATTAGATATTTTTAAATTGCGTTGCGTTTTTAATTGTATTTCTGTATGCTTTAATTACGTCGAAAAATATGTAGCTTTTCAGTGAGCCAAAGTGTCTTTTTTTATGGCGTACGTCGTTGCGTTACACTAGGCTGAAAACAAACGCCCGCGATACTCCTCCCGTGATTGCGGGAGCACGAAACCCAGAGGCTTGAGACTGAGCCTATCGTTACTTGTACTCTAGAGATTTTTCTTCTAAAAACTTTTTACAGAAATTGCATATGAACTAGCAATCTACGTTACGCTCTGAGTAATTTATGTACAGTCACCTTTGTAAAGGGTCACTTTTTTACGTGTGGGAGGATGACCTGACAAAGTTCTCATATATGGCTTTGCTATTCCACGCATGCGTATCATAACGATGTCATTTAGCTCATGATAATTATAGCTAAATGTTTACCTAATCAGTAAATATGTCAGTTTATCTCATGTAAGAGGCATCCTTTCACGTGTGGGATGCTGAGTTAAGCGTCGAGCAACAACACTAAGCTTTGATATTCCACGCATGCGTAAGCGTTTATTAACTGAATGTCAATAGAAATAGCAAAGCCGCGAGCCTAGTACTTCTTGCCAAGAACCGCAACTTCCTTTTCGAAATCGTAAACGTACGACCATTCCTGTTGGCCATGGGGATTTGACTCGAGTCCATCATGTTCTGCACGACTACGCTCCAGCTTTTCTCTCATGGACAGTGGCACTTCCTCGACTGGAGGTTCAGGGAAGCAGTCGTCGTATTTCTCTGGATCTTCGACGAAGCAGCACGCCTTACATGTGGACCATTCTGATGGCAGGCTTGCTTTTTTGTGTTTGTGGACTTGTAGAAGGTTGACAATCAAAGCTATAAGCATGATAAACTGTGGAAAGAACGACAGGAATACATTAGCCTGCACCTAGCGCTAGCCACACAGGTTAAAGATATATTTGTATTACTGATCAAAGAAATACGATGTTCAAATATCAACGTGAAAGCCCATTATTAAAAAGCCCATTTGTATGGTACTATTTTTTCGGCCCTACATTGATAGGGAAAAAATGAAGAAATCCGTCCGATTCAGGTTTATCAGTAAAATCTCATTTTTTTTCCGCATCGGGTCAATTTTATAAGAGAAACTGCGAATGAATTCAATTGGTAAAAAATAGGCCACTCATAGTATATCTCTTAGTAACCCCTCCAACACCTTCCCCCCCCCCCTTCCCTCCCCCATCCCACACACATACATACACGCAAACCAAATTAACACCGCGAATGTAACTTCATATCAACCTCCAATATGCACTTACCACTCCAATAATGATGAATATGGCGCCCACGAACATCACAACGAAATAAGGTGTGGCAGGACTTATTCCAGAACAAAACTTTTCCACGTCATGTCCACATATAACATCGACATTGACAAGATCATCCACGCCTATGCAAAACATATTAAGTACAATCGTTAAGTATCACTCATTTCCTATAGTTTCTTACGCTTTTTGGTTGTCTTCTAAGGGGCTGTTTATATGGAGGCAAGCCAGCCCGGTAAGTGGGCTGACTTCTTTTCTCTGGCCCCAAGGGAAAAGAAAAAAGAATTCAGCCCGCTTACCGGGCTGGCTCGCCTCCATATAAACAGCCCCTAAAGTCATTTGCATCTTAGAGTAGATTTCGTATGAGTGTGAAACGGTTCGCGCCGTGAGGGGGAAGGGGGGAGTAGGTATAGTTTATCTCTTTTCGTGAGGGGGAAGGGAGGGTAGGTAGTTTATCTCTTCTTAATTTCCCCCTAGCGTTGTGGGAGGAAAGGTACCCCGTTTCGTAACAGAAACATTGTCTTATAAGTGAATAATTTGCGACTATTTCTTACCCCATTCTTTAAATTCAATACATGTTCTTCCGACCTGCTTGACAAGTTTGACTTGACAAACGCCCCATCCAATACCCAGGAAGATAATAGGGAAAATAAGCACAGGTCCAATTAGTGACCAGATCAACCACACGAGGGCATGCCAGAAAAATAACTGCAAAAATAATTAGAAATACAATGTCATAAAAATGAAAAGCCTATTTGAGTATTTCCCCTTTAGAATAAGGGGTACAACATTACTAATATATACTAAGGGCAGAAACCACTATAACACCGTGCCGTCGTCGAACAAGTGCGGTGTACTTGTTAGGTGCGCTTGTAAGCTAGCGAGGAATCCGTAGTTCGGTCTTTACGCGTCTCATGTGATGTTGCATGCCCTCCCCCTGCCCTCCCCCTAGAAAAGTTTTTGGCTTTTGGAAAATATCGCCAGCCATTTGCACGCGCTAAAAGTTTGTAAATGCATTCGAATTCGCTAGCAGCGCAAGCTGAACCACACCGACACGAGTTCTAAAAATAACCCAAATGCGAGACAACATGTTACATTTGGCTACCGAAGGTTTCCGTTGACGTCGCGGACGTCAAGAAGAGGACGTGAAAAGAAGTGAAATGGCGTCCTGAACGTGGCGTCGCGACGTTGTCACGCAACGAACGAATGTGATAAATTCGTCGTCTAATGTCCTGTTTTAGCGTGGCGTCGTGTTTGCTAAATCACTCTAATTTACTGCATATTAGCGGCATTCTTTCTATAAAATAGATGACTGTAAGACTGTATGTGTGGCTAACGTACCCCAAGAATGCAGCATCTTCCAGCACACTTTGACTTCCAACCAGTGTAAAAAGTGAATCTTGTTCTCCCCGTAGCTCCAACGCCAAAAAGTAAAGCCAAACCTGACATCGATCCAAGAAATATCCCAAGTGCCTGCACACCCATCTTTGCAGTTTCACTTTAAAAATTCACGCAAAAATTGTAAGTATGGGCACATAGCAATGCTAGCAAAGGACATTTGAACGACATGTTTGCCATGACAGTCCGTGCAGGCTCCCTGTCAGTTGGCTATATTAAGAATAAATGAACATAGGAAGCACGGGTGAAAGACCGGCGGCACTCTCGGCCCGTTCAATCCCCGGACGGGTCATCACATTTGACTTGAGTTTTTTTTAGCCTCGTTCTCTCCCTTGCTTCGAGAGTTTTCTTCGGGCCCTCCGGTATTCCTCCCTCAATAAAAACGAACTAGTGAGCTGAGAGTCATGTATGCATAAAATATTAGAATGTAAGTAGGAGTAAAGAAATGCTGAGCTGACTTTTAATCTGTACACCACATACAATTAGCTTTATATCTCATAATCTTAGGTTTTTCAATTTCTGGCCGGCAACTAATACACAATTAGAAAATTATGAAATAACTATAATTTCTTCAAATAGCAAGAGACCATAATACTAAGAGTCTGTGCCATGTTCGTGGCGGCTAAGGCTATTTTTAGTAACTTCGCCATCGCTCGTGCAAGGCTCTCAAACAATAGAATTCAAACGGTCCCGTCCGCGCGCACGTCAAAAATCAAATTCTATTTGTTGAGGGCCTTGCGCGCGCGATGGCGAAGTTACTAAAAATAGCCTTAGCCGCCACGAACATCGCACAGACATCAATACTGAGTTTCGCTCTCTTAGTATTATGGTCTCTTGGTAGTGTGTATGTGTGTGTGTGAGTATAGTGCCCCCAATTAGTGCGCAAGCGCTGGAATACATGGACAAATAGTTCACCGATATTTGTATGGGTGCAGTGGTCAGCGGTGCATACTTACATGATATCCATTTTAAGCCAAATGTTCAGCTTATCAACTCCTTCATACAAACCCACGCTAAACCCCACGTATCCAATGATTAAGAACAAGGTGGCGGCCAATGAAATGACGGGAATTCGTGAACAACAAATACGAACACACTGGAAACATGATATGGTGCAAGCTGAAACGCAACAAGAGCATGCAGATTACTCGGTTGAAACCGATTTACATCCGCATTCAGAGATATTTTACTATTTTACTATTTGCGATTGATTTGACGTTCCTTAATTGGAGTATATTTATACCGCATTGGGTGAGGTGAAGAAGTTGGGTGACCAACTGGCTGGCAAATTTTTCGGCCGGGACAGATCTTGGCTGCGCGCGCGCTCCTAAGAAAACCTTTGCAAATAGCCACGTGACGGGACACAGGCGGTCTGGAAAAAAAAGTATCCGGACCCGGGACCCGCGCGCGGGCGCGTTCAAAAATATAAATAGAATGATCAATACTGAAGAGTCATATGAAAAAAATGCTTTGCTTATTGACTGAGTTAGGTCGGGCGGGACGGGACAATATTTAGCTGTCATTCACTCTTTATGGATCTCGCTGCGCTCGGTCCGTACGGCCATGACCTCGAGCCAAATATTATCCCGTCCGGCCCTCCCACTCAGTCAATAAGGACATAGTCCTTAATAACCGGGTATCCGTAATAACCGGGTATCCGTAATAACCGGGTATCCGTAATAACCGGGTATCCGTAATAACCGGGTATCCGTAAGGCCGAGTTCCACTGTATTTCAAAAACGTTGACGGTCAATCTGACTCTGAAATAGAACATTTTTTGCTTTTGTTTCCTGCATAACTACAATACAAAAGAGCACAATTAATTCTAACTAAAAACTCATACCTAGATTCCTACAATGTTCGTACTAAAGAGGCAGGTAAAGGTAAAGGTAATTTTTATTTTTTTTGAAAAGAGCGGGGAATGCATGGTTGCCCAATTCTCCCGAACAAAAAGCCCTTTTTATAACGTTCGAAGTGTGCGTCCTTTACCTCCTCTCTCCATCAGTGCTCCGTTTTAAGGGTATTTAAAGCTTATTAAAGCTACACGGAAAGGAACTAGGTCGAAACAAGGATGTGAAGTCACAAGGAATCGTCAGTATTCGGAACTCTCGCATAGAATTTGAAGCTAGATACTCATCAGATTCAGATCTTCAATTGTCAACGTTTTTTGAAATAGGTAAATAACTTCTAACATAAATCTAAATTATATGTGAGTAGATTAAAATGAAATTCTTGTCCAAGAACTGGAGCAAGTATGTAAGTTTTTTTTGCCTGCTTTTCTTATTCAGATAAAAACATTTTTGCTGTTTGGGACCACAGTAAATGGTTTAGCTGTTGTGGCCTCCCTGTCCATACTTGTTTTCTTCTCTTCTGTTACACATTATGGACGAAGTTAAATAAAATAAAATAAAATTCTTATTTTACGCGCGCGGAACTTATGTACGAGTTCAAAATGATAAGAGGCGCTTTAATTTACATCGCGGTTTTTGAAAATTTACAGGACATGAAATTCTTTAAATTGTCCAAAAATTTCTTTCTACGATGTAGTTTTATTAAGTAAAATTGATAACAATTCTTTGTCTAGTTTTCTTTGATTTTACGAATACGAGTACACAACATGAAAATTGGTGGATAGCAGTCTACAAAGTTATATTTGACCAAAACTGATTTTTGTTTTTTGCTGTTTTGGTTACTTCCGTACTTCATCATAACAACAACTATTTCCCACCAATGTTCGCTTTACTTTATACAGGTCGATTTGTTTGCAGCTTATCTAAGCACATCACTTTAATCTACACCACTGAAGTGACGATACTTATCACGTTTTTACCAAATAGGATACAAATATGAAAAGAAGGAAATTTTCCCTCCTTTGTTACGCTTTGAGTTCGAAATACGCACGTTTTTCGTCAATGTAGTATGCCGAGTGTATTATAATTACCGCAACAAAGTTCAATGAATTTTTTTTATCAAGTCACATTTTTACTCCGATTCACATCTTCAAATACTACAAACTGTAAACCAATGCAAAAAGTTGTAACTTTTCCTAAACTTGGCAATTAAAAGGCTTTTTGTCTATGTCAAACAAAGTGCAAACAAAATGCAGGAAGGCAGTTGCTTGCAAGGTGACTCAAAACAAAATGGACAGCAATGCAGAGAGCGAGAGATATCTGGACGGTATAATTTCTTTAACTGTTCTTAAACTTCTATAATGCAAAAGAAAACCTTGGTTGGTAGACCTTTTAATTTATCTTTTACTTACCATACAGTTTTCGAATTCGAAGACAGTATTCTTTTGTCCATCCATACCGTACAATGTTCTTGACAAACAACTTTTTCGGATCGATGTTCTTAATTGTTTCAATCGAGATGTCGGGTATTTTTGATGTATCAAAAGGCAATTTCGATGTATCAAAGGGCAATTTCACAGGGAGATTAACTGGAGCTTCCAGTTTTATTCCTCCGATTTGCACCATTTCTGCAGCTCCCTCGAGGAATAAAGGATCTGGGTTTCCTCGATTTCGCTACCCTAGAAATTGTTTAGCGGCTTCAATTACAAGCAAACACCACCCCAACTTTCTTCAAGTCCACCTGTTATCGCGCGCGGCCACCTGCAAAGCAAACATAAGATCATCCTGGGTAAACGAATCAAACTGCGCATGCGTAATCTATCTGATGGAAAAGAGAAAGCGGACTTCATTTGATTTTCTCACGAGTTTCAGATTAACACGTGGAAATTAGGTCTATTTTCTATAGATTATCTTTTCGGAAATTTTCCTTTTTTTCCCATCATTATCAACCTCTACTTCTTGCGGAGAAGGCAAATAGGGACAAAATATATAGTAAATTTCTAACTCTTTTTTATTCTCGGACACCCTACTTAGCTTTTGGGACCGTTCAAACCGTTCATTTAAGGCGCTGTTTGTCTTGCAGTGGCATTATCAGCGAAACAAGTTGCATTGTACCAATCAATTTAGGGGTGTTACACGGTGCAACGGTCGAAAAAAAAGGTGCCACAACGATTGCGGTAACCTGCCTTGCAATGATTTTGTATTATACAGGGTATGTTACACGCAGCAATGGTTCGTGCAATTTGTTTCGCAACGCCGTTGCGAGACGAGTTGTAGGAAGATTGTGTCGTATGTGTAACAACAATATAACAGCGCCTTAAAACTGCGTTCATATGGAGACGAGTTGTCCTAAGTAACCAGGATAAATGCCCTTCATACGAGCAAATAATGGATTTTTCCCCAGCTGACGAGCGAAACAAATTCGTCATAGAAATGTTTTATAGAAAATGTGCTTGTGTAGAAAGAAATAAAAATAAAATAAAGTAAAAATAAATGAATTAATAAAATATAATAAAGAAAGAACAAAATAAAATATAATAAAATAAATGAAATGAAATGAAAGTAAGTAAAAATAAATAAATAAATAAATAAATAAATAAATAAATAAATAAAATGAAATAAAATAAAATCTAAGAATAAGACAAAATTTGAAAATAAAATGAATGTATTGAAATAAAATGACATAAAAACGAAGTAACCAAACAAGAAGCCATTAAAATATCGAAACTAAAAACGATCAGCCATTTCCAAAGATATCGATGTGAAGCTAAAATAAAACTACAAAATAATATATCTGTTTGCTGGTTCTTATAATTTGATACTAAATAAAAAGCTTTGGAAATGTTCAGAAGTGTAAGAAAAAGAAGAAAAAAGAAAAAAGAAAAAAATATATACAAGTTCCCATACCGGGAGTCGAACCCGGGCCGCCTGGGTGAAAGCCAGGAATCCTAACCGCTAGACCATATGGGAATTGTTGAAAAGTTGGGTCTTAAAATTGAACTGTATTTTGACTGTTGTCGCGGTCTGGACAGAATAATAAATTTTTGAATGTCGTTTCAAAAAGTGGCTATGTAATAATTTCTAAGGATTAAAATTTCTAGTTCTTACCCCGAAAGCTACAAGTACTTAGACCACTGAAACATCTGCGCATGTGCAGTTTGCAAAAGGGCGCATATGACGTCAGCAGTAGTTTGCCGATCAGGCTAGCTTGATATTTGGCGTAATATCAGGGCGAATTTATTTATTTATTTATTTATTCATTCATTCATTCTTTCTTTCTTTCTTTCTTTCTTTCTTTCTTTCTTTCTTTCTTCCTTCCTTTCTTTCCTTCCTTCCTTTCTTTCCTTCCTTCCTTTCTTTCCTTCCTTCCTTCTTTCTTTCTTTCTTCCTTCCTTTCTTTCCTTCCTTCCTTTCTTTCCTTCCTTCTTCTTTCTTTCTTTCTTTCTTCTTTCTTCTTCTTTCTTTCTTTCTTTCTTTCTTTCTTTCTTTCTTTCTTTCTTTCTTTCTTTCTTTCTTTCCTTCTCAGGGCTTTCTTTCTTTCTTTCTTTCTTTCTTTCTTTCCTTCTTTCTTTCCTTCTTTCTTTCCTTCTTTCTTTCCTTCTTTCTTTCCTTCTTTCTTTCTTTCTTTCTTCCTTTCTTCCTTCCTTTCTTCCTTTTTGCGAGACGAAGTCGGGACAAACAAGACTTGATATCTACCCGATATTAAATATCACCCCATTCTGTCCATTCTTTTTCGCCGATGAAGTGTTTTCGGTCGAGGAAAATTGTTGGAAAAAGCACGTGTCCGGTGACAATTTTTTCTCGCGCTTACAATGCAATTTTAGTGATTTTTGTTGCGATAGCGAAATTCCCGAGTGTATCATGTCTGGCAACAAAGACACACTGAATGCCGGTTGCTGAGTAATGATAGATGCTTCAATTTTTCTCTGGAACAAAATCTAAAATTACATTGCCAGGGTGAGAAAAAAATGAAGCGTGTATCGCCGGCTTGAGTTTGAGGTGGCTCCTGAAATTCAAGCGAGTTTTAGAGAAATTTTAACTCTTGCGTTTCGCGTCAATAATGCACTCATTTTTACGGCGACCCGGAAGGGCCATATACAACTTTCTCTTCTTTTTTTTTTTTTTTGTATGCATTTCAGTTTATTTTGTTTCGTTTAGCTCTCAAAACTTGTTATTACTTTTCAACCTCAAACTTTACTGATTGTAGCTTATAGAGTCGTTTTCGTATGGGTGGGAAACTTACCGCGCCGTACCGTGACCGTGTCAGTGCGTAATGTCTATAGACTAAAAACATTCGAAATTCATGCCGTAACCGTATCGTATCGTAACCGTACAGTGTTCAAACGACTCTAACTGTCGATAGACACTTATGACTGTCGATTGCCACTTATAACTGTCAATCGCTACTTATAACTGTCGATAGACAATAACTGTCGATGGACAATTATAACTGTCGATAGACAATCCGCGATGCGACAGTTACACCTATTTCAAAAAAGGTTGTCACCGCTAAGAGCGATAGGCGATAGGTCTGATAGGTCATTCCAAGACCGCAAAGCACTATTGATTTCTAATTGATTTACATATGAATAGCCAATTATTTGAGTGTAAAGGAAGATTTAGGGTGGCTTAATTAAGAAATCAATAGTGCTTTGCGGTCTTGGAATGACCTATTACCTATCGCCTATCGCTCTTAGCGGTGACAACCTTTTTTGAAATAGGTGTATACACCTGTATATAAAATGTCTATCGGGCGACAGTTATAAGTGTTTATCGAAAAAAGAAAAGAAAAAAAATATACAAGTTCCCATACCGGGAGTCGAACCCGGGCCGCCTGGGTGAAAGCCAGGAATCCTAACCGCTAGACCATATGGGAATTGTTGAAGATTTGTGTCTAAAATTTTGAACTGTTTTTTGACTGTTCTCGCGGTCAGGACAGAACAATAAATTTCAGGGTCCATCGACATTTGTAAGTGTCTATCGACAGTTATAAGCTACAATCAGTAGAGTTTAAGGTTGAAAGGCAATTACAAGTTTTGAGAGCAAAACGAAACAAAATAAAAAAATAGACCTCTATGAGGCCATGTGGTTACTGGCCTCAAGTCCAAACATAGATAAAGAAACGACAATGCAAAATTCGCCTTAAATTAAATGCAATCAAACCATCCAAAAACCACAAAGAATGCAATGGAACACTAAAATACAGGTAAAAGATGTGAGTTATTTTATTTTCGATAAATTTCTATATCCCCCCCCCCCCCCCCCCCCACACACACACACACACGGCATACCAGGGACTTTCATGACCCATGCCAATTTTAATTGGCAATCTTTAAAAAGATTGTTTGAAGTGCCAGATGACCAAATGTAAATACTTTATTGACAGGCATATAGGACATACCAGATATCATGGCATTTGTGTTTATTCGGAAAATATTTATCACACTCACGAACACTTTTACTGAGAGAGAAACCGACCAATATTCGCGCAAACAGTGAAACCCCCACGTATATGAAAAATAATCGGCAAAGGGTATACTAAACGGAGGCAGAGGCGGAACGGAAAGGCGTTGAATTTTACAAAAGGCAAACTTTAAAGCGGAAATCGTCAAAAATACGAGCGGGTCATATTTTGGACCCCAAGCAACTATAACTAATCGTTAACGAAAACTACAACATGGCTTTTAGCATCGAATATATTAAACAATCCAGCGCCATATCGTGCCGGAGCAATGACACCTAATTGTTTTCTATTTCTAAACGTCCTAAACCTAGGATTTCCTATTTCATTTGGAATGGCTTCATCAATACTATGTTGATCGAAAATTGATCAAACGTTTCCGTGACAGATATATTTATGAACTAAACTGAACTGAATTTGGTCTGAAGAGATATATTTTATAACCACAAAGCCTATATTTGATTATTAATAATCGACTTAATAAACACCCTCGGACAGGCGCACGAAGTTCGCATATATTTCGGCTTGACAGGCACTTCGGCTCTACTTCGGGGATTTCCGAATTACGCATGCACGCACCCATGAAGTCCATGGCATAGTGTGTTACTGGCATAAAGCCAGTAACCACAAAAAGAGGACGTTGTATGGCCCTTCGGGGCCACCGTACCTCGGGGTGTCGGGGTGTGTATAAATTAAAAGAATTTTGTGTCACGCATCACAGTGTCACATGAGGAATGTTCACAATCGTATGACCACAGGTCGTATGAATGTTACTTTTAAAATGAATAAAGTGGGTTTTTCATTTACTGTACATTACGTTTAGCGATTTCGGGCCATTTGATGGGATTTTTAAAGTAACATTCGCTTCTCAATGCTTGTATGGGCTTCCTGTGCTTCTTATTAAAACCCATATGGGAAATTAGCTGGGAAGAAAATGAAGAAACAAAAACAAACTTCAGGTAAGCCTTGAGGGTTTTAATTTAAAACTGATCTAGTTAGAGGATATGGAATATTCTCTGTTTACATACATTTCTTTGTAACGAACACACTACCACAGAGCTTGGTGGGCTTCCTGTGGTTTGACTTCCGCCTGCATGATCTCAACCAAAATGTCTTGGATCTTCTTGGATCACTATGTAGCATATGTGATTGTTCAAGAGTGAGGGACTCAAAATGTATCTTTGCTGCAAGTGGACTCTGATAATGCTTGTGTTGTGGATTCAAACACAAATACTATCTGTGTTTGAATCCACAATGCAAGCATTATCAGATGTCTCAGATCATGGTCGGTTTCACAATCATCACAAAGCCATGAAGGTAAAGGAATCTATTCAGAACCAATAGACCATTTTACAGTTATATCTTGGTCAACCACAGCCTCGATTGTGCGTAATATATTCTTTGGCAGTTTGGAGTTCGTTAACAGCCCGTGAAAAGTCAGTGAATGTACAGGAGGAAGTAAATGAACAAAGCAACGAAATACTTTCGATTTCAACAGGTTTGTTCTTTGTTCATATATTTACACTTCCCTGGTTCAGTTGTGTGCAATTCTTGCCTTTTCACGAGCTGTTACCAGACTGAAAAGAATATATTACATGCAGTTGAGGCTGTGCATCAGCGTAGTTTTTGGAATAACGGAGTTCGAAATATCAGGAAATATATATATAGTAGAATTTTAAAATAAGCTGTTTCACATATCATGACGATGTGACCACAGGCTTCCCATGCTCTGTGTGAGTACGGGGGTAATATGAGTTGGGGTCGTTGGGCTGCCTGTATAGTAACGATCTCAACGGTCTTCTATATGTGTTTAAAGGAAAGTTTACTAACGTTTTCCTGTGTTTTAATCCTCTTCCATCAACGCCAGTTTTCTGTCCATTGGTCAAGTTCCACAAGGTCCACTCAAGTCAACCGTGGACGCCTTAAACTGGGTTCAAGTTATAATTTTATCTGTACTTCCAGTTCTCTTTTGTATTGTTGTAGCGCTGGTTGTTGTTTCTCAGCTTGTTCGACTTGTTCTCAAAGCCTGGAGTTTCGTCACACATTCTTGTTTAAAGTCACGTGCCGGAATCTGACATTTACTAGAAACTAATGCTTTTGGAAACTGAGGTCCCATCACATGAATATTATAGTCCAGACCCAGGCCTCTCTTCACCCTGTTCCGCTTGAACAAAACATAGTCCAGAAGAACATACATGCGCATGTTCACAACATATCATATGTTGTGAACGTAAACGTTTACGTGACGTAAAATACGTACGACTGAGTAGGCTTGAACTGAATATGCTATGGTAATGAAATGAATACAATAAACGAATGTACATATAAGGACATGCAAAGGGAAAACGTCTCCATCCACCCCAAACGTCACTGAATAACAAGACGCCCACATGGCCGTTCACTCGGCGGCCTGTGTTGAGGTTTTTTGGAAAAGCTTTCAAATTCCTATGCCAACCGACTAAAATGTGCCCTTGTGGCCGTTTACGTGACGAGATAAAGTTAAAAATTATTGCTCTTGTCCTTTGTGTAATTCAAGCATGCTAATGTATTACACTGATCTGATCGACAACGCATAATACTACGTAATAACGAGGCAGGGGCGTAGCGAGACCTAAACAAAAGGGAGGGGGATTTTCTTGAGATCAAGTTCCCGCCAAAATATGCTAATTTCCCCAGGAAGAGCGATTTGAGACAAAAGCACTTGGGAATTTGTCCAGCACTGAGAAACAAAAACAAACTTCGTCCAAGTGCTGTTTATACTTGAGATAGTCTAACACTTAAATATTGTGAATTAAATGATTAAAAGTAAAACTTTAAAGTGACATCAGTTGACAATCATCCTTCAGATGACGGTTCAAGCCTAATTTTTTTTTTTTTTCTCCCTTGCCACGCCATTGCAACGTGGCATGTACAGCACGTTTCAATGAATCCCTCAAGATAAGCTAAGCTAAGGTTTTTGTCGACGGACATTTTTGCAATGTAGAAAGATGCTAAAGTAAAAACAATAACACAAACCCATCTATGCATAATTTATTTCTGTATGCTTCACCATGAACAAAAATAAGTTGCCTATCATGACACTGCAAAAACGCGCGAGTAAATTTACTCAAACACTTGAGCAAATCGATGCGTCCAAAGTAACTCACTTATCCGAGTAAATTTACTCAGTTATTTGAGTAAAGGGCACTCACTTACTCAAATAACTGAGTAAATTTACTCAGATAAGTGAGTTACTCAAGTTTCTCAAGTTTTTGAGTAAATTTACTCGCGCGTTTTTGCAGTATACATGTAAATTTCATTCACCGTCCACTCTTATTTTCCAAGAAACTTAACAAATTAATCATATATAACAATTAATTAGAAAATTCCGAAAGTTCAGAACATCCATCCTATTGGTTTCGAGTGCTGCAAGGGTTTACGGGTTCAGAACAATAAAGTTAATATGGCGTCTACACGATGGATAGATTTTGTGTAATTATACCTTTTCAAGTTTGAGCGGTAAAATCCAGGAACATGGCGTCACCCAAGATGGCTGACATTGCTGATTTCTTGCGTGCATCCGCCATATTGGATTTGAAAAATTCCAATTCAGGAATTTTACGAATTAATTGTACAAAAATACTACTACTACTAGCGGTACAAACACTAAAAGTGTGCAACGTAAATAGTACTAAATAGTACTAAATTATGCAAATTCTTTTGTTTTCTATTGTTTAATTAGTGCTATTTAGTACTAAATACTGCAAAGTATTGCACACTTTTAGTGTTTGTACTCAACTACTACTACTAATAATAATATAATGAACGGATGATATGATTCCTTTCAATTGTTGGAATAGTACATTTCATTGATTCCTGCAGAAATAACGTATTATTTTAGCCCCCTGTAACACATCTAAAACTACACCATAAAACATTACAAGTTCTCATAAGACCATACCAGTTATAACTTTTGTATAGCGTAAGTAAAAATTCCCAGTTAAATACATATATAAAGAATGAGAAAACATTTCCATGTTATCTTATAAATATAATTGTTAATTCCAAAAATAAAGTTCAACCATAATTTAGGACACCTAGGTAGTAGTCAGTTTTCAATCATCTTCATCGTCCTCAGCGTTTGTTCCATTGATTCTTCCAAATGTAGTGTACTTCGCTGTTGAACCTATTTCATTATAGCCATCTAGACTACAGTTCACACTGAGTGATATTTTTTGGAATTCCCCACGAAACGATGAGATGAGTATAGTGAACATGGAAGCGCCGACCCACTCACACACGTTGCTAACAACGTGTAGAGTGTACCCCGCGTCTTCGGGTCGCCATTGTGTAATGCTGTGTTTTGTACCGCTCAAGAGGAATGCCTTATACGCTGGAATTTCCGCCACGAAGAAGACGATACCACAGATGGTGACGATGATGGTTAGAACCAAACGGAATACGAACATGCACATAGAATTAAGACCAGCTTTTTGGAAGTTGTATGTTATGATCGTCTGAGCCCAGAAATAGAAAGCCCCTCCAGCGAACAGGAATATACTGCCAATATCGTGTACAATCATCATTGAGCGGTGTTCCTGAGGAATAGAATTAGAATGTCAGAATGGTAATATTAATGATTTAATGAACTTGTAGTCTTCCGGGCTGTGGAAAGCTAGCACCCTCCATGCTAAGAACGCTTCGGTTGAAGGTAAAGGACTATATTTAGCGTTGGCAGTTCCTTTAGCACAAGCTAATTTTCCAGGAAGCCGACGGTGCACTCTTCACCCCCCCCCCCCCCCCCTCTCCATCAGTGCTCTGTTTTAAGGGCATTTAAAGCTACTTAAAGTTACACAGATTTCAAAGAAGTCGAAACGAGTGTGTGGTAACTGGAATCGAACTCAGGAACTCTCGCAGCAGAAAGCCGCGTACTAACCAACTGTGCTACACTTGCTGGCTTGCGCACGAATTTAGCTGCCTCACACCCATGGGCGCGTGATATGAGACTACTCTTTGCAGGCTAGTCTTCAGTGGTATGTCTATTGTGTGCGCACAAATGCACGGGTGTACCTCGGAAATTGAAGAACTATTGATAAACTAGTAAATCGGGATGAAATCTCAGACCTTCCAAACCAATACCCTTAAGAGTTTCTGATTTCAATGACTATAGTGACGGTCCGTCCGTATCCCGAGAAAAAATTTACTGACACTTTTGCTCGTTATACATGGAGATCACCTGGGTATCACAGGCAAATTTCGGGCATTCAGTGCAGAAATCATGGCGAGGACACGAGTCCAACATGAAGACCTCGATTCTCGTTAAAAGGCCGAGCACTATAAGTAACAATCACTCGATGGATAGCTAGAATTTTTATATCAACACCGAATTTCGATTCATTCCAGAGAGCAGTATGCAGATGGAAAAATTGACATTACTGTGTTACTTTCCCGTCTAGGGTTATGAAAATTTCATCTTGCGATGCTAGAAAGCTAGCTATTGGGAAAGTCACCTTGTTTCAACTTTCGAATCTTCCGTTAATAACAGCGCTGCCGGACTATATGCGTAACATTTCTTCGCTTTTTTCGATATATCGACGCTAAATATCAATAACCAATGCAGTACTATAATCAAATGAGCCAGAGGCTCATGTATAAAACGTATGACAAAATTAAAATTATAATAATATTAAAATATATCTGCATCAGATGATACATAAAACATAAAATAAATGAAAATAGATACATGAATAAATTACGAAATATATGCAACTATATATATATCACTTTATGAAGGTGGTCTCTGACAAGTACCTAAATAATTATCAACGGAATATGGCAATAGATTCTGGGACTCAGAGTTTAGAGTAAGGTTTCAACCGCTTTTGACTCCTATTTTTGGTATGCTGTTTCGAATTCATGCTGTTTGGTTTAGGGAATCGAATGCAATATAATGGGCTCTATATTCAATCAATTCGTATGGCTACGATAAAGGATGTTTTATTAACTATCATTTTCAGCGTGATTTTACTTCGAACACCTGTGGCGACCAAGACCGCAAATATTGACTTTAAAATACAATCTTAATAAAAAACGAAAATCGAAACCATTATTTTCATGCTAAACTGAAACAAAGCCTGGCTTTACTTTTCAATTTCAAGATTCAATTGATTTATTTTTTGAGGAGAAAGAAAACGAGAAAGCTCTAGTTTGAAGTGGACTTGACAGAGAATCAAACGAAGGCAAATGAGCATTGCGTGGGAGGACAGAACATTGCTAAATTTCTTCGTTGTGATTTTAAAACTGCGAAAGGATTTTATTCACTGATCTTAATTTATCTCCCAATTTCAGTCAAAACGCCGGACAAAAGTAAAACTGTCGAAGATATTCACTGTCCTTTATTTCGAAGTTAATCCCTTCTTTGTCGACAAAAATCAAAAATTCCTGATAAGTTACTTCTGACACCATAGTGACCGCGACCCTCGTGGCTCCGATTTAAACTAAACCAAAAATCGATGAAAAATTCATGATGGTGTCTGTGGTGAAACAATAGACAGAGGCAAGAGACCATAAATTTATCCTCTCTTGACAGAGGTTAAAAACAAGTATTTTTAAAACGCCAATATATATTCATAGATCTGAATTTTCAGTATCTCTCGCCATACAGCGGATGATATATGAAGCTAATATCCAAGTATTTAGGCTGTCATTGCATGCTTATGTCCCTAAAAACAATCAATGACGTTGCTCTTTCGATAATTTACGAAAACGAAATGATTTTTGAAATTGAATGTAATGGAAGAAAGAAAGAAAGAAAGAAAGAAAGAAAGAAAGAAAGAAAGAAAGAAAGAAAGAAAGAAAGAAAGAAAAGAAGAAAGGAAGAAAGAAAGAGAAAAGAGAGAAAGAATGGGAAGAAAATAGGGAAAAAAAGAAAGAAAGAAAAGAAGAAAGAAAACAGCCAAAGAGCGAAAGAAGAAAGAAAGAAAGAAATTGAGAAAGAAAGAAATCAAGAGAAGAGCCAAGATAGGAAAGAAGAAAGCGATAGAAAGAAGGAAGAGAGAAATGTATCGTGCAAGAAATCAAGTGAAAACGAGAGATTGAAAAATAAATATCAAAAAGAACACACAAGAGAAAAATAGATAATATCACGCAACATACTTTCTCTTCTGTTCGACCAGTTCTTTTTCGCTCTGTAAATTTCTCGGTGAACGATTGTATACAACAAAAACTGTTTTAATACCCGGTGTTTTTGAAAAGAAAGAGGTCGAGTAGGTCGAGCGTTACGGCATCGCGTAAGGACGCTTTAGCAATATTCTGACAAAGCTTCACCAAGGTTTGTGTACATAATCATTGTAACAAGATATCCAACACACATTAAAATTGAATAAAAAGCAATTTAAATATGGAAAGGTTTGATGCTCATTTTGATAGTTATATAAAACTCAGAGGTATGAAATCAACAAGCTTTGTTGAAATCAATCAAATTTTATGGACAGTCGACTCAAACCATGATCACTTGATCTTTGTTCAAAATTTCCGCATAACTTACCAATTTCAGTACATATACTTATGAAAACTGAAAACCTTACCTTTTCTGATTTAAAATTTCCAACTAAAGTTGCACCAAAGGCGGCAAATGAGCCAAGGACAACAGAAGCTCTGTTGAGGTTCTTCAGCATATTTCCCTTCAGAGCTTCAACCGTTTCTGTCGATAGAAGCTCGCGAACTTGGAAATATCGAATGGCCATGAGTACTAGCACTGAATAAGCGATGAAATTGAAACTTTCTGTGAAAATGGCGTTCTCTGGAATATACAAACCAGTGTCACTGATGGCTGGAACCAGCGGGTAAATATGCCCTTTTGAAGTAGCAATGGTATAGCATACAGCTAGAGCTATTGCCGCGAAAAGCGACCATCCTAACGGCAACCAGCCGAGCCCTGGCTTCAGAAAACCCATCTACAAATTCTTCCCTTTTGTCAGGTCATCAGAAGGTAAGGTACACAACGAATAGTCATAAACGAAGGCGAAAATGGAGTTAGCCGCGGACGCCTACATCGAATTGAATAATAGTCCCGCCTGAGTAGCCTAATATGCAAATACACAAAAGAACAGCATAAAATTTGCATAAATTATGTTGTAATATAATTATGACAACAAGGGGTCTGTCAGTATTTTGGATTCCTGTGGAATTTTATCTAAGATATAGGTAAAGCTTTAGATAAATTTCTGAAGAATTTTATAGAACTCTTTTTTTACTTCAGAAAAGTTATTACAATCGTCTAAAATTTTAGTTTACTTTCCAGTGAAAAGCCCGGGTGAAAAGTAATCCACTGTTTGTCAGAGTGTTCTGGAGCGAAACAGGAGAGGATTATCGGAAATAATATAACTGATTTATATCGACAACCGCGAGAAACCGCGCGAACTTGGCGTAATTCGGGGTAGCGGGGATCCGTCTTAATTTGATTCGGTCAATAATTCATCTTCGACGTATATGTCACACAAAGCAAAAACGTTAATCGCTCATCCAAAAACAGTATTAAACTTTATAGATATTTTAGCGATTGGAAGTGTAAAGCAGTTTTTATAGTACCATACCCATAATATATGTTATTCCCATGCTATTAACCTGCGGACCTAAAAACACAGCGTTCATCCTCGGCTATCAAAATCCATAGATAAGCATCGATCAAATAAGTCGAATCATAGCTAATAGAGGGGACTGGTTATGAAGCCTTTTGTTATATGTCTTTGTTCATTTTTTTCAACCGTGACCGTGCACAAATCTTTTATTTTTTCATTGTTTTGCCTTAATTGCCATGGTTGAGCAACTGAACCCAAATGTTTCTTTTCCGCTGCTTGTTCGATGTATTCTAGTTCAAAATTAATTATATTAGAATATTTCAATAAATAATCCAATAGACAACATTTCGGTTCATTCATATAGCCATTTTCTAATAAATTTAAACAAACTTTGTGCACGGTCAAGACCAGTTCAACATCCAGACTAGAACAAAGAAATGTAACAAAAGGCTTCCTAACCATTCCCCTCTATTAACTATGGTCGAATACACCCGCTCTGAATGAACAAATGCCGAAACAAAAGACAAAGATCAGCTTAATGGATTTTTTATTTAAGCACGATAAAATCACTGTAGGGATGATATGGTCGCTTCGATCGAATGCACTACATTAGGAGGGAAATCGAAATTAACAAATACTGGATCAAAGCAAAGAAATATGAAAACGAATGAACCCAACGCGAAGGGAAAAGGGCCTGGAAACGAGGTTGGAATGAACCATGAGGAGATGAAGAAATGAACAAGAAAAACAGATCCCGGATGAATAACAGGTGAGTGGACGAATCTGAGCTCCTGGCCAACAAGTTAATGAGATGAATGGACGGATGGATGGATGGATGGGTGAAAGATATCTATAGGGAAGCCCGAGTCAATCAGATATTGGTCACCGATAACGAACGTATTTACTGACGTATAATTAAATGCGGTCGATTACTTGGGGAGTTTTGTTTGTTTGTATGCCACACACACACTGTATTTGTTTCTTTCCCTGAACTGTTTCCTTTCATCTAGGCCCACCAAGTTACGTTGGCGGCGCGCTTGCCGGATCTAATTTGATCTTTTGTCGAGAACTATGACGTTAAACATTCGTATTGACGTACATTGATATATTAACACCAATCAAAGACTGCCAAGAACTATCCTATTTCAGTAAATAAAGATATTAGGAAAATCTTCGCAAATCTGGATCCTATGAATCCATCACAAACATATTATTAATCGACCCATGGCGAAGAGGGTGGGGGAGGAGAAAGGGCAGTGTAAGGGGAGGGAGTCCTAGACTCATGTCGTCGCCGAAAGGGGAGAAGGAGGGAGGGGAAAAAGGCGAAAAGGGGAGTGGATGGGGAAAGCATTAAAAACGCCTATCTTTGCGGCTGCGCCTCGTGGCGTTTCTCGTGTTCTGATCAATACCCGTCATACAGCACACGTACTATCGGCTATTGCTTCAACAAAGCACATACTGATCATGTACTATATTCTATTGGTTTACTCTAGATCCTTGATCTTCGTACGTAAGGAAAACTAAAATGAATCCTGGGTCAGCAAATTAATAGTCTGGTTTGCATCTGGACTTTCTCTCAAAAAGAAAAGTCCGGACTGCAAACGCAAGCTAAAATTGACAGGGTCCCGATTTCCGTATCTATACTTGGAACGGCATTACTCCCGCAGAATAAGGGCGATGTTGAAAAGTGAATTAAAGGTGATAATGAATTAACAGTATGGTTGAGCTTGTGGTTTCCAGATCCAAACAAGCCAATATAAAATTTAAAACTGACCTGTCGTTGTAGCAAAGATTTCTCTTCCTCTTTTCCCTTCTCTTCCCTTCTCTTCTCTTCCCTTCTCTTCCCTTCTCTTCCCTTCTCTTCTCTTCATCCTGTTTCTTGTCAGTTGATGTTAGTTATGATTAAATTTCATTTTCAGAGTTTTTCTTTCCATTTACCATCTTATCTTTTTTTATTATTTTTTATCTTTACATAAGCTATTCAAACATCCTTCGTCATTGCACCCGTCATTGCACCCGTCATTGCACCTGGGAAGGATATGACGTCATGCAAAACCGCGAAGGAATGAGTTCTAATTTAGCCGCGAAGAAATTATTTTATGAAAATGGCGAATCCTGTTAGTGGTAAGTTGAACAAACTTTATACGCCAAGTTATCTCCTAATATTAGCCTAGAAATGCATATAATAACTCCTTACATTCTACCCTAGGTTTGCCTCCAACCTTTCATAACCAGAGCGTTTCTAACGTTTCATCTTCGAGAGATTTCTACACCGGTTTGGGACTCGCCATCAGTTCTAGTGTCTTCATCGGAACAAGTTTTATCGTCAAGAAAAAGGGACTTTTAAGAGTTGCTAAAAGATCCGGAGTAAGAGCAGGTATATAAAATATCCATCTTTATGTGTTTGTAGTGTTTCGCTGATTAGGAATGATGCGATCTGCGGTTATGAAGTTTTGATGAAGCCGGTCTGAATTGAATGAGTGCTTGGACCGATGGAAATCCGCTGCAATCATACACTCATCAATTTTTGATGAATTTTGTTTAGTCTTAAAACTTTGCCTTGATTTTCTGTTTCAGGTCAAGGCGGTTATGCTTATCTTAAAGAATGGCTGTGGTGGACAGGAATGATTTCAAGTGAGTTTTTTTTACGACGTAACGTGTCAGCTGAATAGACTTTTAATTTCTAATCCAAGTAAGCTTACGATTCATAATCACGCAGAATTGATGACCGATATGGTCCACGTATACAGATAGATCGATATCATATTACCGTTAACAACACTTTGTGGGAAATAACGGTGTTATCCTTGTCATATCATTCTTGTTCAGACTTGTACAAGAAAAACATACGTTTACTCTAGCTATAACTACTTCCCTGTAAGCTTACTGTCTAAATTAATGGGTAGAATTTATAGCGTATACTAGTAGTATAAATAACACACAAAATATATCTTGTCTGTATTCTTTCTTGACTTGTTTTCTATAACCATATTTCCAAGAAAAAGGTTTCATCTTTTAATATGATCATATTTTTTTCAAAACTTGTATTTGCTTTTGAATATTCATTTCTAAATGGAACAAGGATGTACATGTAATAAATTATAATATTACCAGACATCCCTTATTAGGAATCGCTTTGTTTTTAATTCCTCTGGGGATCAAAAGATAAATGAACAGTAACCATGATGGATGAACTTGACAACTAATGATCAATATTTTGTTGAAGTTCATGCAAAATGGTTTCCTAGATGTCACATGTGACCCAGCAATAAACTTCCTCAAAAGTTAATTATCAACAATATTGGTCAGGAACTAGATGACGTTGCTTGACATCTACTGGCAACGAAAATAATCAATGTTATGACTTGTTTGAATAGTCTGAATGTTTTATCATCTTGGGTGATCTTCAACAAAATATTTCTCATTAGAATTTATTCTTTGTTTATTCAATGTGGCCACTGCTTCATTAATAACCTTTAGATTTGAATGTTTTGCAGCAAAATTCATACTCTAGATTTACAAGAATAATATTATTTTAGTGTGAGATTTTATCAAAATTTCTCAGTCTTTTATATCAAGAACATTCAATAAACAATCTTCTTTAATGATCTTTCCCTCTTGTTATGGCAAGCAGATATTTCAGATATCATTTTTTGGCCATGAGCAATGTTTCACTGTACATGTATATGACTTATTCCAAATTCACACAAAGTTAATGCTAGACAAAAAACCATAAATTAATTATCTGACATATTTGCAATTTAACTTAATAATGTTTTTTTAATTTATTTTTTTCTAGTGATAGTAGGAGAAATTGCCAATTTCTCAGCATACGCCTTTGCACCAGCAATTCTTGTAACGCCACTTGGTGCACTTAGTGTACTAGTCAGGTATAGTGAAGTTTATCAATTATTATTATGACCATTTATACAAGCGAAAATAAGATGCGTCTTATCTCAGGCATGCTGTAATATATGCCTTATCGAAGATCAGTTCGGAGACAGCTCAAAATACTGTTCCTTGATAGGTGCATCTTTGACTAAAAGTGCCATTCATACCAAGAGGTTCACTCCTTATTTAAGACACACCTCGTAAGATAAGATGCTTCTCATTTTTGCTAATTGTATAAAAGGACCTGTTGTTTGACCTATCTAGAGGAAGAAATTATATATGAATTATAGAGAGAGATGATCATAACAGAATAATGAAAATTATGGCTGTCAAACGTTTGGATTAAATTCTTAAAAAATTCTTAAAAAATTACCTGTTGAAGACAATTGAACCACTTCCCGTCCCCAAGTAGCAAAGCCCTTTCAAATTATTTATCTCTTATATTTCTGTAACTTATTTTCTGTAGTGCCATACTGTCATCCTACTTTCTGGATGAACAACAAAACCTACATGGTAAGGTTGGTTGTATATTATCTATTATTGGATCTACTGTTCTGGTCATACATGCACCACAAGAAGAAGAAGTAGACTCCATTGAAGAGTTGGAAGCTAAGCTCATAGAACCTGGTAAGATATTTTAGTTGTTCAGGCCCTCAGTGATCTCCAAGTACTATGTCTAAAATTAAGAATCTCTAGTCTGGATATGATACTTCTGTGTCTTCCTTGTCTAGAGGGTCTCGTGGGTGATAAATTTTAATAAATTTTATTATTCAATGGTACTAAAATACCACTATTTTATTGTGTTACTGAACCCTCAATTGTTTCAATGGTTGTGTTATCTATAGCAAAAACAATGGCTGCCAGGAGTATTATTATGGAGAATACCGAATGAACAGTTCATCGATATTTCATCATAGATGTAGTTTTGGAGAAAGGTTTCCACCCCTGCCTGAGCGAGAAATCTTTAACCCTTTCGCTACTGGGGATTTTTGAGGTTTTTACGCGATTTTGAGGTCATAATCGATTTGTGTATTTTTTCGCCTGCTTACTGGAGTAACCATAGAAACTTCTGCTGTTTTGTACTATTGAGGGCTCAAGTTAACCGGTTGAAACCAGTTTGAAGCGGTAGCGTTTTTGGTCGAGTAATGGTGGCGTTTGAAAGTCCAGAAAACTTGGATTTCTGTGAATTTTCGAGCCTTTTTTCGCCTTTGGTTCCTACTGGCTGGGCATCATTAAGCCTGGAAGTAGCAGAGAGCTTACTTGCCGTAAGAATTCGTCAAGGTGTAACACTTCGTAGGCATTTTGGCTCATAGCTTTGACTGGGTGAATTTTGAGTGGTGCCAAGACGAAGTGTGCTTTGAAGCTCGTCCAAGGGCAATTTCTCGGACCTGCCATGGCATTTTTTGGGAGTTGTGACGATTAAGGAACACAGCAAGCGCGAAATTTGGGCAGAATTCCGAGGGGGCTCGAGACTTTACTAAAAACTCTAAAAGATGGAGGAAAGGGCTGTGGCTGTCGCGTAGGAGCTGAATTACCCAGAATGCATTTAGGTCGTAAAAGTCCAAAAACACGTGCTTGCAAAATGGCCACAATGAATCAGCCGCAGCTGTGTCCGTGAAAGGAAAATAAAGCCAAAACGTCCATGAGAACACAAGACTAGGACTGAATTTGGTTGTTAATGCCGTTTCGTGTGCAGGAAAGGATAATTTGTTGAGAAAAATTGAGGTCCAAAATGTGTGATTTTCAAGGATGAAAATTGAGCCCAAAATGGTGATTTTTTCCTTTCCTTGCCTTGAAATGACGAATTTCTGCAGAAATCGCCAGTTGTTTCACAATGTTTGATTTTCAAAACTTGACTCATTTACTAGAGTTTACTTTGGTACCAAAGTTGAGTTTGAGTTGTCCTTTTTTAGGAAGAAGTAATTTTTTAGACGAGTAGAATTTTTACGGCCGGTTTCGGGCGCTGTAGGAGCGAAAGGGTTAATCTCCTCATTACTTTTCCAAAATATCATCTGGATCTCAGCTCTGGTTGGTTTTCAATTTCTGTAGTGCTGCAACCCCCTCCTTTATCCTAAAGGAGCACAGGTAGACAGCATGTAACCATCAGTGCTTCTGAAGAGCAATAGCCATTTGATGATACTAGAAAATACATTAATTGTATAGATTGTAACTTTTTATCTTCTATGTCAGGTTTTATAGTGTATGCAGTATTTGTGCTACTGCTTACATTTGTTCTAATATGGCACTTTGGACCACGATATGGAAAGACCAACATCTTGGTATATATAGCAATATGCTCACTGATTGGATCCCTGTCCGTCATGGGTTGTAAAGGAGTTGGTATAGTACTAAAACAAACTTTTAAAGGAGACAATCAAATAACAAACCCTGTGGCATGGGGACTTTTAGCAACTGTACTGTCATGTGCTACAACACAAATTAACTACCTAAACAAAGCATTGGATATATTCAATACGTCACTTGTTACTCCTATATACTATGTCATGTTCACCTTACTGACAATCATTGCTTCAGCGATATTGTTCAAAGAATGGAAAGCTATGGATACCAAGGACACTATTGGTTCAGTATGTGGAGTTCTCACCATTATTTTTGGTGTATTTTTACTCCATGCATTTAAAGATGTCCGATTTAGTCTGAAAGATTTAAACTTGTTTCCAAACAGTAAGAAAACAAGAGGATATAGATTAAATGATGGAGCTGAAGTGATGTTGATGCATAGTGTGGAGGCTGGTGCTGGTGATCATGATGACAATGACACTGAAGATGAAGTAACACATCTTACCACAAACCACATTAATCATACTTGACAAGAATGATGTACATGATTAACTTGCTTCTACATCTATGCCTATAAGTTATGAAGCATCTATAGTAAATAAGTACAATTTTTTTGATATTTATAGTAAATTAAACATTTCAGCTTCAGAATATTGTGGGAAAAATTAAATATGGTGGTGAAAACTCTGCACATTTTGGATTAGCATGATCTTGGATGGGAATGAAATCACTGGTAATAATCTTAAAGTTTTCACAATCATATAAAAGGTACTAGTGAACAATCTGTGCTGTGCAGTACGTGTAAGTGATTGATAAGTGGTCAGTAGGTGGTGGGTGAGTGGACGATAAGTGGTTGGTAAGTGGTTGATTTATATGTGGTTGGTAAGTGGTCGATAAGACTTAGTGTTTGGTAAGGTAATGGTAAGATAACAGTACAGTAACAGGTGATGGTAAGATAACAGTAAGGTAACAGTAAGTGGTTGATGAACTGAGTTACTGACCACTTACTGTATGGTGCAGATTGTTCACTATAACCCATAGAACTTATATCTTTGCAGGTAAAAATTCACAAAACAGCTATATAGAGGTTTTAAAATATATTCCATATGGGTTATAGTAAATATTGTTCACTATTACCAGTTCTATGTATATGTAGAGATGATTCACCTAAAACTAATGAGTTTGTTCATCCACCTTAAGATTTTAAACAAATTTTGAAGATGTTATATAGCAATAATATTATTTGCACTAACATTGACCCTTTCAAAATCTTTGAACCTAAAAGCTGAGACCAAAATGACCCCTGGTCTGCCAGTAATAATTGGATTTTCACATCAGAACTATCTCTGAAGGCAAGTGGCATAATAATATTGCATCTGCATCTAATTATTGCAACTGGGGTATCAAAAAATTGCTCTCAAAAAATTTGTCTCTCAGTTGCTGTTTGAAATGTCCATGTCCACGTACCTCAATCCTTAAAATCATCTAATCAACAGATTTATGTTCATTTGGTCTTAGCTGCTATGTTTTGAAAGGGAAAATGTTTGAAAATAGCTATATGAAATGTATATAATGTACAAAAGACAGTCATCTTCCAATATTTAGTGATATTTTTTATTGAATGTTATAGAATTTTATAGAAACAATTTCTACTAACAAAGTTTCTAAATGTTGTTTTTCTAAATGTTTTTTTTTTTTCATTGTAAGATACATGCATGTAAAATTCAATGAAAATGTCGGTATTTGTAAAATATAATTATTATGTAATTATCATATATGTTTGGGAAGCTTCACAATAATTATTATACAACAAAAGACTTTATAAAAAGAATGAAAATAAAATGGTATACTTCTTAGCCATGGTTTTCCTGCTGTATTTGTCATGAATATGCATATTTTGAGGGTTTTATGTAGTGCTGGGTTTCATCCTTTGGGAATCAAAAGACAATGAAGCAGTAGCCATGTTGGATGAACAAACAAGGGACGCTAATGAGAAATCTTTTGTTGAAGTTCATCCAAGATGGCTGCCGTGACGTTACATGCAACCCAGGAATATTTAAAGGATAGTAACTAACTAATTCACCTGGTCATTTTGAACATAATTTGTCAGTGCATGCAGTCAGCTTTCACGTTGCACCATATTTGCTGAATCTACCTATTATAGACGCCTAGTACATGAGAACGAGGCCACAAAGGTCTTGTTACCAGAAAATAAGTGTGGCCACACTTCTATTGCAACCAAAGATGATGTATTCCTCTTCCTTTTCAAATACCTATTTTCTGTGCATTTTACAGGATATAATAAATTAGACTCATTATATGCCATGATAATTTTGGAGGTATTTCTGGCCTCATTCTTGTGAACAATGAGCCCACCATTTTTGAAAGTCATTTATGAATAAAGATGCAAAATTCTGTAACTTGGAGTAAATTATTTCATGTTGCATAGTGATATTGCTTGTAACAGTATGTTACTTGTTTTGCACCACCTGGAATGTAACAAATTTTTACCATTGCAAGATGCAAAATGTTGTACATGGTGAGCTTGGGAGGACTTTGCTGCATGTTACCGTTCATTGCAACTTGTCATCTATAAGCAATAATGACAATTTATGAATGGAATGGTCACTTGGAAGATGTTAGTAAAAATGTATGCTTCTTTAAGTGTAAAATTAAGACTTGGAAAAATCCAAGCCCCCAGCGGGGTTTGAACCCACGACCTTCAGATTTCAGGTCTGATGCTCTAGCCAACCACTGAGCTGGGCTAACCACTGATTTTTCCAAGTCTTTATTTCACACTCAAGAAAGCATACATTTATTACTAATAATGATAATATTGCCCAGCAACTTGCAGCACAACAGTTGCACAATTGTGTTGCATCATATTAATTGCATCTTTCTCAACTTAAGTATTGAGCATTACATGTAACTGAAAAGTGAGGTTTAAAAATATATTTTATTGACTTGCAGAAGACTGTTATATCTATAATTACAATCTATGACTATAAATGCATGTTGTGACAGGAAATTCAACTAATTTGGTTCCAAAAATAAAATGCATTTCCAGTAGTAGTTTGGCAGTATTTGGTCTTTTCCTTAAATTCAAAGCTACTCTCTTCCTGGTAGAAAAAGTGCATTACAATTTATATTTATCTACAAAACATACTACAATATGCACAGATGTACGTATATATACAGATAACATTTTGAAATCAATCATTCTACATTTAAGACTTGCTCTCTGCTTTTTTCTTGTGTTTAACTTTACAACCAATAGCGGCACTAACTCTGTCTTGCTTAGTTATAGGAGCTGAGTTTAACTTTTTGAGTTGTTGTATTCTAGCAACAATATAGCCCTTATATCCTTGAATTTCCTCAATTTTGGGATTTCCTTGGATGCTCATGGATTGTAGGTTTGGAAGTTTTGCAAGTTTGTCTATTTCTGATAGTTTTTCAATATTATTGCCTTCCAGGTTTAGTATTTTGATACTTGGGTATTTGAGAATAACCTGAAAATTGAAAAGCATTCAAAATATACATCAAGCACTAATTAAGTCATTTGTGCCTTTTACCTATAAGTTATGCAAGATACTTGTAACAACTCTAACACTATATATCTTCCACCCACTTAAATTATAAATGTTGTGTGAAGCTCGAAACTGTGACTACTGTTAATGTATTTGCATACTTTTTGTCTCACCATCTTCCAATTAGCACTTAGACAAGAATAAAATATTCAGGATGATTGCTCAGTTGAAACTATGTGAATACAATATATTATAGCTGCAGGTCATACTTTTGGGCTTTGCTCTCTATGACCTGTACTCCATCAATGATCTGAATCTACTTAGTGACAAGAAAATGACAGCAGTTTTGGTATAACATTTAACTCTACTTCTCTTTGTCATTTGGGCTTATACTAATTGGTGTGGTCGATGGAAATTCTCATCTTTGCTAGACCTCTATGAAATTCAGACATTTATAGGGCTGACAATTAATTGACAATGCATGTTCAAGTCTTAGCCAAGTATTTTTTTGTTGCTGCAAAAGCATTTAATTGACCCTATATATGAGGGATTTACTGAGTCTCAAAGGTTAGTCATCCTCCCGGGGGGGGGGGGGGGGGGGGGTATCTATTTAACAAAGTTCGAACAAAGTTCGTCTAAAAGGCCGGGCTAAAAGGGGTAACGACACGTCAACTTGACCAGAAGCAAGGAAATGAGGCAGGCATTTACTCTGGAACAGGATATCAATTTTGGAAATTTTGCTCTGGAACAGGGTCAGGGTTCAAGGGGTTCAGCAGCACATCCCTATCCAAAACTGGAAGGAGTACCCCCCCTCCCCCCAGGGTCATCCTTGATCTAATTAGGAAGGGGATTTTACAAGAAAGCTCAAGGGACATATTTTATTTAAGAGTAAACAATCTGTGTCATCACCTCATCAATGGTTTTGAATTCATTATATGCAATGTCAAGCCACTCCAAGGCTGTGGGGTCAACAAGTAAGCTATCCAAAGCTGCTTCAAAGTCCTCATAGGATGACAGCTGGTTGTAGCTAAATTTTATTCCATTAGTTTTATATTTGCCTGTCTCTGGGCATTTCTGAGAAGAAGAAAAAAAAACAACTTGTGTAATTAAAGAAAATATGATTTATATTTATTAAAAATATTTTTCTTGTGAAAGGCCATGAAAAATTATTTTCAACCCTTAGTTTCAATTTTAAACGGTTTTACAACTAAGTTATGTACGATAGTTTATGATAATGTAGTTTAAGTTAACATTTTATACCTTGACTTTGTTTCTTGGGGGTTCTTTCAGGACATCTGAGAAGAAAAATTTTATTCTCAAAAATCAATTCCTTCACATTTTCAAAGAAAGATCGAAACCTTGACAAAATTCTATCTACAACGTTTCGTCCATTATTGAAACCTTTATCGCTCGAGGAAAGAAATTATTTGCTCCCAATTTGCATGTTACAATTTATATTTACCTTCGAATTTATCCAAATGTTTAAAGCAAAAGTCCAGAGGCATAGAAAAATCGTTGCAGGAATCGATAGCAGAAGATGAAAGAGATTTATTTCTTGGAGACTTTGACATTTTGGTTGCCTTCTGTAGTGAATTTCATACGTTCTTTGAAGTTAAAAGTTCGACTTAGTGCACTTGGAAACCATCTTGGATCTCAAGCTTTGTTGCTATGGTGATTAGGGAAGCTTCGATGAGCCTTCGTTATTGACACCAGCGGATTAGCAAATGAAAACAAAATGGTTGCTCAAGGTGAGTTTCATTTGGTTAAAACAATTCTCTATTTCCTTTGTAAATAAGTACAGAAAAACCTAAAATGAAATAATCTATTTCTTGGTTTCAGGAAGAACGGTTATTGACGTATCCTTTGTAAAAAATACACGTAAAATCGTTTATTTATCCCTTCCATTTTACCTATAAGTTTTAACAACATTTTCTGTTTATTTAAACTTATTAAGTATATATTCTCAAAATCATAAACTCACGAGTTCATAGATTGTTTTGAAAGAACTTTCAACTCTTTAAAGTGCGTTAAGATTAAGGATCGAAATAACACAACCTTAACCAAATGATAACAGCTCTCTTCTCTGCCTTTACAAATATTTCTCTATCTGAATGTCTGGTACTCAGTCATTTTCTGTATGGCTGAAATACTTCTCTTCATCTACAAAGGTATCAGTACAGTGTTATAGAAAGCAAACATTGCATTATATACCAATAAGTAACACAGTTAGAATAGACTGTAGAAAGAAGTTCAAATACCAGTATCTTTTTAGGGCCCCCCTTTCTTGGACCCTCTAAAATTTATCGATTGGCCCCTAGCCATCTAGTCTCCTTTGCAGCTGTTTTCTGTTTCAGGATCCCTGTGCTCCCTGTGCACAGGGTTTCCGAAACAGAAAACGGCTACAAAGGAGACTACTAGCCATCATGCAGAGTCACAAAATTGTTGGGACATTGAATTGTTACTGAATTGTCATACAAATGTACAGACTTTTCCAGCTCGATTTGGTCATTGAATTATCTAAAGATTTGCATTGCTGAAAATAATATTTCAAAGTAAGGTTAGAACTATATTTTTGTAAAAATTAATGAAACTGTCAGCTGTAAATCAAGTTCTTTCAAGTCAGAAAATTATGGAAAAGTTTGTACATTTATAAGACAATTCCGTGACCGTCACATGAAATACTCCACATGATGGCTAGGTACTAAGGAGCCAATTGGTGAATTACAGAAGAGGGCTCACTGCAGTCTCATTGGCTAATTTCTAGAATAAACCGTGGAAGATGTGATCTATGATAAGATTTAATGCATTTTTTAGGAACTGTACTTCCTTTCCCAAATATGGGTGGTACTCTTGCAGTAGAAATTCTACTTGTTCTTCTCTTGGCCTTTATTGAAGGTGTCAGGCTATTCTTTGGTGAGTACCCTTTGCTTTATTTCTTCATGGGTGGGGGAGGGAGTGTCTTGAAGAAATGAATGTTAAATCTAAGGGTTGAGATGGCTAGGCATATGTGTGGTAATCCCTGTTGCAATCATTAACAGTTACTGTAAAATGGTCCATTATTTATTATTATTTGTTGAAACAAAACTCGTCAAAGAGTCATGAAATTGGACAAATATTTGTACCCAGGCAGATAATGGAGACCTAAGCAACCATGACAAAGATGACAGAAAAAAAGGATGCCAAAAAGCATTTACTGCAATATTCAGTGCTATTTTTTAAGTTCCAGCTGTTCTGTTCAGAATGCGAAGTCTGGAATTTTCATGTTGTTTTGTAGAATGTAATAATTACATTCTAAAAAACAACATGAAAAGAAATCAATATTATTGATTTCTTTACAGCTCTTCACATTTGCATGTGCTCTTTTTGTGTGTGTAAATATCGTCATCATTGGTATCGTGGTTACTTAAGGACCCCATAATTGCAGTCAAGTGCCCCAAATATATACCCAGCTACCTCCCCATCCCCCTTGGGCTTAATATCCAAGCTGTGATATTATGGGTCTCAAAACTTTGTATTCGATATTACTTACTGTGCTTTCATTTCTGTTTGACTTCTTGCTAGGTTACAAAGGAAACTTAGCAGAAAGGTCAATGGCCTTGATTGTCTCTATCATTCTTGGTATTCCTACCCTTTTTATTGAGCTCTTCATTCTTCTCTGGCAGACATATGTGTAAGTGGATTTGATATAATAATATTGGCCCAGCCAGAACTATGTTATTTCTTTCTCCTCTCATTTCCTTCCCTTTCCCCATTGAGAACTAAAATAAAAAATTCAGTGTCTTTTTATTTGCATTCAAAATGATTTGTCAGCAAAGCAGCTCATTCAGTTAACTTGTGTGGCACGCTCTCAGAAGGAGAGGGGAGGGAGGGGGAGCGAGGTTTGGGACAAGGGAAGGTGAGGGGGACTAGTACTTGGGTTCTGGTACTTATTCACTCAGTGTAAGCATAAGTCTTACAAAGCAGACCAATCAAAAAAGGACCCTTAGCATTACCCTAGTCACATGATACAAAATCTGCAAAGCTGCATGGCAAAATACACATTGCGACAAACATAATAATAAGCTTCACTGATTGAAGTTGTTTTGTTGCACATTCTTTTGCCATGCAGTATCATGGCAGATTTTGACTGGTTGGTTCAAAGGCCCATTCATGAATTGTTTCTCTGATGTTTTTAACAGTTTGAGAATTGAAGTTATCTTGGTTGCTATTCAGTTGTGCTTGCTTGCTCTGGAAGTGATTTTAAGTATTGCCACAATACTGACTTTTCAAAAGTAAGTACTTTACTCAAGGGGTATTGGTAGTCTGAAGAGTACCTGGGGATACTCCCTATACCTTATAGTAGACTGTATGGGGATGCTCTGCCCAAAACGGAACTTTTTTGATAGAGGTATAGAGAAGGGTAGAGAATTTGTGACTTTGGGTATAGAGAAGGAATTTTTAGCAAAGCATATCACTCAAGCAAAATGCACATACATGATAGTTTTAAACACTAGAAGTGTTTGAATGTGAGATTGCTTTGCTCTAACTTTGGCGTTGTTTTGAATACTATCTCTGAAAAACACTTAAAAGGGGTTCCTTTTCATCGAAGGTATATAAAAGAGGTACCTTTTTTAGTTTAGGTTAGTTTATAAGCTCTTTCCTTCCAAATGAAGACATTGACAACACAACAGCTTTTGCCAATAGTCCCCTTCAAAGTTCTCTGCACCATCTTGAAAGGTAGCCATGCCTTTACATTGAAGCAAGACGAACAGTGAGCTTGCAATGATAGAGACCTGTGAGTAAATAATTATTATTGTCCTAGGTGTTAAAAAAGATGTCTATCATTGCACACTCACCGTTTGTCCCGCTTTGATACAAAGGCACGGCTACCTTTAAAGATGGCACAGGGAACTGTGAAGGTGACTATTACTTTGGGCCCTGTTTATAAGTGTAGTAGGTCAGACCACACACACCGGTAACTTCATGGCCTACTCCCCAAATAGTGGTGTGGGTTCTTTAAGGTCCCTCCAATGCAAGACATGAAGTGTGTGGAGATGGTTGTTTTGGCTGGTCACTCAAACCCTGACCTTCCACACTAAAGATCAGCACTCATCCAACTGAGTCAACCAGTAGTTGTTGCCAAAATTGCCGAAATGTAGTATATAAGGGGTAAGGGATCAAATGTTTGGGCAGAACATTCCCATACAAAAGTTCCACAAGTAACCCAGGGAACAGTGGCCACTGCTTTGCCACTCATCTGAGATCTGGCACGAAAAGAAGCATTTGTGAGCTGAGCTCAACTTTGCTGTACATGACCATCTACTACCCTATGTGACAACAAAACCAGAGGTTTTGAATTTGATAGAAACAAGAGACCATAATATTATGAGAGCGAAACTCGGTATTGATGTCTGTGCGATGTACTTGGCGACTAAAGGTTATTTTAAGTCGCGCGCGCGCAAGGCTCTTAACCAATAGAATTTGATTTTTGAATTTTCATTGTTTGAGAGCCTTGCGCCCGCGATGGCGTCGTTACTAAAAATAGCCTTAGTCTCCAAGAACATAGCGCAGACATCAGTACCGAGTTTCGCGCTCTTATTATTATGGTCTCTTGGTAGAAACTCATATAGTATCTTATTTGTCGCAGGCATCGTTCCATGCAAAGATAGAATGTTCACTTATTTTCCGAATCAAGTCCTTCAAACAATTCAAATGACTGGTTCATGGATATTTTTACGATATCTGACTGTTGCCTAGTGGTATTGCAGTGTTGCGCGCGCAAATGAATCATTGATTGTGATTGGTTGAAATTTTCCTGACGACACATACCATGGTAAATCTACGCGCTCAGATTTGGGCGAGCTCCCATGACGTAATAATGCTCTTCGAATCGTGAAAAAAAGATTGAGAAAAGTTTGTCGTTATGATGGCTCCAGCTTTCCCTTCCCTAGAAGTGTGTAAAAGCTCGCTAGACGCTGCTCATATTATCTACTCCACGGGATTCTTTGGAAGAGAAAAATCCAAACGAAAAAAGAAAATATCAAGACGCGATTTTAAAGACCCCTCCACGTCGCCACCATTAAAAGATATCCAGAAAATGTTACGGAAAAAAGAATATTCATCACAACTGAAAAGGCGCAAAGAACGGTATCAATCAATACGCGAGAGTAACATAGACTACAACAGACGGTGCTCTGAGCTCCAAGAATTGGGACATCAAGAAAAGGAGCGAATCAATATACTATTTGATATTTACGCCGTTCAACAAGGCAAAACCTATAGGAAGCCAGCCCAAATCGTACGACCGCATTTTCCAAACCTTTTAAAGCCGAGCAGCCATGTGTCGCCAAAAATGTCAAGCCACTCAAATGAACTTGTCCTGCCGATGCTGGTTCCGTCGCGTTCCCGTTCGCTAGAAAGAAGCAAAGACAACCGTCAATAAAAAACTAAATCTTATACAATGTAAATATTTTAGACGGTCTATTTAAGATGTATTTATTCATATGAGGTGTTTTTTACAATAGACCTTAAAGTATTTGTGATTATATCAGTGATAAATTCGTAATTAAAGCATCGTTATAGAAAGTCTCTTAGTCCGTTCATATCAAGTTGAACAAGGGATCAATGGAACTGGGCGGGGGGACTCCATTGTAAAAGGATCGGGTATGCTCGTCGGAAATTTTAAAAAATACCCCTAAAAGATACCGGAAGTCTTTTAAGAAGGGCGTGGCTAGACGAGTTTTAATCCTAAGAGATACCACAAAAAATACATAAGCTGTTTAAACTGTTTCTATGAATATTATTCTGAGTATATTTTTAATGCTTTTAAACTCCTTATGCGCAATTATCAAATACGACGAAAAGCGAGACGACGAGCATACCCGACCCTTTTACAATGGAGTCAACCCGGGCAATGGACACTTGAAATTTATGAAAAGAGAGAGAACTTACTGACGTTTTACAGTTGTAAGCCTTGGTCCTTCGTCAATCTTAATTACTCCGACGAAGGATCAAGGCTGGAAACAACAGTAAGTTCTCTCTCTTTTTATACGGTGTAACAAGTTTCCATTCATCCCTTGTTATATTTTATACACCGACGCAGCCCAAACTAGTTCACTCAGTAGTCTCTTTTTATATGAAGGCAAGTAGCCCCTTGGTGCCATCTGGCTCCGGTATAACTTTGTTTTCCTTTCGACCCAAGGGTACACCAAAAATACGAGTTATCCCGGCTATCATACCCTGGGTGCCAAAGCTTTCAAAATCATCGAACCTATAGAAGCTGAGACCGAAATGGCTCATTGGTACACTAGAAATGTATGCATTTTCATAGGTTTTATCTATGAATTCGCTACATAATCGTGTTTAGAATACCAAGAATTTGTGCCAGTCGCTGTTTGAAGCGTCCACGCGCTTCTTTAAAACTGATCATCTAATCAACAGATTTCTCAATATTCATTTCGGTCCTCAGCTTGTGTTTTAAAGGGTCAATGTTTGTACAAATAGGTATATCATCCTTCGTTAACTTGCTGGGAAGTATTCAGATGTGAAGCATGATGACCAAACGGAACGCGTACGCAAGGGCGGATCCAGGATTATCTTCAGGAGGGGGTGCACCATCATATAAATTGGAAACTGCCGAGAGGGTATTTCGGAAAATATTGAGAAAAATGGGGACTCAAAGTCGTCTCAGGAGGGGGTGCGCACCCCCTGCACCCCTCTCCTAAATCCTCAGCCTCCTACGTAGACGTTTTAGTCTCGATCCAGTAAATTTCCCTCGTTTGTGAAATTTACTGGATCGAGACTAAAAACGTCTGCGTAGGAGGCTGCTAAATCCTCCCCTGGTACAAAATCAATTGATCACCTTGTGCGTAAGTTGGTGCCTCTTGCAAGACACATTCAGTGGTCGTAACCTGAGTTGACTGTATTATGGTCGCGTCGGCGGTGATAGCGTTGTTTGAGAGGCTCCCAACCTACAATGCTGGTAACTAGTCAGTCACTCCACGGGCTTTCCTCATAACTAGTGTCGGGCCGTCTTGTTCCCATGACCACCCAAAGTCACTTACACAAGGCAAAAAGAGACTCTCCTTATGCTTGAGTAAATCAAGTGAGAGCCTGATACTATCTTTTCGCAGTTTTCACACAATCTAATCTTGTCCAAATAAATTTCTCTAGTCTCTTTTCTAGAATTACCAATTATATAGACTTGACATACAATACAACTTTTTCAGTAACATTTCGCGAAACAGAGTTACTCCGTGTGTCCAACCTTTGACATTTACACGCAACAGTTGCAGCTGGCTTACAAGGAACTGATCGAGTTCTTCTGCAACAATGCGCACAGCTACTATAGAGTTAGACACATGCACGCTGCACTGAACTGCTGTTGCGAGCGACATTACTGAAAACGTACGTTGCAGAAAAGGTCCCGGCCGGTCTTTAAATAATCGGAATTTAGGCATTTTTGACTCATCATGCAGTTTGTCTTGTAACCCTGGACACCAAAGACCAAAAGAACCGAGAGTTATTCGAACCTCTCCCGAACCTACCCATATGCCCTACCCAAAGCAGTAAAACTGCAGCATCTCGGAAGATCTGTTGTGATTGGGGAAACAAAACAATACATTCCACTGTCTACTCGTTCTATGTTTTATTCATTTATTATTGTTAATTTTTACATTGAGGGTATCGATCCAATAGGCTTAGATCTTATGAGAAGTGTGACCCACCCAACCCACAAAAGTACATTTCTTCGGATGAAATAAAATTTTGAACTCTATGAAGGAGCGGGTCAGGAATCGTTATTCTCACTATTTCACAAAACTTTTGTTTCTTTGATTTCTGGGAACACGCCCTGAGGTTACTTCGTTCTTATCTTTTCTTAACTTATGAACTTACATAACTTCACGAAAAGTATTTCCAGAACGTTTTTTGAAACATTCGCCATATAAAATCGAAAACGTTTGCACAATCTATGCAGGGCCGTCGCTTGGGGTGGTTCGAACGAACCCCCTACTGACCTTCCCACAGAAAATAGCCGCCTAGCTTAGGCTACTAGTACTCTCCCACTACAATCAAATTGTTGCATTTCTCTCTAAATGAACCTTGGGTGAATTATGGTTTTATCAAAGCCCCAATCTTCAGCTATTTATTTTAACGATTCAGTTTTAACATATCGGAACTGAAGTACTTTCCACCATTTCTATTTATGTTTTCATAATCTCTTTCTTTTTGTCTTTTCTCCCTCTCTGTTTTAATCAACAACTAATTTTGATTTTGAAGCAGGAAAGAAAAAAAGAAAAGAAACAAACAAAGAAACAACTGCCCTAGCTGGTTTTTGAACCCGGCTCTTACATCTCAGTGCTCACTTGCTTCACAGTTCAAGGGTTTTCCGACTGCGCCACGGGATCGCGTAATTTGCACAACAATAGGCAGCCAATTTACAGGATACAAATAGGTTATTTTGTGATCCAAATCCCTCAGTAGACCAGATAGCCTAGTGGTAAGGTTCAGTCATTTATGGCCTAGGATCCGACTGTTTCCTCCCTCTTTGACTGCGAAGCTCGCTGTGTTCTACCGGATAGCGCGGAAGGGGCCGAAATCTCCATCCTATACGTAACATGCGATGATTCAGCGATTTGTCTGGATGCATGGTCCGATTTTTTATGTTTTGCATAAAATTAGCATACTAATTTCTTTGGCGTACGGGTTCGAGTCCTGCCTGCGCCAACAACTTTTCTTTTTTCGTTTTCTTTTGTTTTTAAACATTAATTTTTTACCATTTGTATATATATTTCCAGAAAGTTTCATCGCTTTTGTCTAAATATCAAAGACGGTTCTGGGAAATCAAAATAGAGAGTTTTGTATGTATATTACTTGAGGGTCCTTGAGGCCTTTATAACCTGATAACCTCCTTTTGATGCAAAACTCACACACGTTGTCAAATTCAACAAGCTTTATGATTTTAAAGAGCTACAACAACAATAGTATTTTTTCAACTTTTATGCTAATCAGTCGTCGAAAGCCGAAATATCATCGAATCGAAATTATCACTTTTGTTGGGCTTCCTGTGTTATCACCAATCAAACGAAGATGGCGGCTGAGTACGTTGGTGCTAAGCTTCGAGTTACGACAGAAGAGGGCTCTTATGAAGGAATTGTACACAGTATTGATCCAGTGAGGAGAAGATTAACTCTTTCACAAGGTATAAATAATTTTTATGGGCTATTTTAAGTGGTTGGCAATTTAGCTGCATTTATATGACATGAAACCTCGTTCCGTGTTTGTCGGTATGGTGAAACGTGAGCTCGTTGTGTGATGTTCAAAAGATAATTCAAGTGATGTGATTCATTTGCTCTGTTATTTCACGGTCAATTAGGTCAAATAGGCTATTTAATTTTAAATGAATACTCTGTGATTTTCTATCCGTACAACTTTTTATGTGCTCAAAATGTGTTTCACAACAACATTAGGTGCCAATACCTTGTATTCTGCAAGTGATGTCAGTTTGACTTGTATGGATTTTTTTGTTTGTACATGTGGATGTAGCACGTGTTTCCTTATTACGACTAAAAACTGTCTGAAATTTAATATTCCAAACCATTTGCCTGTTGTTTTTATATAAATCGAATCAAAAACTAAAACTCTTCAAAATGATTCACAGAATCACAACTGGTTTCCTTTTGTGTTTCTCATTTCATAGAAATAGACACGCTTTTTTAATCCTAGACCAAACAATAGTTCTTCTCCCTTGGGACTCAAAACGTTTTCAAAAGTAAAATTCTATTGTTTCACCACCTACCTACAAGTTTTGAATCAGTGAAAAGTCTTTTCTGCTTATCAATTTAATATCAAAGTGAACACGCAGCAAATTTAAAGTCTTTTCATGAAACTCAAGAAATATTAGACTTGTTTATAAGGTTCTATACCTTTTTAATTATCAACCTTATCAACTTGAAATATACAAAGTCTTTTGAAATCCAAGGGAAAATTATATCAATTGTTTACACAATTGATTTAGTCATATGATTTGATTTGTCATTTTTCATTGTGACTGGCAGCAATATTACTCTAGATTTTTAATATTCAAAATTGCATTTATTGCAATTACCATAAGTCTCCATTACAGTTAGGCTCTGTCGCAGATGTCTTTAATTTGTAGTTTGCCAAAAAGCTTGGAGTTTTTTGGCAAAATACAAAAGACATCTACAACGGAGGCTTCATTACAGTACTGTTGACATGTAATAATTTAAGACAAATTCAATTATTGTTGTAAACTTTAGCTCAAGTTTAATAACATCATCGCAGGGGCGTATCCAGAATATTTCAAAGGGGGGTCACACTTTCCATTTTCCACCAAAGGGGGGTCACATATCCAATTTCTCAATCTTTCTCCAGTCAGATTCATTTATTTCTATCATCTTTTTGTTTTCAAAGGGGGGTCACGGGCACCCTGGGACCCCCCTTGGATATGCCCCTGCATCAGTACAGACAACAAACAAGTCTTTGGAAAGATGAATTACCACCAGCTATTAGGCATAACCACCAGTATTTCCCTCTTTTTTTTTGATAACTAGATCAATGTTGTTACTGACATTGTCGAATCTTGTTATTCAGTGACATCTTATACAAAGGGTAAACCCCCAAAGAGACTGCATGGATTTCAAAATTTCTTTGGTCATGAATTAAACAACTGTAAGTAAACATTAACTACCAGTTAGTATGATCAGATGGGATGATGATTGAAGAAGAATATTGGTATTGAAATTCATGGTCTGGACTGTCAGAATGATATCAAACCTTGGAAAATACATATACTGTAATGCTTGGGTTTCACGTGATGGAGGAAAACTGTGTTCGGCAATTACGTTGATCATATGGAAACCACACAATAATTGTACATATAGTGAAGTTTATTCTTATGAGTAACAAATTTTAATTGTTTATCATGGCAGTGGAAATCCTAGAAAAAAGTGACAGCAGTGAAGATGGCAGCAAAATTGAAGAAAAACTGAACAAAACTCGTGGAAGGTACTGTTATTAGTATTTTAACTGTCTTTTATTACTGGGTTGATATCACAGCAGCCGTCTTGGAAGAACTTCAACAGAAGATTGAATCTCATTAGTATTTTCTTGCTTGTTCATCCATTGTGGCTGCCACTTCATTATCTCTTGATTCTCAAGGGAATAATTGGAAACCAGCAATTGTTATTGTCAAAAATCTATCCATCACATTATAGCAAAAGACTGCAAAGCTCTTTCATTCATACTTCAACTTCATACTATCTCAGTGCTATGCAGTGTTTCACTAGGATCAATCCTACATTCTAACAATGCTTCCTGACATCTATAGTATATATCCACAACTGTCTCAAGAAAAGACAGTTGACCTGGCTGGTCAGTTGGCAGAGCACTGGAGTACAAATTCATGGGTTCAAATGGTAATACGAGCAACAAAATTACTCAACTTGTCTTGCAACATTGCTGCAAGATGAGTTGAAAAGCAATGCTGCGCATTTTTCCATGTGAATACAAACTTGTATCGCAACAAAATTGTTTGTTGCAAATTGAAAGAATCCTGTATTCTCATTGGCCGAGAAAACCATTTGCTACAATACGAGTTGAGTCGAAGTGGTAATATGTGCAACATTTTAAAATTTTGTTGCAAGAAGTAGAACGACCTTCTACTTTCTGCAGCAAAATTTCTCAACTTGCAACAAATAATTTTGTTGTGAGACAAGTTTGAATTGGAGTGGAAAAACTTGCAGCATTGCTTTTCAACTCATCTCGCAGCAATGTTGCGAGACAAGTTGAGTAATTTTGTTGCTCGTATTACTGTAGCTTTAGGGTAGAGATAATTTTTGCTCTGCTTAATGTTAGGGCATAAGAACCATATTGTCAGTCATTGCTTGGAAAGTGTCCTTGATGGGATTTCCCTTCTAACACTGCATCTTTCATTTATACTTTATTCTTCACATTCTCTTATCTCGTTTTCTGTATTTTACTGGGTGTAGCTCAAACCTTCCAAAAGCCCATCCATCCTCAAAACCATCAAGAACTTCTCATGGACCACAAGACCAATCTTCAGCAAACCAATCAACATCTACAAGTCAGTCTCCTGTACATCAACCCACTGCTGCAAGTCAACCAAGAGGACAAACTGGTCAAGTGAACATGTTTAGAAATGCAATCAAGAATGCTGGAATGCTAAATAAGCGGTCTACACAGACAAAGGGCACGGTTACAAAAGATGCTAGTGATGAGGGGACAATATTGCTGAACCGTCCTCCAATTGTTGCAGAGCAATGTATGTATAAAGAATTGCACAGTGATTTGATGTTGCAAATATGATAGGTCTGAAAGATGACAATGTGCATACTGACAAAAGGTTTTTAAAAGAAACTTGATATTTTGTGAAGAAGATTGGGAAAACAGGCACATATAGTGCTCAATAAATTTGTTTGTATGTATTTTTATCTTAGTATTGTTGAGGGGTAGAATTATGTATTCTAATGTATTCTATCCTTTTGTATTCTATTGTATTGTCAGTCTATAGAATTCAGCATATAGATCTATTGTTTGAACAAAAGAAATTCTGACAGAAGATATATCGTGCATGATATAAACAGGCAAAGTGCAGTAATACCATGGTATTCAATGGTATTCATGAAAATAGAAATGGGTGAAGAGATGACATTTGTCATCTTAAGTTGTGTGATGTTTTCTTAATCTCTCAATGCCAATCATAATTTATTGGTGATTGGTTTGTGATTTTTGGTGTCACTATTGGTGACATTATTGGTGTTATATATATACACTATGTCTTGTACCTGGTTTGATATTTTATGTAAATGGGTCTAAGTTTTAGATTTGATAGAGTGGTTTTCATATGAATGGGAAACGGTACGGTCCGTACCGTGACAGTGTCAGTACCGTAATTTGATAAAAACATTCCAAAATTCTGCCCTAACCGTGACGTAACTGTACCGTGTGGTAACCGTACTGTTTCCCAGTCATGTGAAAACCACTCTAATATCAAACCTACAGTCGGTGCATTACATTTGTCCTAGAGCCAAAGTATATTATTGTATCCTTGTTTTGTTGCTTATCAGATTTGATGAATGATCACTTTTATGATGATGATGAGGAACTATCCCCTCAATCACCACCCAAGACAGTTGTTTTAGATGAATATAATGATCGATTTGAAAATGCTGTAAGTACATGATGCTTGTGCATTGGACTGATGAAAGCTATATTGCCCATTATAAAATAACTATGATATAACGCGCGCTCTGATTAGCGAAAGGACGCGTCACGCGTTCTCTATGAGAACACACAACACGCGAGCGCACATTTTCAAACTTTCTCCAATGAAAAAAGAAAAAAAAACTTCAATTGTATTTTATAAATTAAAGAAATAGAAAACTCGGCAGCAGTACTATGTTGAGTTATAGAAGCACTTGGGAATTGTAAGAAGACTCGAGAAGTGTTGAGAAGCACTCAGCTACGCCTCGAGCATCTCCTAACACTTCTCTCGTCTTCTTACAATTCCCGCTTGCTTCTATAACTCAACATAGCACACTGCCTCGTTTTCTATTTCTACATCTCATAACTAATAATGAAGGGATACCCATGAAAATGGTCTAAGTGACTTTTTTGATGATTATTTTCAAATTTTCTCAAATGATCCAAAATATTACTTGACTTTCCTATGATAAAATATCAACACATGTACAACAAAAGTCACCTAGGCCATTTTCATTGGGATCCCTTCAAATATAATTTTGAATGTTTTGATAGATAGCACAACATGTTTTGGTCTGTGTCAAGATGTTTTGGTAGTCGGGTAAAATAAACTCCTTGACAACTCCACATTCTACTGACTACAACTGTCCCCAAAAGAGCAAACTCAATGCTTTAATAAGAAAAGATTGTTACTACAGCTGTACTTATGAATATGTATCTGTTGTAGTACTAGGTGTGCACATTGTTTTACAGATAAAATACATTACCAATCAAAGAGTTGTTGGGTTATCATGTGAGGGTGTTAACCTTGGACGACGTGGCAAAGTTTGCTGGATTGTGGTAAGGTATCTGGTCATCTCGCCCCCTCGTCATCTCGCCTCGTCATCTGCCATCTTGCCCCACCATCTCGCCCCCATCTATTGCCACCTTGTTCCCAAGTATACTCCTATGTTAATCAGTGATCTTTCAAGGATACTTCTCATGTTTTCTGTTGTTGAAAGTTCTATTACACAAGAAAAACATTCTAAGTTTTTTGATGTCTGAAAAAAATCAAAATAGTCTAACGAACGTATAACGAAGCCATCTCTCCACCCAAACAAACTCGAAGCGTGAAGTTGACACATTGTTTACAACTCGAACGATGTTTGCTTTCTTGTTGAGGCCTTTGAGATACTAATGTATTTTTTATTTGAGTTCATCAAAGCACCCCAGAGTGCATACAAGCAAAATTAATGGACTCAATGATGTACTACTTATTATTTATTTATTTATTTATTAAACTTTACCCCCTAGGGGCGGGTAACCCACAACGGTTAACCAATTACTATGGGCCCCAATAAACATGAAACAAACAAACAAACAATTACGTGTACAAATTATGATATGATATGATAGACAGTTATTTTTCAAAAGCAGCATCGTATAGTTTCAGTGCTTGTCAGTGCTTGTCATTTTTTCACATCTGAATGATAAAATTATGCAACACTGATGTTGCTTCTGCTTCTGCTTTTGTCAAGAAATCCAGACAAAACTATCAGGTGTTTTCATTGATTGTTTTTTTAGATTGGATGCAGACACTTTACCTATTTGTTTGACATTGTTACACTTGGTGACACTTGCTTTGAAAGAGGAATTACTGAAATCCTAGAAAATGGCAATATCTTAAAGGTAAGTTGAAAAGTAAAAAATTATTTGCCATTCAGTACCATCCTTAGGAAGTGTTATAATTGTTTCACTCCTTTTCTTACACTCTGAAAAAAATACCTACCCACTGGGTCTATTTCTTTATAAAACACAAGTTTTACCTAACTGTTTTGTTATCAGGTCACCCATGATTGTCGTCAAATGAGTGATGCTCTGTTCCATCAATATTCCATCAAACTTGTTAATATATTTGATACTCAGGTAAGTATGTAGTTCATGATTCTTCAATAGGGAGCGAATCAGCTTATGGCCCTATAAAAATTTGTCCACCAAAAAACCCTGTTAATTACCTTGTCCCTCCCCCCATTACAATGTTGCCCTGTGCTGAGCAAATGTCTAGGCCACAAAGGCTCGACAACATTGTTTAGGAGAGGAGTGGGGGAGGTACCTCAAAGGCCTTTAATACTAGGAAAGATAGGACAATCTGAAAATCATACAATTTTAATGGACACAGTCTCAAACATTTGCACCCATTCTTGACTACGACTGTTGACTTAAAGCAATAAGTGTCACACAGAGTGGTGTGTGATGGTCAACCTGGTTTGTGTAAAAAATGAGGAAGTTAGTTTTGCAGTGCACTATACAAATCCTGAGATTTCCAATTAGGAGCTAAATTTTGGTAAGACCATTTACCACCCATATAACTATATCAAAAGTGATCTTATTCATCAGGTTGCAGACATTATTATCTATAAAAATGAAAAAGGTGGAAGCTTACCCAGGTATGAACATGTATTTATGTTAGCAGGTCAATGCAATGATAACTAAAGTAAATGTATACATGGGAAGTACCCGTAATAGATTTTGAGTGGGAGGGGGGAGGGGAAGGGAGAGAGAATTATAAACCTGGAAAAACATAACTGTCTCAAGAGTTTTGTCCAAGATTGTCATTTGGTGTGGCAAGTTCAACATGTCAATAAAGCCTTTGTAAATTGCTGTAGCACTTTAACATTTTGTTCTAATGGTTTTTTTTTGTTTTTGTTTTTGTTTTTTTGTTTTTTTTGTTTTTGTTTTTTTGTATGCTGTTTGTAAAAGAATTGTAAATGGCTTGGTTGGTTGTCTCTATGAATATCTCAACCTGTCACCAGAACAGTGTCACTTTCAGAAAGTTAGATTCAGCAATATGCAGGTAAGGCATCTATTTGATTAAAAATATCATCATCATCAACAACTGTCATCATCATCATCAACAACATCAACTGTCATCATCATCATCAACTGTCATCATCATCATCAACAACAACTGTCATCATCATCATCAACTGTCATCATCATCATCAACAACAACTGTCATCATCATCATCAACTGTCATCATCATCATCAACAACAACTGTCATCACCATCATCATCAACAACAACTGTCATCATCATCATCATCAACAACAACTGTCATCATCATCATCAACTGTCATCATCATCATCAACAACAACTGTCATCATCATCATCATCAACAACAACTGTCATCATCATCATCAACTGTCATCATCATCATCAACAACAACTGTCATCATCATCATCAACTGTCATCATCATCATCATCAACAACTGTCATCATCATCATCAACACCAACTGTCATCATCATCATCAACAACTGTCATCATCATCATCATCAACAACAACAACATAAACAACAAAGGCACTTCTAAAGCACCTCACACATGGGTGCACTGGTTCTTGCAACTATGTACACAATAGCAGTTACACTGTGTGTCCAACCAACAGTTGAATGCAATATTGCAGAAATTGTTCATGGAGTAAAACTGCTTTCTACTCCTGCAATTGTTAACAATGGTTGCAAGGGTGCACAAATTCCAGGGCCATGAAGGGGCACAAAAAGATGTTAAGTATATCATTCTTTACCTATAAATATTATTTGTTTTAGTTTAAAAATCATTTATCTTAGTATTATTATTATATGCTCTAATAAACAGAAAGATGATGCTATCTGGTCTAGAAGACCTTTGTCCCAACAAGTTATTGATTCAGCTGCTAAAGTAAGAGGCAACTGATCTCAAATGTATATTTGTTATATAGATGAACAAATTAATGAATAAATGAATAATGAATTGATGGATGGATGGATGGATGAATGGATGGATAGATGAATGCATGAATGAATGAATGAATGAATGAATGAATGAAATGAACGATGGATAATGACTTGATGAATAACTGAACGAATGGATGGATGAACAAATGGATGAATGAATAAATGGATGGATAAACAAACAAACGAATGAATGAATGAATGAATGGATGGATGGATGAATCAGTGGATGGACGAATGAATGAATGAAAGAATGAATGAATAAATACATAAATCAATAGATGACTAAAAGAATTAACGAATGATTGAATGAATGGATGAATGGATGAATAAGTGGTTGAATGGATAAATGGATGAATGAATAAACGGATAATCGATGAATAAATAAATTAGTGAAGTGTGTGGTCAGCCATAAAACATTGTACCAAACAGTACAATTATTGGGCTGCAGCTGCACAAATATGATCAAATGACACAATGACCGACTGTCAGACAGTCGGGATAACTGCCTCAGTGATTGAACTGAATGGAATAATAAGATGGAGTGATATACAGAGAGTATTTGTTCTAAATTTTAAATCATATCCTATGGTTTCCCCAGCATGTGATGTATCTACGTGAGCTTCGTCTAGCACAAATGGAACGTATGATGGCCGAGTTTATATATGGTGTTGATATCTATTTGAGTATTGTACGAGATGCTAAAGATTACAGAGCAACAGACAAACGACATATGGTAAGGTTGTCCGGGAAGGGTGTGGTGATTTTCTTAGTCGAGGTGAAACTTCAATTGCCTGGACGTTCGTTTCAAAGTAGAGAACATAAGACAAGGGTAGCTTAGTTAATTAGTGTACAACCCTCTAAGTTGAAAGTCTTGGTTTGAATCCTCTCGTTTCCTTGTTTCGACGTCCTTCTGATGCTAGGTTTTAAATATGAGTAAGGCGAAGTAATGTGGAGGGAGGGGAGGGAGGGTGGATTTCCATCCCTTGGAAGATCGCTTTTGGATCAAGGGACGTAAACAAAATATTTTTGTATCCAGACATTGTAGACGTGGGTGTTGCGTAGACGTTGCATTGGCTTACGTAAACTTTTTTAGACTTAACTTGCGTCTCACATACATATAGAGCAGATTTCGTGTGACTGTGAAAACGGTACGGTCACGACATGGTCACGGCACTGTCACGACATGGTCACGGCAGGAATTTTGAATGTATTTATCGACATCACTGCTCTAGACATGTTGACGAAAATTCACACAAAACGTTGTGTGTGTAGTGGTCAAGGTGATGAATGTCAAGTCAGGGCTTTGTTAGTCTCCCTCGCAGCCGCTACCAGTGTCGTCACGCAACGCTTTCTCTCGCTGAGTAGCTCAGGGGAGAAAGCGTTGCGTGACGACACTGGTAGCGGCTGCGAGGGAGACTATAGGGCTTTGTGTACTTGAAAAACGCATGCATTTATTTGACTCCTGTTTACAATACATGATAAACGAAATATTAAATTGTTTTTTTCTCTTAGGCCAAGTCTCGACAAGTCCCGCAGCGATTCCAAGAACTTTACAAGTTTCGTAATCGTCAACGAACTAGAAAGTTTGATGAAGGTTTTGCAGAAGATGCGCATGAAGATACAGAGCACGTTGAACCTGTACACACCAACGTCTGGCAAGAAGGCCAAAGTTTTACACACAGTTATAGGAATAAATATGGTCATCTTAAAGAACAGGCAATGGAACCCCTTCCAGGGTGGAATGACTACCCTGAACCCCATGGGCGTGGTAGGGGTGTAGGTACAAACAGTGATATCAGGACAGATGAGTATGGAGACGATTCGAGATATTCTGAAGAATCTGAAGACAGCGACGAGGATAGTGACAATCCTTTCCATTTTAGCTCCATTAGAATCGAAGAACCATTGTCAAATAACTTAGGAAGTATGAATATTTCGCAGAATCTAACATCGACAGGGCAACTGCCCACTGGAAATAGCAAGCCAGGGGCCGTTTACCAAAGTTTTGATCTACGAGAGAGAGAAGCTAAGTCGGTCGACTCTACCCCTGGTTTGGCTATGAGCAGTCAATCTGGCCCATCCTCGTCCTTATCAGGTCAAATACCAGGCTTAAACGGCAGATCAGTGGGTGATGTACCCCAAAGTAGCGGACATCGTGATGCGAAAGAGTTCTCAAAAAACACCTCAATTCCCATTTTTAAGGAGGAAGATTTTCCACCATTAAGTGACTCTTATTCTGACACTTCGTTCTCCTCGACTCCACCGCGATCAAGATCAACTACAGACAATCCTAGACAGGACAATCCTCATGGCTCACCCTTGAACTCGTACACTCAGGCACAGGGTTCCTATCATTCTGACAACTTCCCTTCGCTTCCATCCAGGTCAAGACCAGCCGACGAAGATTTACAAACTGATTTCAGAAACGCAGATCACAACGTTCAAGAAAACTTGTGCAGATCCCAGTCGCCGCTGGCAGCGAACTCTTTTGGATTCGGAGCAGGTCGGGGTCGTGCTAGTTTATTTCAGCACATGTCTAACATTCCACATGCACGGCTACCTCACTTAGAAGAGGCTGAGCCACCATGGAGAAACCAGTCGCCCCCTACAGTGGGTGGACTGAGGAACAGACACGCCTTTCCGTCCGATCACGAACTTTTAGCTTCTTCAGAGGTAACAGTTGTACCTAATCCTTCGTCCATCCTGGGCGCTACCCGAGTGAGGGTCAGACAATCTTAATTTAGGTTTTCAAATTCGTTTGATTATGACTGTTTGTCTATAGTAGAACCACTCTATCTCCAACACCGTACGGGAATGATGTGCTCTTCGAGGTAGTGAAGTTTCACTGTGAAGTTTATTTTTGTTGAAAAATGATTTTTTGAAATATTCAGAGAAAATATAATTGTTATTCTTCCAAATAAATCCGTTATTATTGACGTAGAGACTCCATCAGTTACTTCTAATGCACCGTCCTATGTCCTAGACAGACAAAACAAACCAAAACTTAACATAATAATTTAGAACCGTAAAGCAGGGGGCGGTGTTTGAACTTGGGGCTTTGGAGCGATCTGTTCATTTAATTGTGTTTCATTTCGGGGTTGGGGACCGTTGCTTTCTGTCCGTATGGCATGTAGCGGGAGTGCACGCCATATTCAAAGACGTCAGCAAAAGGCCCGAGCCTACGGGACTCGCCCGAAAGGGAGTATAGATAGAAATGACAAACCACACGAATATTAACGCGACAAGCCGCAACAATTCACTTGCAGCTTGCCTCGACTTTACATCAAAAACATTTACTTGTTGACGTAAAAATCAACACCAAAACGACTGAAGGTTTACAACTACCCATCATGCTCTTTTTTGGTTTAGGACAAAGGAAAAATAGAAATGAACACACAAACAAAAGGAAACATCTTTATTTATTCAATGTTAAACCTTTATTTAATTTCTAGCGCTTTATTTTTTTCTTTCATATTTTGACAATTTTAATTAAAATTACTAAACATTTTGGGGGCTCGTTCACGCTGTATCAAGAGGCAGAGTACTTTTTGATACGATAAGTCCAAATCTTTCATTCCCTGGAAGATAAACTCAGAAGGAACATGATTCTACGCCTTACTGCTGTAAAAGTTGATGGACAGATCAAAGGCATCTACGCGCGCTAGTTCTACTGCGCACTGTCGGATACCTTTATCATTTTTGTCACACACCCTCCCTCGTTATCGTTTCTCTCTTCCTTTGTCACCTATAGTCCTCCCAGTTATCCGTGGTTAACAGCGTGCTACAAAATTCAAGATATCTTTACCGATGACAGGACTGCAAAAATAAACACCATCTATCTTAGAATAACTAAGCCCTTTAGCTATGATAAAAGACATTGTTTCTTTGATGACAAAGACCACGCAAACCTTGCGTATTTCTGCACTGATCTCGAGATAGAAACCTGATCGATTATGATCGAATATACACGTACGTACACGTGGCTAAAACATAGATTGGCGCGGCGTCTAGACCGCACTTTAGCCATCATAACTGAATACTTAGACTGATGTTAGCGGCGACTACTTTGCCTTTAAGTGCGGTAACAGCAGTTTCTCTGTACAATAATATAAAATGCCAGAAATGTTCTATCAGTGAAAGTGCCCCCGTAACCAAATGCATCGCCAGTATCCACGGGGCTATGACGTCATAGAGCTATCAATAACGTCAGCGTTTCTTTGAAAAAGCCGAGAAAATCTGTACAAAGTTGGATGTATTGATTTGATGGGTCCAAATGCATGACTTAAATTGAAGAAGTTCTTCTATTAACGGGGATAAAAGCAGTTTTTCCTCCCGGCTCTTCCGTCATTGATCTCTCTTTTCTAACTTTAATTGAAATCGCTAGTTATTTAGCTGTACTAATATTGAACGTCTAGTTGTCAAACCTCAAGGGTCGAACGTCGTCGAAAATCGCGAAGATAGTGGAAATGTGACATGTCAGTGCCGTGATGTCTATAAAAACATTAGAAATTTTCGCCGGAACCGTGCCGTGCCATTTTCACAGTTATACGAAATCTGTTCTAAATTCATACTATTAAAAATGTTTTTATAACTTCTTTTTTCGTACATTTATACTCAGTTATCATACTTGTAGAAGAAAAAGTGCGAATAAAAGATTTTACTTAACCCTTAAACTCAGTCAGAAAGATGACAAATAGTCGATAAAGAAAAATCACAACAAAAACAACAACACCAAAAAAACAAACAAGCAAAAAACAAACAAACAAACAAGCAAATAAACAAACAAGCAAAAACGATGGGATTAAAATCTACTACTAACTATTAGTTTACCAATTTTTCACGGGTCAAATAAACTCATTCAAGTCCTGCGAGTTTAGCAAGACAATATCAAGCAAAGAACCTATATTTTTTGCGATTTAATGGGTAAAAAAATATAGAAAATCGTGAAAATATCGCATTAAAGTTTTATAAACTTACAAGGCGCGTAAAGAATCGTTTGAAGGTGAATTTGCCGCAGGCTAGAATCAATGCACCTGTCGTGAGATTGTGAATTCACAAGTCAGAAACAAGACAAGAGCAAGATAATTTCCGGATTTAATAGAGAGTATCTACATTTGTTGAGGCACCTTGACCTTGGATTTGTGTCCGGCATGCAAAGCTACTGGAAACACATTCCCATTAGTTTATTTCCATTCCTTTTCTCTATCAAATATAATGTTTCATTGCATGACTGTTGTTGTTGCTGTTGGCGGTGTTTGTTTCGATCCTGTATTGACCTGTATTGGTGGGTATTGGTGGGTGGGGGGAGGGTTCAACCCTTAATTTTTATTCCCAAATGTTTTGTAATATACTGTATGTGTGTTTGTTTGTTTATAATAATAATAATAATAATAAACTTTATTAAAGTCCTTTATTTCATGAGGGTAGCACTAAATAGCCAAAGGCTAATAAACTTGTGGCCCTCTATAAATGAAACTAAAACTAAAGATAAAGATATAAATACAAATGCTATACATTATTATATCTGGAGCTGGTATTATATCTGCGTTCTTCACATTTGGTTGCAGGGAATCAGAGATATAAAAGAAATCCAAACGACGGTAAAGTTTTTCATTACGGTTGGACGACGAACCTTGTGCGAAGCCTCTCCAAGTAAAACCCTTTTTGTCTGGATTACGGATACGCCATATATCACATAAATCAAGCTCATCAAGAACGGAATAAATGTGTGTTTACTTCTAACAATTTCATCGTTTTACGCACTGAGGAAAACGCGTGACAGTGCTGCGTGACAGAGGTTTTAAATTTGATAACTCGGAAACGAAACAAGGAAAGTTTCTCAAATACTCAAGAAAAACGTACATTAGATATGTAAGCAACATACTTCAGGCTTAATTAACTTTATGTGATCAATATGAAGCATGAATATTTTCGATGACGTCACATGCAACCCAAGAATGAAAGAACATGACACGCTCCAGCACAGATTTATAAGATTATTTCGGCAGCTGCAGCTGATTGGTGGTGATCAGCATAATCGACAGTTGCCATAGTAACAACCTTTGTTGGAAAGGTTATCCTGCTGATATTTAGGTTTGAAATTTGCATATCCGTGAGGGCAACGACTGACGACAATTGTTTAGTCTTAAAGCAGCAGAATGGAGGAACTTACTGATGCAGTTAAGAAATTCGAGGAGGAACTTAAGTGTCCTATTTGTCAGGAAACCTTTAATGATCCTAAAATGCTTCCTGCGTGTCATCATAGCTTTTGCTATCACTGCATCTTAAATTTGAAAGAAAATACCGCCAAACCCAACTGTCCTAAGTGTCGGAAGGAGATATATGGTGACGTATCAAAGTTTTCTCCTTCGTTCTTTTACAACTCATTGATATCTGTTTATCATGAGTTACAAAATGTGATGAGCTGCGACAAACTGCCCAAATGTGTCAACTGTGAGGCACCAAATATTGTAGTCGCTTTTTGTCCACAGTGTAAAGGAATGATCTGTAAAGGATGCCTCGATCAACACCCCAGGATGAAACCATTCAAAGGAGAACATAATGCAGTTCTGTTCGGCGACTTCAATCGAGAACACCTGAATAGTTACATCATGAGTCAAGTTCACTGTGAAGTGGAATTCCATGAAAGCGAAGAGCTAATATACTTTTGTCTAGCGTGCCAGAAGGGTATTTGTCAACAGTGTGCGAATACAGATCATGACAGCTGCAAAAAGATAAGTATAAAGCAAAAAACCGCACAAATAAAACGATTGATTAATGAAGACGTGGTTCAAGTAAATCGATTGAAAGATAAATTTGAGCATGAACTTGAGGTGTCCCAGCAAAATATCCTGCGATTGGAAAACGACTTCAATATAGCGAAGAAGAAATTGTTGGATCACGTGCAAGCACAAATACTGACCTTGCAAAGATATCAAAATGCCACACTGAGAACACTGGAAGAGATGTTCCTAGAACATAAGACAGCAAATGATGAAGAACAAGAAGAAATCACTACTGTCATCCAACAGCTCGACGCAGCTAAGGAACAGGGCAAATCTTTACAAGAGGAAAAGGTAGACTATTTGATTTTGCAAAGCCAACTTCCACTACGATGCAAAAATTTGCTGCAAACACCATCTGTGTTGAAAGCAAAACCAATCAAACGTAGCACAAGTTTGAAATTCTCACCAAACACTCAGATTTTGCACAATTTGCAAGATCTTGGGAAGATAATAGAGACGGTACCAGACGCATCTCGTTGTTCGGTAGAAATACTAAATGAAAAAGAAAAAATTTTCGCCGCAGAATATGAATATGAATTGGAAATCGTGACAAGAACTTCAGAAGACGAGATTTGTTATGCAAATATTGACTCCATTGATGTCAACATCAAAGACTTTGACGGTCACGAAGTTGAACACGAAGTCACTGAAAGCAGAATGGGGCATTTCATCGTGAAGTTCAAAGCACCCATTAGAGGTTCGCGATATGAATTACAATTTCAGGTGGACATTGGAGGAAAAACGATAAAAGCATTCACAATAGAAGTCATATCAACCTTTGAGAAAGATTTGGCCCAGTGGGTTAGCAGGGATGAGGATCATCTAATGAGGCTGATACGTGAATGCGTATGGCGTTATATCCCCGCCAAAAATCGTGTTTTAAATTCGACATCCAAGTTCTAAATTCGACATCCAAGTTTGGAATTCGACATCTAAGTTTGAAATTTGACATTCAACTTTTAAATTTGTATTCGACATCCAAGTTCTAAATTCGACATTCCGTTTTTAAATTCGACATCCAAGTTCTAAATTCGACATCTAGTCTGAGCATTTGGCATTCGAGCCGTGAAACTCGAAATACAAGTTCTATCAAATTAATTTAGCATCCGAACTTTAAATTTGATTTGTCGCACGCGTGCAACATTCATGTTTCATATTCAATCCAAGTTTTGAATTGAACTTCACGCATGGATGACTTGACCTTGGCTAAGGAAACCGCTGTACATAAATTTCCCAGAGTTGGTACTTCATTCACCATCAATATAACCCATTGAAATTCTAGGGACATGTATATACAACAAGCCTATATTGCTTCAAAGCAATGATGTTTCGGCCCGCTCAAAACCCTTTAGATTCCTTTACGAGACTTGGAGTTCTAACTTGCAAAGAAAAATGTAAACTGAAAATCAAATTTGTTCATTAATATCAGCGGGATTCATTGTGACTCAACTAAGCGGAAAGTTTTTAAGCAATGTTGCAATGCAGCAATGCAACAAACCTCGATAAACGGCCTTTAGTTTAGGGCTGTAAATCCTGCAAATCCGTGTGTTTTAATGACAATTTTGCCATAAAATTTCCAATGACTATTATAAATAGAGCGTAAACGCATTCATCGAGATTTCTATGATTTCCTCTCGTGCCAGATTGGCTAATTTCACACAAGTGATTAAAAGAGCGTGTATGATTGTTACAAGTTCTATTCCCGACCAATCAGAAAGGGGTGTTCCCACGGTCAAATAAACAATAGATAACACAATCTTTGCAAAACGTTTTAGCGCTTCCTTTCATGCGATTGGATGTCGGTGACAGGCACGTCAAATAACATTTGTTGGTAGGTTTTCACCAACAATTTTTTAATAGACGTGAAAAGAATGCGACATATAATTGGATGTGTTATAAAAGTATGACAGCTAATTGACAGACGAGCCAAAAATTATGGGTTAGCAAACCAAACACAGTAAGGCCGAAACAAAAATACATATGCTTCCCATGTATTCCCATGTATTCCCATGTATTCCCATGTATTCCCCTGTATTCCCCTGTATTCCCATGTATTCCCGTGTATTCCCATGTATTCCCGTGTATTCCCATGTATTCCCCTGTATTCCCATGTATTCCCCTGTATTCCTATGCATTCCCCTGTATTCCCGTGTATTCCCACACACACATTTCCTTGCCAACTCTGATCACTCTATAACTAACGTTTTACTTATCCCCATTGAAATAATCACCTCTAATCGCGATGCCATCCGCAAAGCTAAAGAAGCTCACTATATAACCACGCTTGCTAATTTACTTGAACCTAATGGACTTAATAAACGCGATGAGACGTTTTAGTTTTATTTCCATTAATTTTATACATATGTTGTTATAAGTATTACCTTTCTTATCTTTACTGTAATCTCCGTCTATTTACCACATTTGTAAACTTGTATATCTATTTCCTGTTACGTCATTTCCTATATCCATATCATATATATACAGTTACCGATTCCAATTGTAACCCTTTTAAGCCTGATGAAGACTAGTATTGGCTAGTCGAAAATTCGCACATTAAAGAATTCCATAGTTCTACGACGTATTGTTTCTTCAAGTTTCTCGACTATCTTCAATATACGTATTCAATTAGATCTTGTAATAGATCCGTCGTATACCGACACTTTGTGGTACGTGGTTGTTTTCGACACAAGTCGATATATATATTTTTTGGAATACATGGGAATACACGGGAATACATGGGAAGCATATGTATTTTTGTATATGAGGCGTGATCACTTAAAAGGGGTCTTAACGGTTGACCATAAGTTAGGCTGTAACGCACGGTGCGCAAGTCGACCCCGTTTTGGCATTCTCAGCGCTACAACCATAGCTGGTCCAAGGAAAAACACTGTACGCGTCCAAACATGCATCCCATAATGCATTTCTTCCGCTGGATCAGATACAGCGGAAGAAAAGGATTATGGGCATCCATGAAAAATTGGACAGCACCCATCCCCTACTCTTAGTCTTAGAAATTTCTTAGAAGTGCCGAGCCCCCCTCGCTAACAGGCCCCAGACGGCACCGATTGCCTTCTTTACAGTTCAAAACTCGCCGAAATGGCCTTGTTGGCTTGGGGGATGCATCACAGAACGACCAGAGAAGCCTCAATACTCCGGAGATCACAGTTGAACCTTGTCGCCGTAATTACTGTGACTCGTTCTTCGTAAAGTCGCTTCCCACTCCTGAGTTCTTCCAGGAGTTTGTCTCCGCCGTCTTTCCTTGCTTAATGATGCAAGTCAAGCGACTTCTGTGCTACAAAATGACTCGGAAAAGCACTTAGAAGCTGAATTCAGGCCACGATCAGTACGTTCACTGAACGTAAACCCTAGAATTCGTCAGGCGTCACTGGATAAGTGAGCCTTCAGTCTTCTAGAACAGCACCAAATTGACAGTTACCTTGACAACTATTGTTTGTCTTTCCTGTTTTTTTTCTTTTTCTTTTTCTTCTCTCTTTTTCTCTTTCACAAACCCATTTTTTCTGTTTTTTCTTTCTTTTCTCTTTCTTATTTCTCGGTTAATTCTTTCTTAAAGTTTGTTTTTGATTCCCATTTAATTGGCAAAGAAATCCGAACAACTGTTGTCTTTCTTTGCTGTCTTACTTTCTTTCTCACAAAACGCGCCCTTCGGTTTTTCTGTTCATTTTTCTTTCTTTTCTCTCTCTATTTTTTTTTTCTTTTTCTTTTGAGAGTTTTGTTGTTGTGGTTGTTCTCTCTCCTTTCTTCGCCGAGAAATGACCAAAGAAACGCTAAAGATTGCTGTTAAAGCGGCAAATCTTGAAGATGGTACATCAAAGGGGTCTTAGTAGAGAAGACCCCTTTTGTGTAAACACCGCTCATATACATGTCCCTAGAATTTCAATGGGTTATATTGATGGTGAATGAAGTACCAACTCTGGGAAATTTATGTACAGCGGTTTCCTTAGCCAAGGTCAAGTCATCCATGCGTGAAGTTCAATTCAAAACTTGGATTGAATATGAAACATGAATGTTGCACGCGTGCGACAAATCAAATTTAAAGTTCGGATGCTAAATTAATTTGATAGAACTTGTATTTCGAGTTTCACGGCTCGAATGCCAAATGCTCAGACTAGATGTCGAATTTAGAACTTGGATGTCGAATTTAAAAACGGAATGTCGAATTTAGAACTTGGATGTCGAATACAAAACTTGGATGTCGAATTTAAAAGTTCAATGTTGAATACAAAACTTGGATGTCGAATTTAAAAGTTGAATGTCAAATTTCAAACTTAGATGTCGAATTCCAAACTTGGATGTCGAATTTAAAACACGATTTTTGGCGGGGACGCCATAAATGCGAAGCCCAGAAAAAGTGGACCGCCTGGCCATTTTGAAATTCAATTCCAAATTTCGAAATTCAGTCACTTCCAAGTTTTAATAATGATTTCCAAATTCTTGAATTCCTTTTGAAATTCAATTCCAAATTTCGAAATTATTTTATTTCCAAGTTTTAGGAATAATTTCCAAATTCTAGAATTCCAGAAACTCGAAATTTCAAAATATATTTTCAAATATGTCATTACCGCTGTTGGCTATAACAGCAGGCTCAGCTATCATGTCAGTTTTTTAAGGTGTCTAGAATCTTTTCATTGCGTTTTTATTGAACATGCTTCAATAATTCATCTTTCACTGATTTCGTTAAGGCGCATTGATTAAATCCGCTCTTCCACCAAGGACTCTTTTCAACCCGAAATTGTATTATGTAATGCAATATAACACGATTTTGTCAACACACGTTAAGTTTACATACATTATAGTCTCCAAAATAGGATTTCCCTTATGATCGAACGACACCTGGATGTGGGTCTGACGTCCCGAAAAGTAGTTCCGATAAGTTAGACCTTGGGGTGATGCAACAATCTAATCGTTGACAATACGTATCGACTTCGCTCACAACCATCTGTCATCTTGTTTTCATCTCAAATACCTGAGCTTGCAGCTTTATCTAACAGTGGTTATTTTTAAAAATTATAGAATGCCAGAATTTCCGGAATTTTGAAAGTTAGGAATTCTAGAATTCTGAAATTCCGGAATTTTAAAACTCCAAAATTTCGAAATTGATTTTGGGATTACAGAATTTCGAAATTCTAGAATTCCGGAATTTCGAAATTTTGGATTTCAACATTTTTGAAGTCTGGAATTCGGGAATATGGAAATAAATTTAAGAAAATTAGTTAGAAGTTCTGGTTGGCCAGGTGGTACACTGATCCGATCATTTTTATTCATAACTTTTTGCTTTTTGTTTTTAATGTTTCCGTTTTTGTGCTTACTGGCTTTTATAAAGCCAGTAAAGCACTATGTCATCGGGTATGTAAGAGTGAGTGTAATTCGGATTTTGCTGAGGTCATTGCTGAGGTCATTACGAAGATGCGAATGTTGTCCGAGACAGTTTAAGATGGTTATTCCAATCACTCCAATCAACGATGAGCCTTGTTTATCAAAAGTATTTCGGGTATAACAAATTTTTTAATAAATTTTCGATAAACATTGATAACGAACCCAATCCGACCGACATACGAAACTGCAACTTTAGAGAAACCGCTCCCTTATAGCGAAGGCTCGTGTTGAGAATTTCGGCGACCGTTAGTTTGGATCACGGCGTTCGTCGATCTCACTGACGATTGTTGGTTTTACGCTATAGCTAGTTAGCATTTTAAAATACAAAAGTTTCTTATATTTCTTTGCATTCCTGCCATTAATTTTACTGTTGATTAGGTTTGAAACCTCGGCGTGTTTACTCTTAGGTTTAAGTCTGGGTGAGTAAACTGGGTTTTATTCAATTAAATATTTTTAATATTGAAATTAAATTTACCTTTCTTGAATGGAGCCTTTGTGTCCTTCGGGATGTCTATATAGTGTTTTGGAAACTTTTGCTACCTCTCGATTGAGGCGTACTGCATGACCTTGTTTTAGTTGTTTTAAAATGTGAAATGTCACGGTGATGTCACGCAAGGTGTGCAGAATCCCCATGAAAGCTTGAAATTTTGATTTTGTGACAAAGAACTTTATAAAATATTTGAGATATAACGCGCGCGCTGATTGGCTGGCTACCATGTTTATATCAGAGGACAGAGACATGGCTCGCTCAAAAAACGTGGAAAATATTTTATAAAAGCAATATAAAACGATCGCTTATGTCTCTGTACTGTGATATAAACACTCTGGACGATGTAGAGCATTCGAAAAGCAAGAGAAACACTCGGCTACGCCTCGTGTTCCTAAGCTTGCTTTTCTCTTGCTCTACATCTTCCATCGTGTTTATATCACAGTACAGAGACATGCGCGCGCGTTTTATATTCCTTAATGCATGTATGTGCTTTTGCTTTCATGTTTATTTTTCATGAACTGTATTTAATTACTTCAAATTAAATTATATTGATTTGAATAATTTCGTAATCTTAGAGCAAACATAGTTAAACTGTGATATATAATCAAAGTAATTTTAAAATACTAACTAATTGTAAAAGATTTAAATTTTTAATAAAATGGTTTTATTTGGTGATTTTTATTGGTTTTTTTTGGTATTCAATTGACTCTTGTTTTGACTTTTTGTTTCTATTTACAAATTGTCAGTACAGTTATACCAGTAAGCACATGTTGTCGTAGTATGGGGCGTGATTACCGCCAAAATTCGATTTACCGTGATTCTGGTGTACTTTTCGATTTGCAATGCAGTTTGATCTTCATATTTGTAAACTTTCGTTACGGAAGTTACAATTTGACAGTTGTAACTGAAGTTTGGTCAAATTCAATTTGCCACAATTCGTCATCACAATGTGACTGTCACGCAAGTTTAATTCCTGAGTGACCACCCGCAATGGTGAGGGGAGAAATGGAAAGGTTACTCAGCCACTAGCAATATCCAATATGGCGGACACTGTGAGTGCTCGTGAGCAACTGAGGTCATTCATCTTACACATTTTACGCTCGATTGAGATAGGTAACTTTGATTCAGACCAGTTGGATTATACAGTCTTCCAAATAGAATGGGTGATAAGAGTTTACAGTCGTTATTTAGCTGCAACAGGAGTTGAATCTCAAGCCATCGAACTCCTCCGTGAGGCCAGAGATGTTCTGCAAACGAGTACTTTACCGGAAACGTCGTTTCAAGCTGCATCTGTGTTTTCAGGGCATGCTGGTAGACCGAAGTTAAATGTTCCAAAAGAACAGCTTGAGTTTTTTGTTGAGCGTGGGTTCAGCACTCCCCAGATGGCATCTATGCTTGGTATCAGCCAGCGAACAGTGGAACGACGCTTGCATGAATACGGATTGAGTATAAGATCCTGCTATAGTAAAATCAACGACGAAGAGCTGGACGCCAATGTAAGACAAATCTTGGATGAATTTCCACAAACTGGATACAAGAGAATGACAGGCTTTTTAAGGGCAAGAGGATTACGAATTCAACAAAGTAGGATACGTGCAGCAATGCTAAGAACAAATCCAGAGGGGTCACTTTTACGAGCCCTCGGATTGCATCTCATTCGAAGAAGAAGCTATAATATTTCAAGCCCCCTGGCTCTTTGGCACATCGATGGCAACCATAAACTTATAAGGTACGGTTATTCTAAAACTCCCCCAAACTTTAACAATGCAGCCCTGTCATGGAAGGCTGGTAGACCCGCAAACCAAAAATTGTACTTGCTAATCACTGTTCCTTCACAATTATGTTTATTTAACCATTTGTCTTAAGTACTTTTCCCCAAATATATGAAGGAAATTCTTTGAATGCATTTTTGGGTAAAATTATATACATTGTATTTTGTAGTCCAGCCCAGACAAAATACCTAGTCAAAATATGTAAAGTTATGACTTTTACTTAGTGCCCTTTTCACTGCCTGGGGCTACTCAACCAGGTTTTTACTCATGCCCAGGCCTTTAGAATTTGCTTATCATGATCACTGACTGCACGTTTTAAGGATAAAAGGAAAGATGGTATGGCTAAAATTTTTCAGTGTACAAACTAAAATAAATACTATTAGAAAGTCAATGATTACAAAGCAACAGCTACTTTAAAATATCAAAGAAAATAGACCGAGGTCAAACAGGTCACCCAAACAGGACGGTGTGCTTTCGTGACACTACAATGAGTCTGCAACATCATGCAATACAGGCGTTTGTGAACATGTGAATCACTGTTACCCTAGCAGCTATAAAATTAAATAAATATCAGACATAAAGGCAGCTCATATCTAAGTGCCTTTTTGATTAGAAATTTTTGATCGAGACTGATACCTCCATGAGTTCAAATCAGCTTGCGGGCAAAGTAGACAAATATTCTGCCATTCAGTACCGAACTCAAAGCGTGACCAAACTGGCTTTAAAACATATTTATTCTCATGTCAGACTGAATTCCACTTGGGCACGAGTAAACACACTATGTTTATCTAGTTCATGTCTAAGAGGAGTCTCTGCCACAAGGTTGAACCTGGGTCTTTTTTGTGTACTAGAATGGCCACATATTCTTTGTTTGTTTTTCTTGTTTTTTTGTTTTTAAATTAATTTTTCACGGTGGAAGGCACTTTAATCTTGGACATAACTGTTAGGACCACCCTTCACCCTCCCCATACAATGTTGTAATAATGGTTGGTTGTAAATGTTAACTTGCAAACTGAACAGCCACCATTCAGCTTCAGCATTGAGAGGGGGGGGGGGGGAAGGGGATTGCATGACAAATTATTTGAAAAACTTGAATTCTTCCAGCAATGACATGAAATCAAGTTAGATTCAAACTGATAAAGTCCTAATGGGTTTTGTCCAAGATTGTTGGTTAGACGTACTGACTTATGGAATATTTATCTATTATGACTATTAGGTGGCAAAAAAACTTGATAGATTTTAATCTGCCTTCACTACTCCTTACTATCTGTCTTCTTGTTTTGAAGGTGGCGTTTTGTTATACATGGTGGAATTGATGGTTACTCGCGTATGATTGTTTATCTACAGTGCTCAACTAACAACCAAGCTAACACTGTATTAGAACTGTTCCAGGCTGCTGTAAACTCATATGGTCTGCCATCACGTGTCCGTTCAGACAAGGGTGGAGAAAACGTGGATGTTGCATGGTACATGCTAACTCACCCCTTGCGTGGTCCCAATAGAGGAAGTCATATCACTGGTCGCAGTGTTCACAATCAGAGAATTGAACGTTTGTGGAGGGATGTATTTATGGGGTGCACATTTGTCTTTTACAACCTCTTTTATCACATGGAAAATGTTGGTATTCTTGACCCTTCAAATGAGCTGCACATTATGGCCCTGCATTATGTTTTCTTACCCAGAATAAACAAAAATTTGAAGATCTTTCAAGAAGCCCACACCAGAGCACCATTAAGCAGTGAAAGAGGGTTTTCACCATTGCAGCTTTGGGTTAATGGTATGATGAGGACAATACATTCTAATGATAGAGTTGCTCACGAATTCAGTCATCCACAGGTAAAACATTCCCTCATTTCAGACTTCATAAAGAAATTTCAGTATCAATATAAACATTTTCATGCAACTACAGTTTCATATTTGAAGTATAATAGCTAATAAATGAATGTGGCTGATGAAAAACGTTAGTCCTTACATGTATATCTAACGTTCAAAACTTCTGAATCTCCCTAATGAGGAATTTTAGATTTTTATTATTTAATAAAACATTTTGCATTTTTGAGATCAAGGATACCAAATGTGCTATTATACTGTACATATGCTCATCATTTCCAAGTCATCTCTGTTATAATCCAGAGCTATAACAAAACTTTGAAAACAAAAATTTTGTTTTGTCAATATTGAATGCTAATGACTATAACAAACAAATTTTGTTTTGTTAATATTGAATGCTAATGACTTTTAATCTAATATTTCTGTAATCTCAAAATTGACAGGTGTAAACACAGAGTTGCACTTTCCCATGAAATTGCAAAATAATGCTTAAAATATGTGTAAAAAATCTAAAATTCCATGAGTTTTCAACGGTCGACATAAACCTTTTTTTTCCTTCTAAAATCTATGATATTTCCAGGTTTTTTCCTTCTAAAATCTATGATATTTCCAGGCCTGGATTTCAATGATAATTACTTTCCATGTCTTTCATGACTGTATGATTGTGGTTTCTTGGCCAATATTTTTGTATGTACTGTATCTTTTATTTATTTAAATGGAAGGATGGTAAAAAATAAACTATATTGAGCCATCTTAAAGTTGTATTTACATTGAAAAAATCCTAAAAATTCAATGACCTATTTCTAAGTTCTTTTGAAACTTTTCTAACACTGTTATACAAAAACTTTTAAAACTGCTTACATTTATATATAAATTGTGAAAGAGGCACCTTTGGATCAGAAGCACTTTACACATACTGTACATATGCAGTAATGTGAAACGCTTTGTTTACATGTACATGTACATGTAGTTAGTCTGTTTTGCATCCATTATTGGTCTTCTCCTTTGGTTTGTCTCTGTGGTGACCTATTAAAACTATAACACAGCAAGTTACGTGCTCACTACTCCAATCATAATCCCTGGTGAAAAACCTTGAAGGATCTGACCAAGATCCTTAAAGATCTTTACAGGATCTTGGCTTGATTCCTTGAAGGATCTTTACAAAGATCCTGTAGGATCCTGAAGGATCCTCTGGGAATCCTGAAGGATCGGATCCTTTAATTTTTGAGGAGAAATTTACAGGATCTTGCTATGATCCTGCACAGCAACAGGATCTTTGAAGGATATTTTAAGGAACTTTACAAGATCTTGATTTCTGAAGGATCCTCTGAAAATCTTTTGATTCTTGAGAAGAAATTGACAGGATCTTGTTATGATCCTGTAAAGTCACAGGATCTGTGAAAATGTTTTAATTGAACCTTACAAGATCCTAATTTCTGAAGGATCCTTTGAAAATCTTTTGATTCTTGAGAAGAAATTGACAGGATCTTGTGTTATGATCCTGTAAAGTCACAGGATCTGTGAAAAATTTTTAATTGAACCTTACAAGATCCTAATTTCTGAAGGATCCTTTGAAAATCCTAATCCTAGTAAATAGTTTAGTCTGAAACGTTTCTGAAGGATAATATCAATAACAATTCAGACATAAACATTTTAGAGCAAAATAATATCTCCACAATAAAAATGCTTGAAAAAACATAAGATCAAAATAATGATTTTAATTTATTTAATTTTTATGGCAGTTATTTTCACACTGTCATGTTTGTGTCACAATAAATGTATATACTAGATATATTTTCTTAGGTTTGAAATAGCAAAATTTCCATGTGGAAAGCAGCAAATTGAAAGCATCTTTCATTTATCCCTTAAAAATCTTGAACTTGAAAGGATACTGGTAGGATTTGTGCCTGATCTTAACAAGATCCTGATTTTTGATTCTTTGAAATATTCTTGAGGATTTTCCCAGGTTCCTGATAGGATCCCTTCTAGTTCTTCAAAGGATCCTAAGTTGCTTTTATCCCTTAAAAATCTTGAATGAACTTGAAAGGATCCTGGCAGGATTTGTGCCTAATCCTGCCAGGATCCTTTCAAGTTCATTCAGGATTTTTAAGGGATAAAAGCAAGGATCCTTTAAGGAACCAGAAAAGATCCTATAAGGAACCTGGGAAATCTTGAAAGATATTTCAAGGAATAAAAAATCAGGATCTTCTTAGGATCAGACACAGATCCTGCCAGGATCCTTGAAAGCTGTACAGGAATTTTCCCTTGATAAATCTTTAAGGATCCTTCTCAAGATCTTGGTAAATTCCTTAAAACTGGTTCAAGGATCCTGCAACTCTTTTTCCTGGCAAGATTTTGCCAGGATCTTACTCATATCCTACAAGGATCCTTTTCTTTGCAAGATCCTACAGGATCTTTAAGGATCCTCAAGGATCCTCTAAGGTTTTTCACCAGGGATTGCCAGTAACTTCATGAAAAAGGAGTTGTTTTGGTTTACTGGGGATTCTTGCCTTCATTATTAATGCACACAATGTTCATGATGATGATGATTTATAATTGTTCTTCTTAGCATGTTATTTAGAAAAAAATGAAATTTTCTTTAAAAATAATTCATTGCAACAAATATTGAAAACAACAACAAAAATACAAGCAAATAAACCAAACAAAAGTTGGGGGTAGCTTTAACAGCTTTTGGTCTTCTCAGTATTGTAAATTGTGGGTTTCCTGTGTAATGTATAATATACTAACAAACTGTCACCTGCTTTCTCTCTTTCACAAGGCATTTTGGGAAGAGTATGGTATAGATGAATATGGCCCATTGCCATCACAAGAATGGCATGGTGTTATGCCAACTGATGAAACTAATCATGTACAGATACCCCAGGCAGAGATGCCACAGGCACTTTTAGATTGTCAGCAAGAAATTCATCACTTAATAAACCCTCTTCGTGAGTCTGATTATTATGGTGTGGACATCTACTTGGAAGTTTTAAATTTTTTTGAAGACCAAATAACAAGACAACTAAGCAGCTGAATGAACTGGTGATTTATTCAAAATATAACTACAAACATATTCTAATCATTTTTATTACGGTACCATTCAATGTAAAACGGTTCTATGGTTTCTGCTGCTAGCAGCAATACATAAACGTGAAAAAGTTTAACTATGATGATAATAACATGATTGTTTGCTTAAAACAAGTGAAAAGTTATATATGCACTTTTGCACTAATGCCTTTTTTTTAAAAAAAGCCTGTCAAATTGGACATTTCTGTTAATATATTTTAAAAAAAGGTACATTTATGACAATATGAAAAAAATACAAGTTGATGACCAATTTAAAAGTGTTCAAAGTAGACAGTATTGTGTGTTACTTGATTATTATTTTTTGGCCAATTATTCTTTATTGGACAGATTTTACGGCCTCATGCTTGATGCCTGAAATATCATATCCTCTACAGTGTTTAAAAGGAACAGTTTCTGATCTTGCCTCCAACACCCAAAATAAAAAATGATACAATCAGTGTCATAAATATTGCTGTTGCTTTTATTAACAATACACATGTCTATAATGTGTTATTTCTCAGCATAATACTGAATATCAATAACAAAATATGTACATTACGGTCAACTTTTTATACTACACTAAACAAATTAGAATTTTTAAATTAAAAAGCCCAGAAAGTTACAAAATGAATTAAAATGTTGTACAGAATTTCCATGTTCCTCAATAAAGCACCTTTTTGCGAATTTTGACATCGATGTACAGTTCCCTAATTTGCACTGCCAACTACTCGTTGTAAATGGACATAAATGTGTACTCGTAGCAAAACGATCTGCTAACAAATATTCATAGTCAGTGGACATAAATTTATGCTCATAGATAAATGATGGGCTACCAAATATTCATAGTCAGTGGACATAAATTTATGCTCGTAGATAAATGATGCACTACCAAATATTCGTTGTCACTGGACATAAATTTATGCTCGTAGATAAACGATGGGCTACCAAATATTCATAGTCAGTGGACATAAATTTATGCTCGTAGATAAACGATGGGCTACCAAATATTCATAGTCAGTGGACATAAATTTATGCTCATAGATAAATGATGGGCTACCAAATATTCATAGTCAGTGGACATAAATTTATGCTCGTAGATAAACGATGGGCTACCAAATATTCATAGTCAGTGGACATAAATTTATGCTCGTAGATAAATGATGCACTACCAAATATTCGTTGTCAGTGGACATAAATTTATGCTCGTAGATAAACGATGGGCTACCAAATATTCATAGTCAGTGGACATAAATTTATGCTCGTAGATAAATGATGCACTACCAAATATTCATAGTCAGTGGACATAAATTTATGCTCGTAGATAAATGATGCACTACCAAATATTCGTTGTCACTGGACATAAATTTATGCTCGTAGATAAACGATGGGCTACCAAATATTCATAGTCAGTGGACATAAATTTATGCTCGTAGATAAATGATGCACTACCAAATATTCGTTGTCAGTGGACATAAATTTATGCTCGTAGATAAACGATGGGCTACCAAATATTCGTTGTCACTGGACATAAATTTATGCTCATAGATAAACGATGGGCTACCAAATATTCATAGTCAGTGGACATAAATTTATGCTCGTAGATAAATGATGCACTACCAAATATTCGTTGTCAGTGGACATAAATTTATGCTCGTAGATAAACGATGGGCTACCAAATATTCATAGTCAGTGGACATAAATTTATGCTCGTAGATAAAATGATCGTGGCAAAATTGCTAGCAAGTGTTTCAGGGCTGGTAAAAATTATGTCTTCATCGATTGCAGAATCACGTTCAGGTTCGTCAAGCTTGACGGCTTTAAGGCCAAATTTTCCACAAGAAGATATTTGGTCGGTCATCAGTGCCTTAAGTGGCGCTATCACAATCAGCGATGGGTTTTTGATAGGATAATCGCTAGGATATAAAGCATGGAGTTCTTTCATTACGGGAACAACTAACTGGAAAATTAAGGATTTTCCGTGGCCTGTAGGTAACGAAACGAAAGTGTCTTTTCCACTTAAGAAAGTCATTAAAGCTCGCTCTTGATGGGAGGTTGGTTGAAGTCCAGTTATTTTAGATAATACACGTTCTAAGGCAATTTGAAAAGAGCTTTGAAAGTTTACACTTTCCAAATATTCCGCCATGATTGTTGTTTAAGAGCAAATGTCAGCAAGCATCAAACATTGGGCGGCAACACTCAAAACTCTACTTTTGCTCATACTTTTTTTTCTATGTGTCTATTATGTCCTCATCATCGTGGTGCAGTTTATTTGTCAAAATACGCTTTTGCTTTTGAGAAATATTTATTTTAGTCAGGGTGGGTAAATATGCTAATTTGAAGGCCTATAAATTAACGAACTTGAGTGACCTAATTGTAACGAAAATCTTTAACCTTTGGTATTGATAATTTAATATTTCTTTTGCCTATCATATGTACTTCGCTCACTGTCATCATGAATGGTTTAAGTTCAGTACTTAATTTATAATGGATTTTTGTATCTACCATACTTTTTCTTACTGCAAAAGTAGCCTCTAATTAACGGCCATTTCAACTATGTGCGATACATGGAAATCATACAAGCTTCGGGATTTTAAAAGTCGAAATGATGATTAATCACATGATTTAATTTGTTTTTTGTGTATTTGTTATATATTTACAAGAAGTGAGGTCGAAGTTACGTAAAATTCGAATATTTATGAGCGTGAAATCTACATGGCGCCATCTAGTGGACTAGGAAGTACTGGTGTTTACTGATAAGTAATATTTTTTATACTCAAATATTGGCTCTAACCTTGTTAGTTGTTGATGTCAAAGAGATTAACGGCTGTGTTCTCAATTATTTGCCAGGTTAAAAGGATTGTTTCCGGTGTCACTTGACTACCGTGAGTGTGTTGCGTGACCAACAGAATTGAGTTCAGTGCAGTTCCTTTGAGTTCCTTTGCAATTCTCTCTTTTAAAATTCTTGTTATTGAAGTCTTTGCATCACAAGTCCATGTTTTAAATCAAGAGGGAAACATTTTTAATTGCCACAACACTTAACACGTTTGTGACTTTAGTTGTGAGTACAAATTCACTTGAATTACCATTTGATTGTGTTATGGTAGATTAAAATAGACCGAAATAGTAAATATATCCAAGAGTAATAGAACAAATGGTTGTTAATCGTCCAGGTGGTGCCTTGGAACTGTACGTACGTAGTAAATGCTGACTGTTTGACAACTCAACGGTCCCCATGATTTATCTTACATCTAGCCTGCGCTGCTTGCGGTCTGCGGTCTTCATAATACATAAAACTGACAGTGTACCTACTGCTCGGTTTGGCCTATAAGTTGCATGTACACTTTTTAACAAAGTTTATGATGAGGTCAATGTACGGTTTCTTAAGCTTGCGTTTGCCTTTGATGCCAGATGTATCAAGTTGGAAAAAGGAACAGATATCTTGAAGTAGCAAAACTGAAAATCTGTCCAGCTTGTTGCGTGAAGCATAGTCGCAAAGGTTATAGGTGTCATACATTATTGGATGGTGAACGGAAACTGCATCAAGGACCTCACTGCGCAAATCTTGCATCAATTTCTCGGTGTTGATTTCCTGTTCATCCTTTTGGGCTTCAGTAAGATCGCGAGCGGCAGCCTTCCGCCTCTTTGCTGTTTCACGTGAGAAGAAACTGGCAATTTGCTGTGCCGTGAGATATTCAGTAGCTGTGAACATAGGCTCGCCACTGGACAGTCTTGCTTTCTTCATTGTTCTTGAAATGGTCACAGGATCTGCCTTTTGACCAATTTCCTCGCCAACTTGGTATATTTCTAGTAAATATTTCTTCTGTTTCTCTGACAGTCTTTTGTACTCTTTGGTGCTTTTAAGGGCCCAGCCCATTTTCAGGCCGACCGGAGTATCTGCACTGATGTCAGTTGGAATGTCTTCGGAGATCTGTGGTACATCACAAGCTGATCCTTGCTCAAGCTTTGATGCATACATCAGTATTGCCTTGTCAAATAGGGTTTCGCGCTCTAGAGCGTACCTATGCTTTCCACAGTCGAGGTGGTTTTGAAGTGAGGAATATCTCTGAAAGGACTTAACGCAGCCTTCTTCAGGGCAAAAAAACAAACACTCAGTATCAGAACTGTCCTCGTCTATATCCTCCTCCTCTTCTGCACCTGTGTTGCGTTGTTCAAGCGTGGTGCTTTTTTTGGAACTTCTTCTTGCTGTAATATTGGTAAATTCCACTGAGGCTGTATGGGCACTCACTTCATTTGAGTCGTTGAGTGTTGGTGGATGGTAGTCTTTCGGCATGTTGAAATCTTTCCATATCTTGATTTTACCATTGCCAATTCCGTAGGCTCTCCAGGCTCTGATCCCTTCTTCGCTAAACTTCATGTTATTTAGGTAACTGATTCCTTCCCATTTTACTGGAAAGGGCACTTCGTCACTTTGTTGGCCACACAACCTCACTCGTACTCCTGGTACACCACCTTTTGATTCTATGGCTGCCACCATCTGTTCAGCTGTCTCGACATCATGGCCCTCATCGAGATGGACTTTTATTTTGGCTTTGAGAGTGGCTGCTTTGCGATCGCAAGATCCTTTCCCTCCCTGCGGGTCAGAGAAATCCATGGATAGTTTTATGTTGTGCTTGCTGGCAATTTGGTAGACGGAGAGTAGTACTTCAGCAGAGTGATAGCAGCCGGCGTTATCTTGTCGGAGGAAGAGACTGGTCACTTCTGGCGCAATTGACTTTAGTTGATGAAAGACGTCGTCAATGATGGCTAACACTGTGTTGCTCACTTGGGTGCACTTTTCAAATACATGTACAAAGGTTACCATCTGCATATTCCCCTCCTCACTTTTGCGCATAGCCACTGCTATGTGCCAACTGATACCACGTTTCCCAAACCAATCACTCTGCGCCTCACGGAACTTTCTGGGCAGGAACTTCATGGCCCAATCGAGAACAAGGAGTACAGACTCTGGACCAAGATTTTGTAGAACATCTAGCCTTGCTTGGTCTTGATTGATTGAGCGGAGAATGTGTGATTTCCATGCGTGGATTTTCTGTTTGGCTTGTTCAAATTGAAACTTCATTTGGTCCTTTTCCTCTCCATTCTCAACGCTTTCAAGAGTTGCACCAACCTATTTATATGAACATTCAAGAAAATTAGTTTTATCATTGCTTCATCTTCATTATCCGTTCATTAATATATATGCAACTTACTTCAGCGACAACATTAGGGAATATGTCACAGCGGTCACATTTTTCTGTATGTTCATGATCACATTTGGTGATGAAGTCTTTATCGCTGGAATAGCTGAGCGCATATGTCCTGCAGTGATCAGGCACCGAGGAATTCTGGGAAATGTGAACCTGTATAGAGAGGAAATGGTGGACATGATATGTAAAAATATGTAAAAAAAAAATATTGTTCTATTTGTTATTTTATACATTAGTACTAGAGTGAATATCATGTAAAACGAACCCAATTCCTCGCTTTTGGGGGATTTCCAGAATTTTCAAATTTTCAATTTGACAAAAGTATCGAGTATGAAAGAATGTTACTCTGAAAGGTACATTACCTTGTAATCAGTTTTTAGATATCTTTTTGCCTGTTTTAGCATTTCGTTTTGTTTCTTTGCCCATGTAAGGCCTATCCCACACTCATCTCCCAGCTTATCAATGATATCTTGTAGCTCTTCAAACGCTTTAGCTCCTTCCGCTGAAAAGTTATCAAGCCCCTGTAGTGATTTTCGTACGGACGCTGAACACACATTCAGTATCCGATATAAGGTACTTCTACTCATTGAAGAAAAACCAGACTCGCTGCAATGACTTTCGTACTGTTTCACAATTTGCGCAGGTATCATTGTCCTGACGACATTTGGGACTTTTACTTCAATTTTTGAGGACAGTTTAATGGACTTCTCTCCAAAGGGTAAATCTTGAACGATATGTGGACTTGTAATGAAAGACAGGAAGTGGTCAAGTTTTTCTAGTGAAACATGTATCCGAGCAGTGGAATCGACAGGGACAACTGAACCTCTACCATGTAAAAGACGATGATGTCTGGCGATATTATAACGGTACCTGGAGAGGTCTGGTATACATTTTTGGAGATCTTTATAAGATACCTTATCTGCAATGATCGACAGAATCTGTCTGCGCGTACTCCAATGATCAGCATTATGCACAGGGAGCCCAAGCTATACTTCTGAGTGATATCCTGAAAGAGGAGAAAATGATTTGAAATAAAGTTGAAACCTCTCAAATGTTGTTGTGTATTGTTTATTTGGTCTAAAAAAACGATTTTTAAAAAATCCCCCTCCACAGTAATAATATATGGCAAGGGTGGAAACTTCGCCTCGAAGGCCCCTAAAAAAGCCTTCCAACGGCTCGACAAAAATTCAATTTTTGAACACAAAATCACTCCGTACGGAGTTCAAAACCACAACATCACACAAGAAAACACTTCTTTTACCTTGTCAATGTCAACGGCCTGCAAAAACAAACTTTTTGTAGGTGAAATACTAGCTGAAAGGTCCCTAGCGAACCAAGCTCCTCATGCGTGTCGAGTGTAAGTCGGCCAGGACCGTGCAAAAGACAAATCTTCAGGGGGTAGAGTGGGGTCGCGCTAAGAACGACTAATGGCTTTTACACCCCTCCCCACTCGACGACAAAACAAAACAACGCAAGCAACAGGGAAAACCCTTTCACACGACACTATCAATCGTCATTACCGGCGCAAGAAAAAATTTTTTTTCAACAAAAAGCTAGCTATTGTTTTCTTTTTCTGATAAAATAAATGTCTGCATGTAGTTTTCTACGATAATCGAGTGTGTTCTGGACCGCGTCGTTGCAAGTTTCTCGTCTTGTTGTACAGACGATCACGAACCATCATTGGTCACAAGGTGATTTGATTATGTCTTGAGTGGTCAAGAAAAGTGTCTTTTTGCGAAAAGCAAGGCAAGTTTTTGTCTTTTTCTTTTGGAAAAAAATACTAGGTCTCAGCAAGAATAGTAACCGTGTTTATTTTTTGACACCTATTGCAGCCTGTTCTGGGTTTGTCGTGTTGTTGACATTAGTTGTGCACTGATCGATCGATCGTCGATATTTCGTCGTGATTTTTACTTTGCAAGAAAATACTACACAAGAGAGGGAAAGGTAAGAGTTTTGCTTTTTGGCATCTCAAACACGAAAAGAGACGACAACTAGACTTGTAGGATAATTCTCGTTGTTGTGCAGGTCCATCGCGAACCGGAAGTAGTGCTTGTTTTAAAGTTGGTGTGATATTTAACATGTCAAAATTGAAGAGATTTACTACAAGAAAGGTAGGATTTCACATTTGTTTTACATGAGATGGTACTCTGAAGCAATATAATGTCTTTGTGTACTCTATTTTCTATGTTCTTAAGAGGGAGAAGGGGGTTGAAGAGAAAATGAGAAAAAGCAACGAGAAAAAGATGGTGGGCTAAAGTAGTTAAACCTGTGTGCAAACCCAGATCTGAATCGTTGAGATCAGTTCAAATAAATGAAAATGCACTAGTCAAGTGATGGGGTTATTTGTTTTCTGAAAAAAAATTGACAGCTAGTAAACATATAGTGGCGACCCTTGGATTTACCTTTGCACAGGGATTCAACCTTTTCACAATAAATCAAGATAAACTACTTGTAGGAGAAGATCATGTTGTCTGAATAATGTAATATTTGATAAAAAATATAAGCAAGACCATGAAAAGTCTAGTTGTGTCAAAAATCAATTGAGCATTATAAATTTCCAACTCATTACAATGTTGTTTGTCTCTTAAATTACATAGTCAATATTTGTTTATAAGCAATCTGAGTACTCTGGTTTGTCATCCCTGTTTTTCACAGATTTGAAAATGCTGACAAACCAACAACAACATATACTGTCAGTGGTTAGAAGTGGCCACAATGCTTTGATCACAGGTCAAGGTGGTTCTGGAAAGTCCTTCCTTATAAATCAAATGGTCAAATGCCTTACCAGGGAAAGAAAAAATGTTGCCTTACTATGTTCCAGCGGCATATCGTGCACTGTTTATCCTAACATCAATGCCAACACAGTGCACTCCTATTATGGTCTACAGACAGCTGAACTCCCATCAAAGCGACTTATAGAACGGTCCATTTCAAAGAATGAAATAAGAGATCGAATAAAAAATGTGCATGTCATTATATGGGATGAATGCAGCATGTCAAGTGCAAGAATGCTTGAAATAGTGAACACTTTACATCATACACTTGCACTTCCAGATGATACCTTCAAACCATTTGGTGGAAAACAAATAGTTCTTGTGGGTGAGTTCCTGCAATTACGACCAGTACCAAATGCACTTGATGAAGGAATGATGATGTTTCAGTCCAGGATTTTTCAGATTGCTCTCTCTCATCGCTATGAATTAACAACTATCCTACGTCAAGAGCAGTCTGAGAATGATTTCATGCATGCACTGAAAGACATACGGTTGGGAATCTGCACTGAAGAAACAAAGATGTTCATGGACACATTGACTAGGCCACTGGAAAAGGAACTCTCCTCAAAAGCAGTCCACATATTCTTCAAGAGACTGGCAACTCAAGTTTTTAACCAAGCTCAACTGGTCAAGTTGCCTGGGGAATTGTACACACTGGTTTCTGAGGATTGGAACGTGGATGGAAACTGTAAATTTCCAGTAGAGCACATAATCCAGCTTAAGCCAAAATGCAAAGTCATGCACCTGTGGAATACTTCTAAGAAGTTGAGAAATGGATCAGTTGGTGTTGTAGAAGGCAAGAGAGCAAATGGGAATATTATTGTTAATTTTGCAAATGTTGGTACAGTTGAAGTCAAGAAGGAGACTTGGTATCATGTCAATCAGAAGGGAACAGTAATTGGAAGCAGAACACAGTTTCCTCTGAGTCTCTGCTATGCTGTTACTTGCCACAAGTCTCAAGGATTGACGCTGCCTGCTGCAGTTGTGCACTGTACTAAAGAATTTGTCTCTGGGTTGCTTTATGTAGCCATTTCACGAGTACGGAGTCAACATCACCTGCAAGTTATCAATTTCAATCCAACACAGCTCCTTAAACCATCACCCAAAGCTTTGGATGTGACCTCTGACCATGTGGAGCCCAATCCAGAAGGGGATTTTACATGCTGCCGAGAACAAAATGTGGAAGAAGACCTCTTTTTAGTCCATGACCGCTCTGAAAATAATGTTCAATTAGATCCGCACGAAGAAGAAAACATTGTAAGACGAGAGGAGACCTGTGTTCACCAATACTTTGAAAGGGGAGAGCCTGATGACATCGAAATAGACTTGGCAACAGTTTATGCTGTCCTCTCTGATGATTCACCTGCAGGTAACAAGGACAATTCAAATTACAAAAAAATATAACTTATTAAAGTTCATGTCAGTAACAATAAATTATTGTAGCATATTACAACAATGTAGGTCCTCTCTCCTACCAACCATCTATACAACCATGATTTGACCCAATATATATATAGCTAGCTACCTGTTTCATTGTAGACAGTAGCAAAAGGGAAAAAATTTAAGTCAAACAGTCGGGTCTAAAAAATATTGAATTACTATAAATTCCCTCCCCTCTTTTCAAAACCAATTTGGGATGCTTTCAGTGCAGATAACTAGCAATAAACATTTTGTTTGTATGCAGGATTGGCCATTTGGTCTGGCGGTACAATTCCCATAATGCCCTTCTAACCAATAAAAACTTTTAACTATATACACAATTGTGACTTGCACTCGAGAGACGTGACTGAGATATGAAACCTGACCTCAAGATGCATGACACAATAAGCTTATTCATTAGTAATATATAACTAGCTAAGTGAATTAAGTATTTTGAAAGAATCCAAAATGATACAATTATTTAATACTTACTTGAGAGATTATGACATTGTTAATTAATTTTAATCACATTATCTTTTATAGGTGACCATGTACGGTATCCTCCACAAAGACATAATGTCCTTGCAATTTTGGAATCCTTTAAAATACCTGATCCCAAATCTGAATTTGGTGCTACCAAAAATGATGTGATCAGCCACATCATTACACACCTGCCAAATGATGCCAATGTGCTGTTCAAAATCATGTGGCAAAGAGTCTGCAGAATACTATTGAATGAGACTCCGCTAAATGAGGAAGACTTGAAAATTACATGCAGAGAATGGACCAACCACACCAGAGGTTTGTATATCTTGGTTACAAGGGACCCCGCCTACATGAGGGATCTGGAGCTTCTCTTTGATGGACAGTCTCTGACCAAAATGCAAACATCAGTATGTGCCCAGCTGATGACCACAGTATATAAGTTGGTCATAGAATGCATTGCCTCCAAGATTAGAGATGCGGAAGTCAACAACCCAGTGGTATTCAATGTAAGAAACATGCCAACCATTGGTTTAGCAAAGGTACAGTATTTAATTGTCATAGTTGAAAAAAAAAACACACACACAGTGATTAATTAAGCCATTTAATTAACTTTTAGCATCACTGTGTGCGTTTTTTCAACTTGGCTCACCCAGGGATTTTATACCCCGGGGGGAGGGGGAACTCCTATAAATAAGAGGAAAGGGATGCTTGTCGGAAATTTTGAAAATGACCCCTAAAAGGTACCTGAGTGGGAATGGCAACAATTCATTTCTACCTCTAAAAGGTACCAATTCAAAAACAATAATAAAGATCAAAGTAATGAAACATTTGTTATCGATGTGCTTTGAAGATTCAATACAGATCATTGATTGAAATCATCCCTTTTATGCTTATTTTAGGTAGTTTATTTATCCCAAAACAGTCCCTAAAAGGTAACCAGCTTGTTTCTGGTAGTCCACTTAAGTCTGAGACACCTGAAAAGCTACCAGAGTGCAGATTTTGACCCCTAAAAGGTACGACGAGCATACCCCCGTCCGTTTACAATTGGAGTCCCCCCACCCCGGGTTTTATACTTCATAAAACACTGCTGATTAATAGTACTATTTGTGAGTTTTTTAAGGAAGGTTATAACTGTAATTTAAAGGTTCGTCATGTTGGTGCGTGGGCCGTTAGAAGTGTACTCACCAAACTAAGGAAATATGTGCATGATAATGTCAACACCACTGTAGAAAAAACATTCCAAACTGTCAGAGATCACTTAGATATGTGCGAAGCCATTGAAGAAAACATTGTAGCTGATTTTGAAAGACTCAGTCATACTACCATCTATAAGGGCACTCTAGATGTTACAGAAGATAGACAGTTCAGGAACAGAGGACTGCTGCACATTGAGGATGTAGCCTTTGAAGTATTCCTCCGCCTTGAAGAACTTCGTGTCAACCAACTGAATGAAGGAAAGTTGTCAAAGCTGAAGAACACCATAATTGACAAATCCATAGATGCAGTAAAGTCTGATGAAAACCTATGGCAATTATGGCAATTGTGTTTTACAGAGAATATAAGAAAAAACAAACAAGTATGTAAAGTATAGACTGAGGATAATTATATATACATGATAGTGTGGAGATTTCATCATCTGTCATCATCAATTCGATGGCGTATAATTAAGCATAATGGCATAAATGCTTAATGATATGCCAATTCGAATGCTGAGTGATGGGCTGTGCACTGCATATATATAATATTGCACAATTCCAATTCCACAATTCCACAATTACACATTCAATTCCTATGAAATCTATGTTAACCAGTACGTGACTTATATTTCAATTTCACAACAATATCTGCAATTATCAAACGTTATATTCTGTATATTTTCTACCATGCAGGGAATGCTAAAGAAATTGTTTTGGTTGATAATCACCAAATACATGGAAGCGGGGGCTGGCCAGTTCTTGAGAGACTTCCGTAAGGCTCACAGGTAAATTGACATTTGCTCCATTGAATTAAATGGCCGCTTTTAGTTAACGATCGCCTGCATGCACAAAAGAAGCTTGTGTAATTACACAAAAGAAGCTTGTATAATTACCTTGCTAGATTTCCATATCTCCGTCTGATCAATTCTTATTTTAAAGCTGTTATGTTCCTGTTCATGTTCGCTGCAAGAAAATACAACAGGAAGCCCACAACAATTTTATTTGATTTCAAAACTTTTGTCGGATTTCCTGTGGTTCCAAGATCGAGCATCCCTGCAGACTCGTGCACTAGCTAGCTGCTAATCGAATCAATGGTCATCTAATGGTCATCCGTTTTTCAGGATGAAAAAGACTGCAGAACATCGTAAAAGAATCTTGCAAAAGAAGCAAGCACAAGAAGAAAAAATGGCAGTGGTTCCATTTGACGATATTTGTTCTGATACCAGCAGAGGCAAGCGAATCAGCCATTTAAAACTTCATGAATTTTCACGGAAGTTCGGGGAGAAGGCTTTGGCCAGTGCATACAAAAAACCACAACTCCAATCACTCTGTAAGTTGTACAAGATAAAGTTTAATACTAAAACAACTAAAGCAAAGTTAACAGCAGATCTTGTGATCGAACTTGGAAGAAACGAGATCATGCCAAACACTTAAGCTTAATTACACTCCAAAAACGTTGTCGCAACAAGTAAACATGCAATGTACATTTTTGTGTGATGCTTTGTGGTGAGCATTTTAAACATTCCAGCAAGCGTTATGAGCGTGCAATCATGTTATATCAATTAAGCCTTTTATACCAAAATATGTTATTATGACTGCCACGATTTACTCTCAAAACCCCTTGCAGTCCTGGAGTGTACAATGTAGACTTTAAAATGTGACAATGTTTTTTGAAATAATTAATTTAGCTATATATTGATTGCTTTGTAACTCTTGGAATGGTTGAATTAATTTCTATTTTCCTTTGTTAATAATTTACTAAATTAAGTTATAAGTCTTTAATTTGCTGTTAGAGTGCAGTACGACATATCTGTGAAACGACAGCACTATCTAGCTAATATAGCATAATAATAAGAGTGGTTTTCATTACAGTGAAAATCATTGCATTTGTTGAATACATATTTATAAGACGAAAAACTAGTCTTGGACGGAATTTCATTTTCACAAAAACCTGACTAATAGGAATTTAGGATGGTTTTTTTGTCACTGACAAGTTTCTTGTCCAACTTTTTCATTGGTTTGGCCGGGAAATTAGTATTGACAGATAAACTGAGACAGGAAACTGACGTCGTTCACTGGATTCATATCAGACGAGTTCTCCGTCTTGTGATGAATTTCCAATCTCAGATGGTTTTTCGTCTCTTATATGAATTCGGTTATTGCTCCATGGCCAACATAGGTAAGATTTTGGTCTGTCCTGATCCAGTCCATCATTGTTTCCCGGGTTAATGAAAACCACTCTTAAAGTAGCATCACATGACCAAACCAAGAATTCACTGAGGTGTCAAGTGCATAAAGAAACATGTATGTGAAGGGCTAGATATGCTGGTATATCATTTGTTATTGGGACTGCTCTTGCTGCACCAGTAATATCCACTAGTTTCTACAAAGTAGCTAAATAATTATTTAGACAATGAAGTTATTTCAGGGATATATGTTGTCATAATAATTATAGCTTTAATTTAATTATCTATTTAAAAATCACTTACAAATCCAGAAGTTTGCTTGGTTAAGAAGTGTGCGATTAATTCAATAATAATTATAAACCACATCAGGATTTAAAAATGGATATGTTATATGTGGTTGTCAACCAAATAGATGTACTGACAAAATAATTCCCTGATTCTAATCAAGGCTTCTTGTGTTAAAAAATATGATACTTAACTCTCCCTTTTATGGGATGAGGATTACATCTTAGAAAAATATGCTATAAATATAAAATAACTTTTTTTTTCCTTGACAAAGTATTATAATATTATTATTTGTAATTGTATTTGTATAATATTATTAATTTTTGAATAACTTTTTATGAACAAAATTATAATTAATATGATGAAAGAGCAAGCTAGATTATATTATCTTTGTTCACGAATTGACTTTATTTGAAATGTCAATTATAATTTGAAAGGATATGTCATTGAATATCACACAAATCCCTCGTATTTTAACTTTTTTTGTTGGTTTTGCTATACCACTCATATTTTGTAGACTACACAAGCCTTTGTGCAAATCTGTATACAAAGAGAACACAAGTGACCAGTGGGATATCAATGTTATTATCCATGAGAAAACATTGTAATAACTATTTTTATCAAACACAATAGAAAATACAGCCATTACCACAATGTCTCATGGGAAGTTCCACAATCAGTTCATTAACCCATTGAATATGCAACAGCTTTCTTGGTTTCTGATTGGATGTATTTACTATAGTGTGGGATAAATGCCTATATATACAGTGTATAACATCAAAAGCAGTCATTACATATTTTACAGGAGACTGCCAACTCAAGTTTTTAACCAAGCTCAACTTGTTATATAGCCAATCAATATCACATATATAACAAAGGTTTACGTCACTGTGAACAAGGCTATATATAATTATATGTAATGACACAGACAATATATGTCACAAAAACGGCTCTCTCTCTATATATTACAGTGACCATTGTGCAGTTATGAGTGCTTTGTTTTCATACCAGATTTTCCAGAATTGCTCTTTCGACTTATTGTGGTTTGTCCAAATCTTATTGAATTTTGAACAGACTGCTGTAGTTTGAATGTAGGGTTATTGTTTTGGCCATTGCAGGCTCTGACTTGGCAGAAATGGTTTTCTACTGGATCTTGATTTACAATGGCAGGTTTGATAATAGACTGGGGGAATGCCTTAAGTTTAATAGACACAATGGACTTAAACCCCAAAATCATGGATTGGATATCAAACCATAATTTGTATGAGAAAAATTTTTTGCTTTCATTTTCAATCTCTGATTTCCATGTATAAAGATATTCCAAAAATTGACTCAGTTCTCTAATCCTGACATCATCAACACTGACAATGACCTGCTTGTCACTAAATAGTTGAATTGCTTTTGAAGTGTGACCTAGTAATGTAATCAATCCATCTAGACTACTTCCATCCTTCCCAGAACTGTTCAGATGATTCTTATATGCCTGAAATGTTAAAAGCACAAACTTTGTTAAAATTGTGGTACAATCCATGTATGTTATGAAATTTTGATAGAATTTTGTACATTCTTGTCCAATACTCTGACAGATTTATGCATGGCATTCTATTGTAATGCATTGAATGTATATTGATAAACTATAGTGTTATGCTGATAAAATACGTATTAATAGTACAATGCTATATGCATGAATTTGTCAGAGTATTGGACGATATTGTATCCTCATTTCGTAGACCAACATGCTTGTGTTGAGTGGCAGTGATGATGATGAGGATCATGATGATGATGAACAAGATTACTGTAAATTTTACAAACCACATCATTCATTGTTTGCACGTACCTTAACAAGGCTTAGCATTTTCTTATCCAGAACATCTTCAGCTAAAGAGTTCCTCATTTTAGATGCAGGATCTAGCTCAAAGTGTTGGATAGTAAGTTTCTCATGTAGGGGCATTGAAAATGTGTCCTATAAAAAATGTGACAATTGTAATATTTTATTAATAAATTATATGAAGTGCTCTTTATACTTTGGTTGGTGTTTGTGTTAATTTTATTATTGTATTTGAATATTGCAGGTTTTGAGCATTTTGAGCTATGTGCAGTTGATTGCATTATATACTAGATAAATGCTCTTTATATTAAATATTAAATATTATTACTATCATTATAAGTTGCATTTCACACACCTGATCAAAATTGAATGCTGCCACAAGTTGTTTCCAAACAATGAAGTTTTTGCCTTTGTTCACCATCAAGCATCTGGTGCCCCCATTTCCCTCACAACTTTTTATTATATTGTTTCGTATTTTCTTGAAATTGTGCTACAGATGATACATAAACAGAATAATTATAAGCAGTCATATTTTGTAGTATATACATGATACAGTATGATTGGGTTTTGGCAATTAATCTCTTACATACAGACAATACACAATTAAGACCTGTACCTTGCAATCGAACATGAAGACAAGTGGTTCGCCAGTATACAGATTTTGACAGACAAAGTTCATTTGAACTGCCTCATCCTCACTCAAGAAGTGTGTTTTCACAAACTGCCGGTTCACTTCAGCTCCATCAAGCACACACCAATAAACCCTGCATGCAAAATGGAATTGTAATAATTAGGCCCAATTTCAATTGGAGTATATATATAATATATTTAGTCACTACTTTCCATTCAATATCTTATATATTTCATGAGCTTATTTTAATCACTTTTATAACCATGCAGCTACCTGCAAGGACCATAATATTTTTACAAAGATTTTGTTGACTCCGCCAGTGCCTCTTGCAAAAACAAATATCTTTCAAATATTATATGCATGCATGTACTCACGTAAACCCAAATTCTTTCATCATTCCCATGCCTTCCCAGAGGATCAAAAACAAATCACTTGCTGTGCATCCCTGTGATGGAAATTGTGCCAATGGGAATCTAAATCCACTGTCTCCAATAAAAATGAACTGAAGAACGTGTGTGGCCAACTTTGGAACGGTTCCGTTGTTTCCTGGCAGTTGCGTACAAACATTTTTGAATTAATAAATTTGATCATTGAATAACATCATCCGTTCGATGGCATATAATTAAGCATAATGGCATAAATGCTTAATTATATGCCAATTTGAATAGTGATGAGCAGTGGACTGTGCATGAGGATTACGGGAATCCAATCTCCACCCCCCCCCCCCCCCCACAACTGCCCACACACAATCCCTTTAAAATCTATGTTCACCATGTCCCCAATCAATCTTTCCATACTCATACCTTACAAAATTTTAAGTGAATCCAACTGATTTTATTAAAAGGTGCAAAATATCAAATATATGACTGTGTAATTCGAATCTAACCTGACAGTGCTTCCATATCATCATGCACTTTTCCAAGGTCCACAAAGCCAACAATCTTGTGTTGTCCATTTTTAATCACCATTTCTAAGTCTTCCTATAATAATATTTAATAATTAAGATGTTTTAAAATTAATTGTTCATGTCATAAAATACAATGCAATTAATTTGATTTGTAAGAAAAATTGATTTGCTTGCAGTAAAATGTATAGTCCAAAATAGGTTTTATATATATTCACTGGCAAGCATAATACATTATTTCTAATGTATGTAACAATGTCAGAAAATATAATGAAGCACTGATCTCCTCTCACTCAAAATATATATGATGCATAATAGGAAGGAAATGGATCTCAGCTGTTGGATTACATCTCAATAATCTCCTATAAAATTATAATGAATTATTTATGACTGCCAGCTGTCCCCCAGTACCAATAACATTTGGATTTTGCATATTAAATGTAATTTTGGTGCTTCCTTAATCTCATATTTAGACATTAATTTACTTGTATTTTCATCTCATCCAGTACAAATCCTCCCCAGTAATCTTGTTCTTTCAAATTATTTGCTTTTGCTTCGCATAGGCACCACTCCATCATTTCTCTGTTCCATCCAATTTTTTCTTCCACTTTGTTCTTGTGGTATCTGAAACAATATTTGAAAGTATGAAATGTTACATATTTGCAATCCTTTTTTAGTATAGATTTTGTCAGAAAGCAGTTGATAAACTAGCATGGATACTCTACCGAATACTGCGATTGCTTGGTAGGTAAAGAACTTCTCTAAGGGGATCCAGAACATGTGGGTTCTTTGAATACAGCTCAATGCAAAGTTTCATGATTCTATAAGTAACAAAACATACAAACAAACAAGTATACAAAAAACATCATTATGAACTTGGTTGATGAGTTATCATTGGATAGCAGAGATATGAAAGGACATAACAATACAATATTACATAACATTTTCAACATACATACTCCAATGATACATAAATGTATCAATGCAGACACTCACGACATCTGACCATACTTCTTTATAATTATCTGTAATGCTTCTATATATAACCCAATCCTCTGTCCATTTTCACTCACATGGTGTTCTATGTTCCCATCTATATAATAATAATTTATTATATAGATGGGAACATCTTATAATTATTATACGTACTGTGGATGCCAACGATAGCCATTTTTTGATGGTGACTCTATGATTCTCTTCTGTTGATCCCACAATTCTGTCATTCTGTCTGGTATGTCACTTTTGTTGACATTATTCATGATAGTCCTTAGGTCATCATGATCTTCTTCCTCCATCTTTATCAATTCTTCCTCAGCATCTTTCCTTTGTTGCTTCTCCTTCATTTTCTCCTTCTTCTCCTGCTTTATTTTATCAACAAGCATTTCCCGTGACATGTAACGATGGTTGCACTTGGAATTGACGTCTAGTGTACTGCTGCAACGCTTGATATGCAGTGCATAAGCTGTGCTTGCCTTACTGCAGTTGGGACAACGTTGCAAAGCACTTGAATTGGTGAAAAATTCGCACTGATGGGAAAAGGCCTGCTTCTTTTCTTTGCCACTAACACTCACATCCTTCACTATATGAATACTCAAATTCCTAGAACTCACTGCATAAGCATCGTCAATCTCAAAACCTTGACAGATTTTTGATGTAGAGATTAAAAACATCAGAAAGTGAACTCTGGGTATTGTTCCCATTTTGCACATCAGATTGCTGAGACTCTTTATTGGGATTTCTTGGCCATGGTGTTTCATTGTTATGACAAAGTTGCAGTCAGAGTGGGCGATACATATTTCAGTCATGACATGGATGTTGTCATAAGTGAAATCTTGAATGTAGGTACAAGATAACAGTGCATCATTTAACAATCTCACATGCCATGCCCCTTTCCCATTCAATGCACATAGTGCCTCGACAACCTCCGTCCATTTCTCCTCCACAACCAGTTCACTACCAATACACTGTTGTCTACTTCTTAGGTTCACAAAGAGGGTGGTCCGTATACTGTGATCACCTTCATTATGCAGCCGTTTTCTAATTACTTCTACCAAACCATTCCAAATATCAAAAATAGCTCGTGTTACAATGCACTTTGTAATGGCCTCACCATCCTTTTGCAAAATGTCTTGTTTTTCTTCTGAGGCGTGTTGGAATACTACATCAGTTGAAAGCGAAACACCTTCGCAGTATTCATAATTCATCATGATCCTATGATAAGATTTTAAGAACTCTTTCTCCATATGAGTGTTGCATGATTGTTACTACATATTACGACTCTGACTTACAATGAAGGCACTTACCACGCTCTTAATGCCGTATAGGAAGATGCCGACATTGAACTTTTATTTTTCTTTGCAGCAACGACGTCTTCGTCTTCATCTCTAAATCTCTTCAATTTTGACATGTTAAATATCACACCAACTTTAAAACAAGCACTACTTCCGGTTCGCGATGGACCTGCACAACAACGAGAATTATCCTACAAGTCTAGTTGTCGTCTCTTTTCGTGTTTGAGATGCCAAAAAGCAAAACTCTTACCTTTCCCTCTCTTGTGTAGTATTTTCTTGCAAAGTAAAAATCACGACGAAATATCGACGATCGATCGATCAGTGCACAACTAATGTCAACAACACGACAAACCCAGAACAGGCTGCAATAGGTGTCAAAAAATAAACACGGTTACTATTCTTGCTGAGACCTAGTATTTTTTTCCAAAAGAAAAAGACAAAAACTTGCCTTGCTTTTCGCAAAAAGACACTTTTCTTGACCACTCAAGACATAATCAAATCACCTTGTGACCAATGATGGTTCGTGATCGTCTGTACAACAAGACGAGAAACTTGCAACGACGCGGTCCAGAACACACTCGATTATCGTAGAAAACTACATGCAGACATTTATTTTATCAGAAAAAGAAAACAATAGCTAGCTTTTTGTTGAAAAAAAATTTTTTCTTGCGCCGGTAATGACGATTGATAGTGTCGTGTGAAAGGGTTTTCCCTGTTGCTTGCGTTGTTTTGTTTTGTCGTCGAGTGGGGAGGGGTGTAAAAGCCATTAGTCGTTCTTAGCGCGACCCCACTCTACCCCCTGAAGATTTGTCTTTTGCACGGTCCTGGCCGACTTACACTCGACACGCATGAGGAGCTTGGTTCGCTAGGGACCTTTCAGCTAGTATTTCACCTACAAAAAGTTTGTTTTTGCAGGCCGTTGACATTGACAAGGTAAAAGAAGTGTTTTCTTGTGTGATGTTGTGGTTTTGAACTCCGTACGGAGTGATTTTGTGTTCAAAAATTGAATTTTTGTCGAGCCGTTGGAAGGCTTTTTTAGGGGCCTTCGAGGCGAAGTTTCCACCCTTGCCATATATTATTACTGTGGAGGGGGATTTTTTAAAAATCGTTTTTTTAGACCAAATAAACAATACACAACAACATTTGAGAGGTTTCAACTTTATTTCAAATCATTTTCTCCTCTTTCAGGATATCACTCAGAAGTATAGCTTGGGCTCCCTGTGGTATTTTCTTTAGATATGATTCCGGGATAATTAGATGCATAATTTCCTGTTTGAAACCGGTTTAGAACCGGAATAGCTGCGCGAGTCTATAGGAAAGTGGTTATTTGCTGGCCAAAACTGAGCCCGCGTTTAAACAACAATCATGGCGGAATATTTGGAAAGTGTAAACTTTCAAAGCTCTTTTCAAATTGCCTTAGAACGTGTATTATCTAAAATAACTGGACTTCAACCAACCTCCCATCAAGAGCGAGCTTTAATGACTTTCTTAAGTGGAAAAGACACTTTCGTTTCGTTACCTACAGGCCACGGAAAATCCTTAATTTTCCAGTTAGTTGTTCCCGTAATGAAAGAACTCCATGCTTTATATCCTAGCGATTATCCTATCAAAAACCCATCGCTGATTGTGATAGCGCCACTTAAGGCACTGATGACCGACCAAATATCTTCTTGTGGAAAATTTGGCCTTAAAGCCGTCAAGCTTGACGAACCTGAACGTGATTCTGCAATCGATGAAGACATAATTTTTACCAGCCCTGAAACACTTGCTAGCAATTTTGCCGCGATCATTTTATCTACGAGCATAAATTTATGTCCACTGACTATGAATATTTGGTAGCCCATCGTTTATCTACGAGCATAAATTTATGTCCAGTGACAACGAATATTTGGTAGTGCATCATTTATCTACGAGCATAAATTTATGTCCACTGACAACGAATATTTGGTAGCCCATCGTTTATCTACGAGCATAAATTTATGTCCACTGACTATTAATATTTGGTAGCCCATCGTTTATCTACGAGCATAAATTTATGTCCACTGACTATGAATATTTGGTAGTGCATCGTTTATCTACGAGCATAAATTTATGTCCACTGACTATGAATATTTGGTAGCCCATCGTTTATCTACAAGCATAAATTTATGTCCACTGACTATGAATATTTGGTAGCCCATCATTTATCTACGAGCATAAATTTATGTCCACTGACTATGAATATTTGGTAGTGCATCGTTTATCTACGAGCATAAATTTATGTCCACTGACTATGAATATTTGGTAGCCCATCGTTTATCTACAAGCATAAATTTATGTCCACTGACTATGAATATTTGGTAGCCCATCATTTATCTACGAGCATAAATTTATGTCCACTGACTATTAATATTTGGTAGCCCATCGTTTATCTACGAGCATAAATTTATGTCCACTGACTATGAATATTTGGTAGCCCATCGTTTATCTACAAGCATAAATTTATGTCCACTGACTATGAATATTTGGTAGCCCATCGTTTATCTACGAGCATAAATTTATGTCCACTGACTATGAATATTTGGTAGCCCATCGTTTATCTACGAGCATAAATTTATGTCCACTGACAACGAATATTTGGTAGCCCATCATTTATCTACGAGCATAAATTTATGTCCACTGACTATTAATATTTGTTAGCAGATCGTTTTGCTACGAGTACACATTTATGTCCATTTACAACGAGTAGTTGGCAGTGCAAATTAGGGAACTGTATATCGATGTCAAAATTCGCAAAAAGGTGCTTTATTGAGGAACATGGAAATTCTGTACAACATTTTAATTCATTTTGTAACTTTCTGGGCTTTTTAATTTAAAAATTCTAATTTGTTTAGTGTAGTATAAAAAGTTGACCGTAATGTACATATTTTGTTATTGATATTCAGTATTATGCTGAGAAATAACACATTATAGACATGTGTATTGTTAATAAAAACAACAGCAATATTTATGACACTGATTGTATCATTTTTTATTTTGGGTGTTGGAGGCAAGATCAGAAACTGTTCCTTTTAAACACTGTAGAGGATATGATATTTCAGGCATCAAGCATGAGGCCGTAAAATCTGTCCAATAAAGGATAATTGGCCAAAAAATAATAATCAAGTAACACACAATACTGTCTACTTTGAACACTTTTAAATTGGTCATCAACTTGTATTTTTTTCATATTGTCATAAATGTACCTTTTTTTAAAATATATTAACAGAAATGTCCAATTTGACAGGCTTTTCTTTAAAAAAAGGCATTAGTGCAAAAGTGCATATATAACTTTTCACTTGTTACTGCATTATTGTTATAAGAGAATGTATGTGGAAAGGGGGGTGGGGTCATCAAAAATTGTGCATCTCATTTCCACCACACCCCCCATCCCCCCCCCCCCCCCCCTTCCTGTAAATAATGACCGGTCCCTTAGAAAATAACTGGACCAGAACAATTCACAGAAAGAAAAGGGGGGGTTCTTTTGGGGGAGGGGTAACATCCTTATCCTAAATTTTTGCTACCTATCTCGGACCAAAAACATTATCCCCTATATATAGCTCATACCGAACCCTATCCAATATTATTTTCCCATTTAAATGAAGCATCGCCGTATCCCCTTGGAAAATACATGCAACAACAAGTAACTTACTAACTCCTCCTCATCAGCTGTCTTGTCCAAGTCATTCTGAATTGGTCGGACGTATATCAGTGCTTGTCCTATGCCACACCTGTCTCTCAAATATGGAATGCTGTAGCCTTCCTTGGAGTGTGGTTTGATAAGCATCAACTCTCCCGGCCTGCTTCCGCTTCTAAGTAACTCAAACCCACCTGAAGATTTCAATTTTGGAAAAGACTTTTCCAATGTTTCTTTCACTGACCAAAAGTCATCTCGGTTTCCAAAGGTTATCTTTTGTCTACCTAAACCAGCATTCTGTAACTCGAGTTTCTCCGCTTTGCATGGTATCCCCTCGGCATTCTTGTCTGACAGGACGAAAAACTCATGTGTCCAAGTTTCGCGGGGAGTGTATCGACCTCTTTTTGAGGGAGGGGGTTTAAAGGTAGTCTGATTCCGAGGACGCGTTCTTGACGGATTGTAGTTTGCTGTTGACGAGAATAATGACCTGAAATTCTCCAAGGCGTCTTCAGTTCCACGTGCAAGGTTAGGTTCCGCTCTTGTTGTAGCTGGCGATCGATTCTGAACAGAGACAGACGGCTGAATAGAGGTAGATGGCTGATTAGAGGCTCTTGTTGTAGCTGGCGATCGATTCTGAACAGAGACAGACGGCTGAATAGAGGTAGATGGCTGATTAGAGGCAGCTGGACTTTCTGTAAGCAAGTCTGCCGCCCGACGCAGAAGGTTTACAGCCATTCTCGTCGAAAATTCCTCACGCCTCTCTTCACTGGAAGCCATCTTATTTCGGTAATAAATTACATTTTGGCGCGAAAATAAATTATCTCTGGCGCGCATGGCGGCTGAATTGTTTACCGCTGACTTGCGTTGACGAATTGAAAATTTGACCAAACTTTAGTTTCAATGACGAATTGTGGCAAATTGAATTTGACCAAACTTCAGTTACAACTGTCAAATTGTAACTTCCGTAACGAAAGTTTACAAATATGAAGATCAAACTGCATTGCAAATCGAAAAGTACACCAGAATCACGGTAAATCGAATTTTGGCGGTAATCACGCCCCATATCGTAGACAGCTTTTGTTATTTGTAAGCTTTCTGTTTTTATTTTCAACTTTTTGCTTTTTGTTTTTAACTTTTCCGTTTTTATTTTTTGCTTTTCCGTTTTTAACTTTTCGGTTTTTCTTTGTATGTTTTCCGTTTTTATTATTCGATTTTCCGTTTTTATTTGTATATTTTCCGTTTTTATTTTTCGTCTTTCCGTTTTTATTTTTCGCTTTTCCGTTTTTATTTTTCGCTTTTCCGTTTTTATTTAAATGTTGCTTTTCCGTTTTTATTTTTCGCTTTTCCATTTTTATTTTTCGCATTTCCGCTTTTATTTTTCGTCTTTCCGTTTAACTGTTCGGTTTTTATTTTTCGCTTTTCCGTTTTTATTTGTCGCTTTTCCGTTTTTATATTATTTGTTTTTTCCATTGTTATTTGTTACTTTTCCGTATTAATTTTTTGTTTTTCCATTTTATGAAATAAAAATATTTAAATTTTTAAAAATAAATAATCGTAAAAACAAAACAAAAAAGCGAAAAATAAAAACGGAAAGACGAAAAATAAAAACGGAAAAGCGAAAAATAAAACAAGATGCGCATGAAGATACTGAGCATGTTGAACCTGTACACACCAACGTCTGGCAAGAAGGCCAAAGTTTTACACACAGTTATAGGAATAAATATGGTCATCTTAAAGAACAGGCAATGGAACCACTTCCAGGGTGGAATGACTACCCTGAACCCCATGGGCGTGCTAGGGGTGTAGGTGCAAACAGTGATATCAGGACAGATGAGTATGGAGACGATTCGAGATATTCTGAAGAATCTGAAGACAGCGACGAGGATAGTGACAATCCTTTCCATTTTAGCTCCATTAGAATCGAAGAACCATTGTCAAATAACTTAGGAAGTATGAATATTTCGCAGAATCTAACATCGACAGGGCAACTGCCCACTGGAAATAGCAAGCCAGGGGACGTTTATCAAAGTTTTGATCTACGAGAGAGAGAAGCTAAGTCGGTCAACTCTGCCCCTGGTTTGGCTATGAGCAGTCAATCTGGCCCGTCTTCGTCCTTATCAGGTCAAATACCAGGCTTAAACGGCAGATCAGTGGGTGATGTACCCCAAAGTAGCGGACATCGTGATGCGAAAGAGTTCTCAAAAACCACCTCAATTCCCATTTTTAAGGAGGAAGATTTTCCACCATTAAGTGACTCTTATTCTGACACTTCGTTCTCCTCGACTCCACCGCGATCAAGATCAACTACAGACAATCGTAGACAGGACAATCCTCACGGCTCACCCTTGAACTCGTACACTCAGACACAGGGTCCCCATCATTCTGACAACTTCCCTTCGCTTCCATCCAGGTCAAGACCAGCCGACGAAGATTTACAAACTGATTTCAGAAACGCAGATCACAACGTTCAAGAAAACCTGTGCAGATCCCAGTCGCCGCTGGCAGCGAACTCTTTTGGATTCGGAGCAGGTCGGGGTCGTGCTAGTTTATTTCAGCACATGTCTAACATTCCACATGCACGGCTACCTCACTTAGAAGAGGCTGAGCCACCATGGAGAAACCAGTCGCCCCCTACAGTGGGTGGACTGAGGAACAGACACGCCTTTCCGTCCGATCACGAACTTTTAGCTTCTTCAGAGGTAACAGTTGTACCTAATCCTTCGTCCATCCTGGGCGCTACCCGAGTGAGGGTCAGACAATCTTAATTTAGGTTTTCAAATTCGTTTGATTATGACTGTTTGTCTATAGTAGAACCACTCTATCTCCAACACCGTACGGGAATGATGTGCTCTTCGAGGTAGTGAAGTTTTACTGTGAAGTTTATTTTTGTTGAGAAATGATTTTTTGAAATATTCAGAGAAAATATAATTGTTATTCTTCCAAATAAATCCGTTATTATTGACGTAGAGACTCCATCAGTTACTTCTAATGCACCGTAGTATGTCCTAGACAGACAAAACAAACCAAAACCTAACATAAAAATTTGGAACCGTAAAGGAGGGGGCGGTGTTTGAACTTGGGGCTTTGGAGCGATCTGTTCATTTAGTTATCTTTCATTTCGGGGTTGGGGATCGTTGCTTTCTGTCCGTATGGCATGTAGTGGGAGTGCACGCCATATTCAAAGACGTCGGCAAAAGGCCCAAGCCTACGGGACTCGCCCGAAAGGGAGCATAGACAGATTACATCAAAAACTTTTACTTGTTGACGTAAAAATCAACACCAAAACGACTGAAGGTTTGCAACTACCCATCGTGCTCTTTTTCAGTAAAGGTAATTTATTATTACTCCGAGGGGAGTGGTTGCCCAGTCTCCCGAGCCAAAGGCTCATGTATCAAGCGTCCGAAGGTGCGCCCTCTACCCCCTCTATCCATCAGTGCTTCGTTTTAAGGGTATTTAAAGCTACACGGAAAGGAAAGAAGTTGAAACAAGGATGCCAGGTCACTGCGGATCGAACTAGGAACTAGGGACCTCTCGCACCGAAGGCCGCGTACTAAACCAACTGTGCCATCCTTGTTCCTTCAGTGGTTTAGGACAAAGGAAAAATAGAAATGATCAAACAAACAAACAAAAAGAAACATCTTTGTACATTCAATGTTAAACCTTTATTTAATTTCTAGCGTTTTATTTTTTCTTTCATATTTTGACAATTTTAATTAAAATTACTAAACATTTAGGGGGCTCGTGCCCCCCCCCCCCCCCCCCCTCCATCCATACTCTAGTGGCTACGCTATATCAAGAGGTAATGAGAGTACTTTTTGATACGCTAAGTCCAAATCTTTCATTCCCTGGAAGATAAACTCAGAAGGAACATGATTCTACGCCTTACTACTGTAAAAGCTGATGGACAGATGAAAGGAACCTACGCGCGCTAGTTCTACTGCGAACTGTCGGATACCTTTAGCGTTTTTTGTGCCCCAAAACCCTGGCACACACCCTCCCTCGTTATCCTTTCTCTCTTCTTTTGTCACCTATAGTCCTCCTAGTTATCCGTGGTTAACAGCATGCTACAAAATTCAAGATATCTTTACCGATGACAGGACTGCAAAAATAAACACCATCTATCTTAGAATAACTAAGCCCTTTAGCTATGATAAAAGACATTGTTTCTTTGATGACAAAGATCACGCAAACCTTGCGTATTTCTGCACTGATCTCGAGATAGAAACATGATCGATTATGATCGAATATACACGTACGTACACGTGGCTAAAACATAGATTGGCGCGGCGTCTAGACCGCACTTTAGCCATTAGAACTGAATACTTAGACTGATGTTAGCGGCGACTACTTTGGCTTTAAATGCGGTAACAGCAGTTTTTCTGTACAATAATATAAAATGCCAGAAATGTTCTATCAGTGAAAGTGCCCCCGTAACCAAATGCATCGCCAGTATCCACGGGGCTATGACGTCGTAGTGTTATCAATAACGTCAGCGTTTCTTTGAAAAAGCCGAGAAAATCTGTACAAAGTTGGATGTATTGATTTGATGGGTCCAAATGCATGACTTAAATTGAAGAAGTTCTTCTATTAACGGGGATAAAAGCAGTTTTTCCTCCCGGCTCTTCCGTCATTGATCTCTCTTTTCTAACTTTAATTGAAATCGCTAGTTATTTAGCTGTACTAATATTGAACGTCTAGTTGTCAAACCTCAAGGGTCGAACGTCGTCGAAAATCGCGAAGATAGTGGAAATGTGACATGTCAGTGCCGTGATGTCTATAAAAACATTAGAAATTTTCGCCGGAACCGTGCCGTGCCGTTTTCACAGTTATACGAAATCTGTTCTAAATTCATACTATTAAAAATGTTTTTATAACTTCATTTTTGGTACATTTATACTCAGTTATCATATACTTGTAGAAGAAAAAGTGCGAATAAAAGATTTTACTTACCCTTGAACTCAGTCAGAAATTAAGATGACAAATAGTCGATAAAGAAAAACCACAACAAAAACAACAACACCAAAAAAACAAACAAGCAAAAAACAAACAAACAAACAAGCAAATAAACAAACAAGCAAAAACGATGGGATTAAAATCTACTACTAACTATTAGTTTACCAATTTTTCACGGGTCAAATAAACTCATTCAAGTCCTGCGAGTTTAGCAAGACAATATCAAGCAAAGAACCTATATTTTTGCGATTTAATGGGTAAAAAAATATAGAAAATCGTGAAAGTATCGCATTAAAGTTTTATAAACTCACAAGGCGCGTAAAGAATCGTTTGAAGGTGAATTTGCCGCAGGCTAAACTCAATGCACCTGTCGTGAGATTGTGAATTCACAAGTCAGAAACAACACAAGAGCTGAAGATAATTTCCGGATTTAATAGAGAGTATCTACATTTGTTGAGGCACCTTGACCTTGGATTTGTGTCCGGCATGCAAAGCTACTGGCAACACATTCCCATTAGTTTATTTCTATTCCTTTTCTCTATCAAATATGATGTTTCATTGCATGACTGTTGTTGTTGCTGTTGGCGGTGTTTGTTTTCCTGTATTGGTGGGTATTGGTGGGTGGGGGAGGGTTCAACCCTTAATTTCTATTCCCAAATGTTTTGTAATGTACTGTGTGTGTTTGTTTGTTTGTTTGTTTATTGTTTGTTTGTTTGTTTGTTTGTTTAAATCTGCAAATTGTTGATTTCAGTTGAGTGATGCCATTTCAATTATAAATGCAACAATTAATACTGTTAATGTCATAAGAACCTTTAAAACGACGTCATAAGAACACCTCTATAAAGGGAAAGGGAAAGATTATATTTAGTGTCGGATGTTCCCTTGGGTAGAATTAAGCTGGTCTCCCAGGAAGCCGACCAGGGACGTAGCGAGGCCTGAACAAAAGGGAATTTTCTTGAGAACAAGTTCCCGCCAAAATATGTTAGTTAATTCCCCAGGAAGAACGTTTTGAGACAAAAGCACCTGAGAATTTGTCCAGCATCGAGAAACAAAATCAAACTTTGTCCAAGTACGGATTATACTTGAGACCAAATTTAAATATTGTGAATTAAATAATTGAATTAAAAGTAAAACTTTAAAGTGATATCACTGACATAATCCAGCTTCCTTCCTCAAGCCCAAAAATCGTTCCCATTGCCCCCTTGCCCCCTTGCCCCCATTGCCCCCTTGCCCCCTTGCCCCCTTGCCCCCTTGTACCCTTTGCCCCCTCTCACTACGCCACTGAAGCCGACGGCGTGTTCTTAGCCCCCCTCTCTCCATAAGTACTCCGATCGATCCGTTTCAAGTGTAGTTAAAGCTACTTAAAGCTACACAGAATGGAAGAAGTTGAAACAAGTGTGAGGTCACTGGGAATAGAACTCTAGATCGGCTCTCGCATCAGAAAGCCGCGCACTAGCCAACTAAGCTAAACCTGCTCCTCTATAATACGGACACTTTTGTCCGGCCCTTCGGCGTATCTTGATTAAAGAGGTTTCCACTTTATCTCCGAAAAAAGGAAAGAAATTAAATCTTAACAGTTATAAGAGGATCGTGAAACAAACTTTTACGCGGCTTCTTCAAAGGGTTTTCTATAGTCTTAGCCAAAATTATTCTCTTGTCGTCAATAAATCTTCTGAATTAATATCAAAAAGCTCATCAAGAGAGAAATTAGAAAGGGTTCTTAAAAATGCCGTTAAATGCGTCTAGTCTGACATAAGTATGCGGTTTGTTTTTCGTTCCTGCGAAGAGAGGCCGCTGAACCTTTCGGTGTAGCCAACTCGACGAACATTTTATGTGTCGCATTCATGTAATGATAGAAATCAAGCAAGAGAGAAATTGACTTTTAATAAAGTAAATTCTCTGAAATTCGCCGCGGAATTAAAATGATAAGTGTAAAATGTTCATACTGTTGTACCGCCCTATTATATATGTGGCTTTGACGTCATTACAAATGGACGAGTTGTGAAGTTTGTTTTGACACTGCATGGCAATTTGCAACCGAACAAACGAATGGAAGCTACGTCGTAATTAATGACATACGCAAGTGCTTTTTACATTTTGTACATCAGTGTTTAATTTAGTAAACGAGAATGGAACTTCACGTCGTCCATCTCGCAAGGAAAGAGTCCCCCTTTTTTACAGGGGAAAATGTTGCTATATAACTTAATTTTAGATGCGAGCTCCCTCAACTGAACAAAATGCGGGATAATATTCAGGATAACAGATCGGTTTTCGTATGAGTGGGAAACTCACCGCGCCGTACGGTGACCCTGTCAGTGCTGTAATGTCTTTTAAAACATTCGAAATTCTTGCCATAACCGTACTGCACAATGACCGTGCCGTTTTCCCAGTCATACGAAATCTGCTTTGTTGAACCGTACGTTGATCGTACATTGCGTAAGTCCTTCTTATATTTCCGTGTTTTCGAAAGGTTTCATGAACCCAGGAGGGGAGGGGGGGAGGGGTACCCCCTGTGATGGTTGATACGAAGAAGGCAGCTAGCGCGCACGAAAAAGGGTGCCGCAGGAAGAAAGTACTTATTTTTATGTGCCCGGAGGCATGTAAAATGGTCGAGATTTCATGAAAAATATTATAGACTTAGGGTTAAGATTTCAGGCTTTGAGTATCGTACTGATTGTATATGAGAACCTGCCTTTAGAAGGGGTACTATTTTCTTTGAAAAGTATATATATAAGAGGTTGCCTTTTCCTATAAGCATGTTTGGTTGAAATTGAATATGAAGTCATGAAGACTTCGAAACGTAGTGTAGTCTTTATAATCCTTTTTATAGATATTTTTTATTATTAATCTTTATTCATAAACGTATATATTATTTATTTATTTTCATTATTTTGTGGAATTTCTGCAAAGTAGCTGTATAGCTAAGTGCATTGACCACCGTAAATAAAGGTTATTCGATGGCCTGGGATTGGATTGGATTGGATTGGATTGGATTGGATTGGATTGGATTGGATTGGTTTGGATTGGATTGGATTGGATTGGATCCTTTATGTGAAATATCGTAAAACGTTCTCAGAGAAACGTAAACAAGTTTAGTTTTTCCTACAGAGATTGAAAATGAAAAAGAAAGGAAAGAATGAAGGAAGAAAGATAGATAAGAAAGAAAGATATAAAAGCTGACCAAATGAAGGAGACAACTGAAGATAATGTAATGATGACATGATAATTGATCCTTAAGGATTGGATATGATTAAATATGCCAAGCATGAAGAAATAGAGCCGCGTCAGACGTTCTCTATGGTTCCCCTAATTAATATCACTGATAATAAAAAACTTTTAAGTTCTTTTAAAACCAAACTAAGTTGTCTGCAAATTCAGTTCGTTTCAACCCATCATCATCACAAAGTGTGTCTATATGGAGAGGGTGCATAAACTCTCCTATCATGGAACAAAACGACCGGAGGTGAATTTGAGATTTACTGCGTATTTAGTCATTTCTTTGAGACTGTGGTAGCATGTCGTCAACGGGTAATTTGGCTCCCCTCATTTTAACATCTATATAGGTTTTGTGGTCAGTAAGGATTGCATGTCATGAACTAATGAAGATATTTCCAAAGACAGGCTTTAAAATCAAATACTGCATTCTCAATAACGTATCGCCAAGCCCCGAGCGCCAAGCGAACTTCGCAATAAAGCACCAGCAGTTGGTGATAACAGAATCACTGAACGACCAGGCTATATTTGTTGAATCTATCGAGGCGTGCCAGCAAAACATCACGATAGTGCACTTACACTTACAAGACTGATTTGGATTTCAGATGTCCTATGATAAACCTAAGACGATGGCCTTTAATGGCGATGAAGAGATAAAAGATCAGAAGAGTTTGATAACCCGCCTTTGCGGAGAATAAAATTGAAGACGTGAAGAACTTCAGATATCTTAGATATGACATCACAAAATCTGAGTACGTCTCAGAATTCCTCTATGCCAGGATTAGTGCTGTATTTCAGAAATAGAATGAATTCAAATATGTTCTGACAGACCAACGTCAACGTATATGATTATCTGAATATATAAGAGTAAAATTTCTTGTAGCCTGTGTGCCCTGACGCCTTTTGTACAGTATCCTGGCACGGGAAAATGAACTCAAGATTGCGGAAAATGGTTCGAGAAGGATATGTTCGCAAAAATGCTCGAAGTAGGAAAGAACGACAAAAACAACAACAACAACAACGATTGACCAAAAAAGTCAGGTGGACGGCGAATTACTTGTTTTCAATCAGCTGATAAAAGTCCTTGAATCTCATTATCTAGCGCTACAGCTGCAAATGAAAGACAAAACATTGCCCTTCATGTGCTCTCAACGATACAGTCTTCTAGTATTCTATTGAAAATCTGCCATTCAGCAGAGCAAAAATGTTCACGTACGAAAGTGAATATAACGTTATCATGGTTCCAGAGGCGCTTAATGGCGAGGAAAAGGGCGAAAAAAAACTTTCTTTCTTCTTTTTATTCCTCGCCATTAAGCGCCTCTGGCACCCAGGGGAGGGGGAGAGGAGCACTCCCAGGCATTTTGCACGCGGGGATGTTCCGCCCACACTCTCAACCCCTTACCCTTTAATATACCACATGGCAGCAAAAAGGTCAAGATTTGGTTGCCATTGATACTTCGTGTCATATTATTGCTAACGTTAGTATTATACATTGACTGTGCTATTTTCAATTATTAGGATGAAACCCTTCGTTATTAGCTAGACCACCCCTATACACTTTTATCGCGCCATATTTGTTTAGACCCATGACCACCCCTACACTTTTATCGCCATATTTGTTTAGACCCATGCTTTAATACCCCTGAGTATATACCTTTCCTGTTAACGAGTATTTTTCATTTTGAAAAAACATTTCTAGAAACAAATGTTATTTAAGAATAGAACACCGAAAAACGTTTGGAACAAGAACGAATCTCTTAAGGAATTGATATCCAACAAGCCAGACGTTAATGATGGACAAATTGGTCTTCTTGGGTCTAAGGTTCACAAACTAATCCAACAGAAGCATTCCAAGGGAACTAGTGTGCTAAGCTGGAAAAAGGTGGTGGTGGTGGTGATGATGATGATGATGATGATGACCATTGCGTATATACGCGAAATTAAAGCATTTCTACTCATGCAGCTTCTTTTGAACTACAAAATATTTCATAGATCTTTCTCAGTATCAGAACCTTCAGTTTCACAAAACATAGCAGCAGTAAATCACGAACTTCACGATCAGTCTGAAGAAACGATCACGCATCCCCCTCCCCTTCCCTCCCCACCTCTCCCCTCCCCTCCTCCCTCTCCCCAATCCTCCTGAGCCTGTTCACAGGTTACTTTTATGTAAATTAAACGCTATCAAGATTTTTTTTTTCTTTTTTTTTCTCACGAATTTTGCTTTTCACGAGCATGCATTCATGTAATTTGGTCCAAATCACGCGTCGCGCGATATATATACCCCTTCCCTGCCCTAATTTTTTTTCGCTGTTGCAAGATGCAAAGATGCAACATTTTTTGAATAAATCAAAACTCCATGCACTTCCTATATAGCAAACATTTGCAACTTGCAACAACCGAAGATGGTTAAGTTATAAAATAATATTACACGGTGCAATTTTGTCGGCTTCAGCTCGTCTCACAATGGCGTTGCAAAACAGGTTTCACGACAGGAACCGTGCACCAAGTGCAACGCTGAAAAAAGATGCTGCAACGATTGCAGGTAACAATTCTTCGCGCGAGAAAAAAATTGCAGAATGTATCGCCGGCTTTACACTCAGCAAAACGTGCAACTTGTTTTTCAACCATATTGCGAGCCCAGCTGCTGAGAAAATGTCATCGTGTAACAACGCCTTTATTAATGCAAGCAATATTACTCTGTAACTAGGAAGCCAACAATGTTGCGCGACATTTAAATTGCACAGTGTTTCAGTTGTGTCTATTACTCTAAATTAGACTCATAAATTAAAGATTGAAGTGAAATTAAAATAACCTCTCACTGCTATTAAAATGTCTCTGGTCATAGAATAATCAATAATGTTTGACCTAAAGCTGTAACCACATGAGATTGTTACTAATACTGATACAGCCCTGTTTTCTCCTCTTTTCCCCTCGATGCCCTACCATCTGCAAGCTTAATTACCATAGATCACTACAATCACTGTCCTAAACTGATAAAACATTCAACTACCATGTTTATTATGCCACACGTTAACTCCACCAAAAAGCAAACATTCGTATTAAACTGATGTTGAATAGAATAAATAAACTAACCAATCAGCACACGACTTGTGAACTCTAAAAACTGAACCCACTTTTGCTCAAAGACAACCGTATGATTAAAGAGCCCGAAAATAAATAGTTTTATTGTTCCTTTCGAGAGTCAACGATGCTTAAAGACCAAGTTATATATCACAATTCCGGTCGAGAAAACTATATTTGCAATTTCTTTGAAATTAGTTTTGGAGTTCAATGATACTTTGGTTAGTTTTTCGGGGCTAATTGCAGGCGAATATGATATTCTTAATGAACGTCAGTTAGACAACCATGTGATTAATGGGTTGGAAACAAAGGGTCTAATTTAATAACACAACTCTTATATTATTCGTAAATTAGGGAAAGTAAGATGAAAAAGATGATGGCTTTTGGTCTTCGAAAACAATAGATGTTGAGTGCATCTGGAGATGCACACGTTGATTAGAATGAGTATGCTGGTCGAAAAGAAATGTTTTCCTAGCTGATCATCAATGATCACTTCAGTTTTCGTGATTCAGTCACTTTAAATATAAAAATATGGAGAAAAACAAAATTCCATTTTGGGACAATTTTTTATTACCATTTTAATTAAAATTCAATAAAAAATTAAAATGTGGTAAGATTCAAGAAATGGTGGTGTTTTTTTTCAGTGTGTTTAATGTAGAAAATGAGGGAACATAAAAAGCACTGTATTTGCCGGTTGTAAACACAGCCATACCAATTAATATTTCATCAAGAAAATGTAATTACGTGGATTCAGAACACTCAGCATAGCACCTAAACACCTTTCCGTGCTTTCCGTGACTTGCAAAAATTCTAAAATAAAATATTAATAATCAATTTCTTACAGAGTAGTTTATAATTTGTTTTGGTGTATAAAGATGCCCAAAACCCTTTCTAATTAAAGGATTAGGCTGCGTTATCTGAACGGCAGCTAACACGTTACTTAGGAACCTGCTAATGTAAGAAGATTATATATGAATAATTGAACGTTATGAAGTGACAATATTCGATCTTAGTGATAATATAGGGAAATATCTGGGGTCATATCCTGCACGCTAGTGCATTAGTCCCGCCTGCGGGTTAAAGGGACTGCCCACAATCTCACGATAGAGTTATACTATTCAATTCATTTAAACATTTAGCACCGAAGGATATAGAAAAACAGTGTATTTTTGTAGACTAATCTAAGAGGGGGAATTGGTTAGGTTTGCAAGGGGCAGTAGAGGGAAGGAAAGTTTTTGATACAAACAAGTAAAGAATATCATTTTTGCTACAATTTGCGCAAGCAAAATCATGCACATGGAAAATGCATTTCCTTCGAATTTAATATTTATTTACTTGTGTAAATCTCTACTTGTATGAAGGCTGACCAACACCAGCTTTAATGCCACAAAAATTTAGATTACTTCGCGCTCTTTTCCAATGTGTTTCTTTTTCTTTTCGCATTCGTCATGCAGACACTCTTTTTGCTCTCTCTCTCCTCCCCTCCACAGCCTTTTATATTGACCCTCGCCCTCCCCTCCACAACCTTTTATATTGACCTTCACCCTCCCCCCCACAGCTTATATATTGACCCTTGCCCTCCCCCTCCACATCCTTTAATTCTATATTGACCCTCACTCTCCCCTCCCAAGGTATTGGTGACGAGAGAAAAGAGGGCAGGGGAGTAAGAGGGGAAGGTGGAGTGGATGAAAGGGGAGGGTCCCCTTCCCCCCATCTCTGGCCACTTCCCCTCCTTTCCAATTCCCCTCAAGCCTGGTCATATATCATCTTTGCTGTTCTTAATTGGAGGAGGAGTAGTGCATATGATACCTTTTTACCGAAATGTAAATCTTAAATGAAATGTTTTGATTAAAACGAACATCGACGATCGTTTCCAAGTCGTGCGATCGATCGACACATTCAAAAAGCGCAGCAATTGCAAAGCAAATATACACACGAATCACGTTCTTTGATGGTAGTGATTGCTACAAGGATGCCGTGCCTACAATATAACATGCTGAGGACATTTTAGTAGTGATACTTGATTGATGCTGGGAGGCTAAGGGCTATTTTATCTTGTGCGTAGTCGTAGTGATGACCCGCGCTCTTTGTGGGCGTGGATTTTCACGAAATGAGATTTAATGCCACTTTCTTCAAAAACAACTGCCGTAAAGTCTAAACTATACGTTAGCAGACACCGTAATGACTTTTTCAGCTTAAAAGTTTAATTTGTAAATGATTAAAAAACCTGAAGAAAAAGAAGAAAAGAAAAAGAAAGAGAGAAAAGAGAGAAAGAAAGAAAGAAAAACAGATAGAAAGAAAGAAAGAAAGAAAGAAAGAAAAAACATTTGCCAAAAAGGAAAAAGTGAAGTCCTATTGGCTGAGGAGTGAACGAGAGGTAATTTTCTCTATTGAGAGGTTTTCTCTATTCAGTTCTCTCCTTCACATTTTGAGGTCGCGACTGAAAAACCCCAGTTCTATGGGAAACAACACAAAATTAGAGGTGAGAGAGGAAAAACAACCTCCGAGATCAGGGTATTGATGAAAAATTGGTTATATACAATGAATATATTCTCGAAAAACAATAACCCAATCTATAAAAACAGGATACGCCAGAGCCTTGCGGCTACAAGATGCACCTTATGACCTGCAATTAAAAAGGCTATAATGCGACACTTCTCCTTGTGGCGACATAATTCCAGTTAAAACAACATTAGACATTAAGGGAAAATAACATGATGGAAAATCTCGTGAAGATTCAGATTTTGGTCATTTCTGTGACTGTCTTGTATACACAATATGTTCATTAACGGCCCTCGTAAGGGAAAACCCTTCTTCTTCTTCTTCTTCTTAATTTTTTTTTTTTTTTTTTTTTTTTTTTGCGTTGCTTTGTTTCGTATTTTTGTTCTGCCTTCTCCAGTAGGTCGCCCTTGTCGCAGCCATATTCTTCTTCATCCTTTCGCAAACTTTTAAGGTCCTTCTTCAGGGGGGAATTTTGAAGACTGAAAATAAAATTCAACTAACATCTAATTTTTAATCTGTTTCCCCCCCCATTTTCTACTTTTTTTCTTTTCTATTCTCATTCTTTTTCTCTTTCTGATTTCTCTTTTTGTTGTACCTTCTGTAAGATTCCATCTATAACTAAATATCGCTTATATTGAATTATATCAACAAAAGACCCCTTTTATGCAAGATCTCATATTTAGGGCCATCTGCTTGATTAGCCCGTCTATTCAGGTGGCCCGTATCTCTTTTTTTTGAAAATGAATATGTAAATACATATCTATATCTATATATCTATATATACACTTATTTCAAAAAACGTTGTCACGGTTCAAAGCATCAAAGCAGTCAAGGCAAACCCGAAATGAATGCTGGTTTTGTGCTGCTAATAATCGATAATGTATTCAAATCAGACTTGTTATAAAAAGAACTTGAGTGCGGTATACTAACAAGGACTTGAAAATGTTCATATTTTGTAATTAGTTCAATAGAAACGAGTTTGATTGGAATACATCACAAACAAAACCAACATTCATTTCGGTCTTGGCTTGACGCTTGTTGCTCTGAACCGCGACAACGTTTTTTGAAATGGGTGTATATATATCTATGGCAAATTGATCTTCCCCGTAAACGTGAGCAAATTTCATCAAATTTGGTCAATTTTTCTCTTTTGCTCCAAATGAGCAAAAGAAAGTGTCATAGTGGACAAACTTGATGAAACGCTCTGTGACGTCATGGATGTTTGGTCGAAGGAAATAATCTTGAATAAGCACATTGAAGCACGTTTTCTTATCGATCATCATTCAGTTAGTCCCGCGCCATGACTAGTGTCATTAATCTCTACATAGCCCAGCTTTTGAGGTTAGAGCTGGTTCTAAGAATCTTATCGAAGACTTATAACAACAACTAATTTGAGGAAGTATTTTGGATGTTTGAAGGGCGTCGGTAAGGACCGAGCTGACGAATTAAGGAGAAGACAAAAAGTGACCTCGTCATATTCACCAAGAATTTTACTTATGGTATACATTTTGTGTTAGGGAACTGCATGATACAATTAGACGGCACTCCATCTTTAGTTGTCTGTTGAAAACAGCTCTTATAGTTCCTTTCGTTGCCTTCCGCCTGGTTTTAATTGAGAAATTAATGGTCGGCTTCTTCTATCATATTAATGTTAATATTCCATCAATCAGTAATTAATTCCGCATGGGAGGGCTTTTACGTCAGCCGATTTTGAAGATCCGAAACAATCAAATAATTCATTATGAAAACAATTTTTTTCTCGATGAAAAATTTTAATGATTTTGAGATAGAAAAATGTCTTTTTTTATTTCCTTTTTCCTGACCATCCCCCACCTTCGCCCTCCTACTCTATACTTTTTAATTTCGGTCCCGTCAACAGCTGGATCAAGGCATTTTGTCCCTAGCTCTTACTGAACCAATGTAGTGTTTAGTTTTTAATATTATCACAACTATCTTAATATTAATACATTGCTAACAATGTATCGATTTATTTATCTATCGCTGACAGCTCCGTTAGTTGATAGTGTAAGGTTTGGCGCGAAATTCTTAGCCTTTGTTATTATTCCTATTCTATATTTCTTAATAGTTATTAACTGCGGTATTATCTCCGGGGCTTGAATATTTGATATCGTCTAAGCCTTAAAGCTGATTTTAAACACCCATATAGCTATATATTAATTTTGGAGCCATTTTATTGACCAAGTTTCTTGAAATAATTCTCGCTGGACTCAATAAAACCATCTCCCATTTTATTTGCTTTTCTGCTGGCGAAATTGTGACAACGTTCTCAAATATTTTAGAGAAGAATCAAGGAAAAACGAATTGAAATTGGAAACACGCTTGAAAATAACCCATTTTTTATATTTTGGGGGCAAAAGCTTTCCGCTGAAAATGTCTAATAATATTCTTGTTGGGCAGTTGTTGTTGTTGTCGCATTTTTATCGTAAATTGAATCAAAGTGATGACGTCAGGAAGGAATTGAAAAAAACGCTGGACATTGAGAAGGTTGTGGGATTTTAACAGAATATTCCGATAATATGTTAATAAAAAATATTCCAGCCAGAATTTATAGTTTCTTTTTAGAAAAAATCCCTCTGGGCAGTTAAAGGTTTCAGGTGATGTTGTTGCTTTAACTTTTTAAATGTTCGTCGCCATTATGATATAGACTCGACGATGTTCGCTGATCATATCACGTCACGTCAGTATATGCGTACATTTTCACTGTATCGAAACACCCTTCAACTCTTCTTAATGTAAATGTGGCAGCAAGTCTCGTTTCTTATTCTCTTGCCTTGCTTTTTACTTTCGAAATTACGTCTTATATTTTTTCTTTTTTTCGATTTTATTTTTCCCTCTTCCGTCTTTCAGTTTCCTTTCTGTCTTCCTTCCGGTTGCTTTTTACGACTCGTCTTTTTTATTAGAGTTCAAACCTGACACAGAGTAATTTATATTTAAAACAGAAAACGTTAACTATCTTGCATGCTGACGGACCATATCCTGCTCATTCACTTAAATACTACCTTTAGATCTATTTGAAATATGAGATAAATTTAACATTTTCCCGACATGTAATGTTTATAGTAAGGCAGCTTTATATGCCTCCAGTTATATAACTTACGAGGAGAAAACTATCACAGATAGTGCTATCGTGGAACGTAAGAAAAAGATCAGTTCAGTCTCGACTACGCGACAATCCTGTCGTACAACCAATCGAGTGTGTTGGTGTGCGCGAGCTGTCAATCAAGTTAAACAATTGGTTGTCAGGTTCGGAACAGAGGTCTGTACGAGTTGATCGTCAACACTACATAGAGTGAGCGAGTGAACCATGCTGGTCATTTGACCGGTCCCAGCTAAGTTATTATGGCCAATTGCTGTACTAAAAACGAGCAATCAGACAATTGTACGATAAATGTAGAAGATGATAATACTGGACATCGAATAGAGAACTGGCTGGATGAACACCCCGAGTTTGTTCAATCTTACTTTGCAAGGAAAGCAAATCGCACTTTGATAGATTCATGGCTTCATTCTCGATCACATGTACGAACTCCAAGTGGAACTCCACCGCCTTCTGGCAGTTCCACTCCGGCCAGAAAGATTTCGGCCTCAGAATTCGAAGGAAGAGGAATTCTAAAACCCTTGCTTAGTGTCGTTGATGGACAACCAAGTTTTCTCTCGCCAAGCGAGCCCATTAGAACTCGTTCGCCGCATAGGAATCGAAAATCTCGCTTGGAACTACAGCAACTCGACGAGAAAGAAGTGTTGATGGAACTTGTTAAGGATATCGCTAACGATTTGGATGTTCAAAGTCTTTGTCACAAAATATTGCAGAATGTTAGTTTACTTGTCAATGGCGACCGTTGTTCGCTTTTTCTCGTTCAAGGCCCCAGAGAAGGGCCACGTTATTTGGTGTCAAAAGTTTTTGACGTAAACGCTGAATCTAAACTAGAAGACGTTCAAGAGTTAGAGGAAATTCGGATACCTCTAGGAACGGGAATCGTAGGCTATGTAGCGGAAACTGGAGAAACAGTCAACATTGCAGATGCGTATGAGGTAAGTGTGTTGTAAAACATGCCATAATTTTAAACTGGAAACAGCCGTCGTTGCCGAGTGAGGCAAAACAACAAATTACAATTTCCGTTGATTTAATGCAAATTCAACCATCACGTTTACTTTTAACGACAAAAGAAAATGAGTACTTATTCTTCAAAGGATAAGCTCCACGTAGAAAAAGAATTGGAGTAGCTTTGAGGAATTGCCCTCCGCTCCGCTGCCTCGACTGCTTGCTTGTCTATCACCTTCGTGCAGAAGAGAGATTGTCGTTCAAATCGATTAAATCTTTGCTCTTAAATCTCCCTTATTGATATCTTAGCTAGTCGTAATATTTCAAATTGAACGCGACCTCTAAACTGTGAAAATTCACTCTAATTACGCTTTGTACAAGCGAAGGCCCAAATGATGGCTTTCAAGTTCACTTCCAAAATAAGCTCAGAGTAATATCATCCTTACTGTAAGCTTCATTCTAAGTTCGCTACGATTTTAATCTCAATCTAGCCATCAAAAAAGCTTTTCCTCCGAAATGTCAAGTGCACTGTCAAACGATCCTAGGTTGTTATTTTGCTTATATTACGGACTCTTCAGGATCCTAAAATACCTATTTTGCTGTGTGTTTGGATCAAAACCCCCCTCTGCATGAAATGCGCTTTTCATGCATATATGTACAAGAAGTAGTTATGTCTTTCAAATAATTTTAGGAGGCGCACGACAACCTGGATTCTATTTAGGGAGTTTAGAGTCTATTATCATGTAATTTTCCTAGTAAAAGTCACAAAGCTATTTTTTAATGCAAGGGATATCAATAAGAGCTGTTGTCTTATTTCGGCAGGAGCTCTTTTGATGTGAATGCCCTTAGCTGTGTTGGGGACGGACATTGTTTATCATATCCATCGCACCTCATGAGGCCTTGGTGGGGACTTTCTTGCAGATATTTTGAAATTTCGTTTTATTATCTTGCCACAGATGAAGATTCGTGTCGAGCGTCTATTCGTCTTGCAATTAAACGACATTGTGTGCGTAGCCGCTAGATTCTATTACTGGCCTAGTATGCCATATATGCATTTTATACGCAACATACTGGTAATCGGCATGACCTCAGTGGCGTACTGATTCTGTTTTCATTATGTCAAAATAATACTTAAAAGGCATCGTACACATTATTCTGTGTTCAAAAGAAATGCATTCGAAGTGCAGCAAAAATGCTAACTCGTGTTATTAATTTCTTATGTTTGCTGAAGAGAACATCGCTCAAAAATACGTTTTATTTTCTCTGCGGCGATTTGGTAATGTAAGCCATCCGATGAAAAATTGGCTACACTTTGGGGAAATGGCAGTTTTTTACAGCAGAAATTTTAATCTTAAACTTGAAGCTGACAACTCTTGTGTTATGTGTTGGTCCAAAAATACAATAGGAATTATGTGTAAAATAAACAATTGGCCTTTCTAGCAATTGAATTGGACACCAATATTATTCCGACATTGTTTTTTGGTGACCCCAGCATCCCCTGTAGTGTCTAGAGACAACAGAAAACAACTCTCCCAAATGGAAAGTCAGTTAATTGTGACGTGTTTCTAACTCATTTCTTCCTATCTGAGCCATTCCTGACGAAACCCGACCCAAATTGGTTGTTCAAACTCAATTAACTCGAATATTTATGCCAAATAAGACAGTAATTGAATTCCAAGCCCTTTGGAATCTCTACAGTTGGTTCGTAAAAATGATTATCAAGTGTTTCTCCTCTTTTGCGTCTGTAATACTTCCCTGCAGTAAGGTTCTTCAATGAGCCCTCAGGCTTATAATCCCTTCTTTTGTGAATATCTGAAGTGCGATCACAGTTGCAAAGTCTTGGACCTTTAATTTGTTTTGAACTCTCAGAGAATCACAGGTGTATTGAGATATAGACACAGTGTGGAGATTCCAGCCTTTTTTGCCAAAAACTGACATTCTCGTAATTTCTGAAAAAGTAGGTGTTATGTTCATGGCCTGAAGCCCTGTAGATTTGTTTATTTATTTTCTTTATTATGTTATGATACTTCATGATTTGCTTGAGTAATTTTATAGTCTGCTTATTAACCTTCATTAGTGATTTTCAGCATCACACAATAGAAATATTGGTGTTATAAAGGTTTTTTCCTTTGACAAGTTTGGAAAATGTCCTCATTTAAAATCATGCCAGCTACTTATTAATCTGACATTGTGATTAGAATGTGATTAAAAAGAAGTAGTTTCATTTGTTACTATGGTGCTAACATCCATCATTGTGTAGAAATCTTGAATATATAATTTAACTCAATGGATTAACTGTCACTTTAGATTACGCTTGGTGCCATATTTGAATTAAAATGTGGCATACTGGTAGAGGAACTCTTCCCAGGAAACCAAAGTCTTTAGCACATTCTAGGGGTTCTCTTGGCTATTTTTCTGTATCTTCTGTTGATCTTTTTTATTTTTTTCATGCTCAAGGCTCTTGGACCTAAAAAATATAATGAAAAAATAGAAAAAAGCCAAGAAAACCCAGAGAGTGAGTTAAAAAGCCTTTGGTCTCCAGGGTAGAGGTACTCTTAACAGTTCTTCACAATTAGAAAAAAACAGTATTTCTTAATTAAAAATGTCACATCTGAATTAATTGATGCCAATTACAGAAAAAAACATTCTTAAGAAAGAGTATTGTGCCAGTTTAGGTTCATGTTTCTATAAAAGGGAGAGGGGGGACCTATGGGCAAAAGTAATGCAATTTCAGACCATTTTTCACTTGGTAATTAATATTTTTTGTCTGCAATGGTTTTCCAGTTTTTGGGATTTCCAAGGATGATTTTGGTTAATATTTCTTTTCCTCGATTTTGTTTGCAGTTTTTTGGTATTAGATACCCTCTAATATCCCACTCAAGGGTGTTGTTTTGCATAGAGGGATATCATTTAAACGGTATACGTATATCATAATTTCCATTTGTTTGTTCCATTTACATTTTCATCTTTTTGTCATAATAATCCATCTGACCATAATAACTGTAATAACCAAAATGTAAGCCACCTATCTCGGTTAGCCAGATATGGTTATTATAGGTGGCTTGTACCTAAATTTCCGTTTTATGTTATATTCATGTAAAATATTTATTCATGTAATTGTGGTACTAAATAAACATATTGTTGTTGTTGTTGTTGTTGTTGTTTCTAACCTGAATATCATGTTATACAATCTCTTTCAGATCTCATATTGCAATAGATAACTAAAATTATTTTGTTAGTATCGCTCAAAAACAAAACGGAAGTAATAACGTAAAAGGTTGAACTTACAGATTATTTTTCTTTGCTATGAATACTCACTCACTTGCAGTAGAATCCTAGATGTCAGCTTTGAAATATTTGAAACCAGTGTTTGTTTTGTAACCTGTTCAGTATTATCTCATGTTGGGTGGTTTGTTACTTGATCCAATGCTTTAGAAACATGTGTAAACTTGCTAATGCCTATATTTACCATCTAAAAAAATGATTTAAACTCTAGAGCTTTCTGTGTGAATATCACAGATACAGCTACAATTTGCATATGGGAGAAAGAATAGCAAAATGCAAAATTTAGATTAAAAAGTCTATGTTTAAGTTGTTTACAAAGGTCATTTATTTTAATTCTAAAATTGTAGTACCTTCACAGGAATGACCTTGAGAATTCTGCTTTATTTATTATTTTTTTGGATTTTAGAGAATTCAGAGTTCATGTTTTGACTTCTCTTTGTCATCTCTGTTTATGTTATTGTTGTTGAGGTAGATAAATATCTGCTAGGTGAACACGTCATCTAAAAAAAGTCATGTTTTGCTATTATTTTATGGTGATAAACTAGAAAAATATCTGTTTGGTGAACACGTCATCTAAAAATTTAAGTCATGTTTTGCTATTATTGTATGGTGATAAACTAGACAGGAACACCTTAGCATACATGAATAGGATTGATTACAGGAAGAAAATGAAATGCCCTCATTTATTTATACATTAAAAAGTTAAATTTAACCACATTCACTGCTATCCATTTTCTTATATTAAAGCCAGACCACAACTAATAGAAAAATTACAGCTATATAACATCTATCCACAAATAAATTTTACTGTTTTGGATATACATATATTCAGACAGATGAAACCAAGATGTACATGGTATATAGGACTTCACAGATAGATTTATACTCAGACATATAAACTTGTTTCTGATTCAGAAGTAAAGTGACTATTCTAGATCCTGACGTTATCTTTCTGCTGGTTATGATATTGATGTGGGAGGCAAAATAAAGTGCACTTGGTCACACAAGTTTTTGCTCCAATACAAACAACATTTATTTGCCTTTCATTAGGGTAGAAAGCCACATTTATGCTAAACAGGGTTTTATTTTAAATGATGCTTTGTCTTATGTATTCATGTTTTGGAAAAAAAATACAAATATTTTGTCTCATCTGACTTTAAAAATCCATTTGTATCTTGTTTTCAATAGTTTAGTGTAATTTAAATAATGATGTGAAATTCTTTTCTAGATTTCTCCTAGACAGTGTACTATGATACTGTAAAGTTGGCAAAATATGTTGGCATAATTTGTAAAGCATAATCAATGTAGTATTCTGTGTTGTAGATATTTTATCTAAATGTACACTTTAGAAATACATGTAAACATTTTATTTTTCTTGTTCCTTTAAATAAATAGACCAATGACATGGTTGACTTCATTAGTGTTCATCAAATTTTTGTTTGAGTTTTTCATGGATTATAGCAAAATAGACTTTTTTAATCAATTTTATGTGTGTTTACTATGAAATAAAGAGACATAATTGCTACTTTGCATTTTTGTCCATTTTCTCTTAAATGCTCTCAGAAATAATTAGATGTTTTCTAGACTGTTTGGTTGTATATAATTAGGTGAGTAATGCAATCATTTCCATGTCTGTTCAGCCATGACAACTGGTAATTGATAGAAAAGCTGGAGTAGTTATGCAAATACGATAATAATAAGAAATATATTATAAAATGAGTATAATCTGCTACATTGGTTAAGAAAAATGTGCAGGCATTCTTGGTGAGATAAATGTTGACATTCAACAGCCATTGTGAACATTACCAGAGGATTGACACTGGCAGGCCCTTTTATTAATACTTGCTATGGTGCACATTTAATATTCTGTGCATATGATGTCTAGCTAGGATTTAAATGAACTTCTTAGCTGGCGGAGAAAAATGTCATAATTAATTATGCGGCCTTAAATTATTAAAATCCTTAACCATCATTTACAGAATAATTTTTGATGCTTAATCGAAGAAATTTGCTGATAAAAATGTTTGTAGTATTATTAAGCCATAGCTACACTAGTAATTTTTTGCTTGGATCAACAGACAATATGATTTTTTTTGAAATAATGTTACAATTTCACCCACTATATTTGAAGGGTTTACTATGAAAATGACCTAAGTGACTTTTTTATGGATGTCCATAAATTGATTTTTTAGCATAGGAAAGGTAATTATACCATTTTATATCTTTGAAAAATAACATAAAAAAAAGTCACTTAGGCCATTTTTACAGGGAACCCTTCATTTGTTTATGAAAACCAGTCCTCCATGTCAGGAGGCCTTTAATACCCTCATTTGCTGCCAGCATTTGTCACTTGTGTAGTAACCATGTTGGTGATTTCAAAAAATCTGGTCATCTGTGCAAGCAAAAAATCACTTGTCTGTGTAGCTGTGGCTTTATTATATTCAGTTACAGGTAGCTTTTGCTTATAGGCACACTAAAAACACTGATATTTTTTAAAGATGTGTACATTGATATTCTACCAGCGTTTACATGTATATTAAGAAGATAAATTATTATTGATATAAGAAGATTATTACTATTGAGCTATATTAATTTCTTTAATGAACTTTTTCATACTCTGGAAGTGCCAATATTTACTATTGAACAATATTAGCTGAATTTTGAATTTGAGTTTAGTGTTATGCCAGAATTAAAAGTTAATAATAAGAAGTTAACTTTAAGTATCTGCATCTAATTACTTATCTTTCTTCTATACCAAAGGTTATTTATTATAATTGCTCTGTAGAAATATGATATAGTACAAGAATAGATGACTTCTGCAGGTTCAAGGGTAAATGTACGTTATATACACCTACTGCGTATACAGATTTATCCTACACCATAAAAAAATACAGCCAATCAGAAGGCAGAAAATCCATTGTATATTCAGCAGTATTCAACTGTCTGTTTCCATGAGGCATTCCGGCAATTGGCTGTATTTTCTATGGTGTGGGATAAAATAGTTATACAATATTGTTTCTTGTGGCATACTGTGGATATCCCACTTGTCAATAAATTGTATCTTCTTTGTATACACACTCATGGCAAAAGAATGCAAGAACCTCCAAAATGAGCTTGACATGTGTTTGTTTTAGATGTTCTAATGCATATTTTACCATCTAATATGGAAGATGGTGTATCATGTGATTGGTCAAAATTTCCTTTCTTGTGTTTTATTAGTGCTTAGACCTGTTTTTGAATAGCATTTATGTTATCTGGTAGTTTATTAATTCCAACAAGATTTAAATCATTCTTAAGATACCTCTCCAAGAGCACTAAACTATCAGTTGGTCTGTTATTAGTAACATTTAACCTTTACTTATTTTGATGGTTCTACATGGTATATAAATACCATTATCGTGACAGGAGAAACTTTGTCTGAAGTGGTTTTAAAGCAACAAACATACAGTATTTGAAAATACCAGGAAAAGTTATTTATTAAATTTCTTGCAGAATTTGTGTTATTAGTCAGTTTCATCATTATCTTTTCATCTCTGTTTCTAATATCACTTAAATGAGTTTTCCAGAGAAAATCTAATTGACCAATTTATTAAAATCCATTATCTTGCTTAGATAGTTAAGATGATCCGTGACCTTTCTTTTTAAAACAACCACTAGAAACCCTAGACAATAATATGAATTATCGCAATGTCTGGGTCAAGATTCCTGAAATACCTTTTACAATGAAATACATACTTTCCCTTAAAATACACCTAATTAACTCACGATTCCATTTTGTGATCTTCTAAATGATATCTATCAAATATTTGAAATAAATGATAGCAGTATTGTGGTGTTGTGTTTTAGTTTTGTCAGGATTTTGAATTCTTTGAGATTATGACAGGGGACCTTGATGATGTAATAGCTATTCATTAGATGTCAAGTGACTGTTAATTAGGTATTAGGACAAGATTAGATCCTTACTCCAACACATACCTTTACAGATGTTACACAGAATTCCTTATCATAAACCCTCCAGATCACCATTATTTCTGTATTTACAAATTCTGATATCACACTGTTCTTTTGTTTTCCAGGATCCTAGATTTAATAAAGAAATTGACCAGAAAACTGGCTATAAAACAAAAAGTATTTTATGCATGCCTATCAATAATCATGATGGCGAGGTATGTAACCCTTTGATCAATGTCTGTATTCTCACAATATGCTGAAATTTGCTAATTATTGACAATAATTGTTAACAAATACCTTTTTCTTGTATCCAGTATTAACTATTAGTTTCTGCAGCAAAATTTGTACTGGTCAGTTTGTCATCTCCAAATATTGTTATTGTTTTGGTTGGAAGAATTCACACTTTGATCAATATCGTAAAGCACTTATAATATATGCTTACTAATATTTGCCGTATTCAGTGATCAAAGTCTACATTCTCCTAATGTGAAAATCTAAATTATCACATTAGAAGAATACTTTATCATTATCATCAGGAGAATTTAGACTTTGATAAAATTGGGAAGATATCTCAGAGACAATGCCCCTTGTGGGTATATATGTTAATTAAAAAATTGCCCTCGTGAGTATGTATGCTCATTTAGAAAAAATTGAATTGCAAGACATCATTGGCATGGTTGGCACAGTGATAAGAGCACTGGCCATTCAGTGCTGTGTTCCAGGTTCGAGTCCCAGCTTGGGCGCTGGATCATACATGAACTGAGTTTGTTTGATGTGTTGTTCTCTACCATGCCACGAGGGTTTTTTGGGGGGATTCTCCAGTCTTTGTTCCCTCAGCAAAAATCATGTGAGTTGAGTGTTGTATGGATTAATATTTAATGTAGAGGTAGTGAGTGCTAGTAGATGAAGAACCACTGTGGATATGCTGCTGCAAAAAGATTATTATTTATTATTATTTATTATTATATGAATATGTCCTTAGAACATGTCTCATGAATTTAAACTTGTTTGAAATGGTCATCTCTGGTAACCCAGGGGTAGAATTCTGTCGCATGCTCTCGTTTCTTGATCCCCCCCAAAATACCCCTGGGAACATTGTCTGTTAGAATTTGTTCTGGAAATTGAAATTCAATATGGTAGCCCTCAAATAATCCAACCAATCTGATTGGTCAATTGGCTGGGGTTGACCAATCAGAAAAGAGATGATTTTTGACTTCTGTAACAAGTTTTAACAGACAATGTTCCCAGTTTTTTGTTTTGTTTTCTGCGAATGAGAAACAAGGAACAGATTAATTTTATCCCTGGGTTTCTGAGGATGTGAATTGGTGGGACATGAAACAGAGATATCAGTTCTTACACTGTTCTGTGCACTGTTTGCTGGGTCTCTCCCTCTACAAAATAATCAACCCACCAATGGCGAAGCCCAAACAATACATATTAGTGGAATAATGAGTTTTCATTTGAAGGCAAAAATATAAATCAATAAATCAATTATTATTAACATATTATTAAAGAAGACTTAAGGAGCAAGGATGGCACAGTTGGTTAGTGTGCAGCCTTCAATGCAAGAGGTCCAGAGTTTGATCCCCAGTGACCTCACATCCTTGTTTCGACTTCTTTCCTTTCCATATAGCTTTAAGTAGCTTTAAATACCCGTAAAAAGGAGCACTGATGGATAGAGGGGATAGAGGGCACACCTTCGAAAGCTTAAACAAGAGCCTCTGGCTCGGGAGGAGTGGGCAACCACTCTCTGCTCTTCAAAGTAAAATAAATTAACCTTTACCTTTTTGCATGCAATGTTATTATTAATACCAAATGTGAAAAATATATTACATTTTACAATAAAGGACCTGGGCCAAGTTGTTTGCAGATTGTTGCTGATAAGGGTTTAATATAAAGAAAACCATCCATTTTAACCCAGGAGTAACACTAACCATCCTTCAAACAAATGGGCCCTGGGTTGTAAGCTATTTTGGATGAACTCCAAGAAAAATGTTTCTCATTAGTGTCTATTGTTTGTTCACCAACATGGCTACCACTTCTTTGTCTTTTGGGTCTCAAGGGAATGGTTAAAATCCAACAATGAAATGTAATCCTATGTCATAAACACCATAAACACGTCAAGCAAATGTACATGCTTTACTGTCTGCAGTCTACTCTAACTATGGTCAACTAAGTTTGTTAACCTGCAATCAGATTATGAATTGAAAATAATAGAATTTTAGTTCATATTCTACACTGGACAAGCACCACACTTGCAAACTCTTGAAACAAACATGTTTCAGTAGTAAATTCTGCCATAGTGTTACAATAAGTGTTAAGAGAAATTCAAGTGACCACGGTTAGAACAGAATGACAGTAGGTGCATAACAACAAAGACTTTAAACTTTAGAGGGGTGTCTTTAGAAAAGGGGTGTACTTTTTTGAGTGAGCAGTGTGCAATTTATTGTTTATGTACTTGTCGTATTGTAGGTGATAGGAGTTGCTCAAGTCATTAACAAGACTGGCAATGATTTAAATCAGTCTTTCACTCAGGAAGATCAAAAGGTGAGGAAAGATCATCCTTATCAGTATAAAAATTTGCATCTAAGTCATTCTGCACTTGAAACTTCACACACATTACTAATATAAATATCTTTCAGAGTGACAATATTCCATTAAGATATTTTAGTTGTTCTTTTACTATTTTTCTTCCCTTCCCATTATTCTTCTTTCCTTCCCATTTTTATTCTCTTTTCTTCCTCCCACCCCTTCTTCCTGCTTCCCACCTCTCTTTGGTCCTCCTTCCATCCTTCCTCTATTCAATCTCTCCCTATTGTTAAACATTTCCTAATGTTGTAAAGTACTTGAAACATTCACTTACTAAATATTAGTGGTGTTTTGTTTCCAGATTTTTTCTAAATATTTAGTATTCTGTGGAATTGGAATAAATAATGCAGAATTGTATGAGAGAGCACAACTAGAAATAAGAAGAAATCAGGTATGATTGATAACAATTGAGAATAATTAAATCTTTTGTGATTGTACTTTACACATGTCAAAGTTATTTTTAGTAAAACTGCTTGTAGATTATAGTAATCACCTCTGTGCAACTTTAGAATACTTCACCATATTATTTTTTAAATAACCTGAGTGTTGTATTTTGCATCATTCTCAAAGACGGGTTTTATTAGAAGCTGGCTGCTGGCAATATACTGATGCTTACTTTCTCTCTCACAGCCAGATACTAATTATTAACTGTTTTATAAATACTGGTCATAGCCAGCTATTATGCCTTGGGCAGCCACCTACTTAAAATCTTACTGAAACTCCTGAAAGAGTGCTGCTTCATGAAATTCTAGGTGGCGGGGTATTCTAAAGTTTCCCACCATCTCAATAACTCATTTTTTTCACATTTTTTCATCCCTTTTCATTCTTCATAATCTCTTATCCATCATCTATGCTTTCTTTTCTCTTCTCATTTGTCTTCTTTTTTTGTCTTCTTCTTTTCCTTTGTTTTCCATTGTGTTCCACCTACCCATTTATTTGTTGTCGTTGTTCCTTTGTGTTTTTAGGTTTTACTAGACTTAGCCAGGACAATATTTGAGGAGCAAACGTCACTCCACAATATTGTTCACAAGATTATGATGATTACACAGACCTTGTTACAATGTGAAAGATGTTCTGTCCTATTAGTAGATCCTAGTTCAAAGGTAATTGAAACTGTCTGTCTTTTAACATGTTTGCCTACCTGCCTGTTCTGTTCCTTGCTTGTGTGCCTGTAGGTCTTGAGAGGTTATAAGGCAATTCAAAATGACGGCCTGCTAAGGTATTGCGTGATAGAAACCTGCGGCATCTGCCCTCATTTTTCCCTTAGATATCAAAAGTTTGATTGAATTTCAAGTTAAAAGCAACTCAAAGAACTACGGTCGACTTATAAAACAGACATATGAAAACATTTACATTACTGGGGTTTGGAGCCTTGGCATTAGATTTCCTGCCTTCCTGCCTGCCTTGATGATAGTAAGCCTGATAGTCTGCCTATTTGTCTTTCTGTGGCTATCAGCCTTGATATCTGTCTGCCTTTTTCCATTTGCTTGCTTGCCTGTCTGTCTGTGTGTTTCCCTATCTCAGAATTCTCAAGTCAAATGTCTGTGAGTATAATACCTTGTTTGTTTCTATCGTTAGACTTTATTTTCTCAAGCATTTGATTTAGAAGCCAAAGACTATGTAAATGATGATTCAGACAAAACAGTTGTCAAACAAAGATCTTGGTAAGTGTTTAATTCCTCCCTCCCCTTTTTCATTTCTTTCTTCCTTTGTTCTTTCATTCCTTCTATTTCCCAATCTATATCTCTATATATATTTATTGGTGGTATTGAGCCCTTAGCTGTGGACACTATCTAATTCTCTCTACTTACACAGTGCAAAAACAAGCCATAGAAAATCTTTGTGCAACAAATAATCTGAATTGTAGCATTCCAATATTTTATCTTACAGTAGCAACAAAGAAGTGAAATTTCCTATTAATATTGGAATCACTGGATATGTAGCTACAACAGGACAGGTAAGTCGCTACTGAATGAATGTCATTCTTGACTTTAACCATTGAACACATTTATTAAAGTGAACATTTCTGTTTGCTCATCATTCTCATATATTATTTCAGACTCTAAATATTCCAGATGCATATGGCGATGACAGATTTGATCCTTCGGTAAGCCATAAAAATTTAACTCTAGAGTAGGTTGTTCATAACTTGGTTATATGGGTGACATAATTGGACATAGTTGTTACAGTAAAGCTTTACAGGGATATTTATTAAAACAATGATTTTTCTGCTGATCAAAATGTCACCTCTCCCAAAGTCCAGGCCATTATATCTAAATATTATTTGATATTTTGTTCTTTGTGTCTAAAATGGCTTGTATGCAAACTATTGAGCTTAAAAACCCTATGGTGTCCTTATAATGAGAGGCTATTAAAGGTTTTTCCACCCTGTCTATTGGATGTGTACAGAAAACACATCTATTAGCTAATCTGATATTTTGGATTAGTGATAGCATCCAGGCAGATAAAGCTCAAGGGAAACATAATGATAATTATAATCCCTTATTATCATCTTTTTCTTCATGTTTTTCACTCAAATTGTTTTAAATAAGTGCAGCTAGGTAGGTAGGTAGGTAGGTAGGGAGGGAGGGAGGGAGGGAGGGAGGGAGGGAGGGAGGGAGGGAGGGAGGGAGGGAGGGAGGGAGGGAGGGAGGGAGGGAGGGAGGGAGGGAGGGAGGGAGGGAGGGAGGGAGGGAGGGAGGGAGGGAGGGAGGGAGGGAGGGAGGGAGGGAGGGAGGGAGGGAGGGAGGGAGGGAGGGAGGGAGGGAGGGAGGGAGGGAGGGAGGGAGGGAGGGAGGGAGGGAGGGAGGGAGGGAGGGAGGGAGGGAGGGAGGGAGGGAGGGAGGGAGGGAGGGAGGGAGGGAGGGAGGGAGGGAGGGAGGGAGGGAGGGAGGGAGGGAGGGAGGGAGATTCATGAGTGGACAGTCCTTGATTGTCTCCTGATTGTGATTTGGTGAAGGTATACAGATATTGTCAAACCTCTACTATAGCTAACAGACACATGCCATAAGCAGATGGCAACCCTTGATCTCTTCTTCTGATAAACTCTACATTTTTAACTTGCCATAAGCAGACACCTCTCTTAAATGGACAGCAATTCCTGGTCGTGCAGTGTTCACTTATAGGAAGTTCCACTATTTATTCATCCCTTACATTAGGGGTCCAGGGGTGGATCCAGGAGTATCATTTGGAAAGGGGGGGGGGGGGGGGGTGCTGTGTTATTTGAAATTGGAAACCATCCAGAGGATCAAGAGGATATTTTGGAAAAGTGACAAAATGAAAAAGGGTCAAAGTCCTCTCAAGAAGGGGATGTGCACCCCCCTGTACCCCTCCCATGAATCTACTCCTGAGGCCATTATACATGGCAAATTTTGTGACAAATGAATTTTTCTCATCTGCATGGAAAAAAACAAAACAGAAAATTTGCTTATGTTAAAGGGCCTTTACCTTTTACTTCACAAAGGATGCTTGCACAGCCATTACACACTAGCTGAAGAAGGTCACAGCATTGATGGAAATGTTTTAGGTTTTAGTTTATACTTTCAATCAGAGACAACCAAACCCAACACAAGGATGCTTTTATTTGAGTCGAAATTTATATGAATATTCCTTATTTTCATTCGTACTGCTGAAGGTAGATGAAGCCTCTGGATTTAAAACTAAAACAATTCTATGCATGCCAATTAAAAATGGCTCAGGAGAAATTATTGGTGAGTTGATTTTATCCTGTAAGGGCACACCTTCACTAATGGTCATCTGTCTATTCAGTCAGTCAGTCAGTCAGTCAGTCAGTCAGTCAGTCAGTCAGTCAGTCAGTCAGTCAGTCAGTCAGTCAGTCAGTCAGTCAGTCAGTCAGTCAGTCAGTCAGTCAGTCAGTCAGTCAGTCAGTCAGTCAGTCAGTCAGTCAGTCAGTCAGTCAGTCAGTCAGTCAGTCAGTCAGTCAGTCAGTCAGTCAGTCAGTCAGTCAGGTCAGTCAGTCAGTCAGTCAGTCAGTCAGTCAGTCAGTCAGTCAGTCAGTCAGTCAGTCAGTCAGTCAGTCAGTCAGTCAGTCAGTCAGTCAGTCAGTCAGTCAGTCAGTCAGTCAGTCAGTCAGTCAGTCAGTCAGTCAGTCAGTCAGTCAGTCAGTCAGTCAGTCAGTCAGTCAGTCAGTCAGTCAGTCAGTCAGTCAGTCAGTCAGTCAGTCAGTCAGTCAGTCAGTCAGTCAGTCAGTCAGTCAGTCAGTCAGTCAGTCAGTCAGTTTGTTCTTTCTGACCACAACAAACTGCAGCCATTAACTATTACTTCTCTTTTTAAACTCTTTACAGTAGCCTCCTATTTATATCACCAAATCTTCTAAACTTTGGATGGCTTGACTATCCAAGCATTTTCTGAATTTAGAAATATCACTTCAAATTTCTTTGTAGGCAGTTTACTGCTAGGGTGTTTAGGCAACTCTTTATGTAGATAGAATATTGGTAAGTCCATTATTATGTAGAAAGTTCTTGATTAGTTGTTTGATAGGCAATGTGTTAGGAAAGATTTCTGATCTGTTGCTTATCAGTAGAACTTGTAGGTGTGCAAGTTATTGGTAGGTTGCCAGTTGGATATTAGCCATCAGACAAACAGTCTGCAATTTCTAAATAAGACAAGTTCAAGTATATTTTTCTTTTTAATTCACTCAAAGGTTCTGGACAAAATTGTAGATCTGCTGGGCAGTGATGGAATTATAAAAGATGGACATTTTTGTCCAAAAGTTTGGTGTAAATTGAAAAGAAATGTAGTCAAGCTTGTTTTGTCCAGAAAATGCAGACAGTTTGCCTGATCACCAATAACCTTATGTCTCATGTACAAACACACCTGCATTGATCTAGTCTGCAGTATTAATAATTCATATTAAGGGCACTAGCTAACACTAGCTAACATATTTATTATTAGGTGTTGTACAACTTCTGAACAAAGTAGATGGTACAGCATTCAATAAGAATGATGAAAATTTATTTGAGGTTTGTATTTTCCTCTTTTCTCTAAAGCTTTATATTGTAATTCTTCTAATGTCTCCAAAATATAAAAGATATAAAATAGCTAGAAAATATTGCCAATTAAACAACTGAGACTCTAGGGGAATGACCTACCAAGAAGCAATAACTTATGTCTGTATTGTATTTTGGATAGAGTACAGACTGAAATTTCTATCATATCTTTTGTGTAGGCTTTTGCCATTTTCTGTGGCATGGCAATCCACAGTACAGTCATGTATGAGAATGTCAACAAAGCAATGGCAAAGAGAAAAGTTGCATTGGAGGTAAGAGCAATTTTGTTAGAATTAAACACAGGTGATGAATGTGCACAGAGTAATGTTGGCAGAGTGGTAGGTAAAACAAAAGAATAGCATTGTCACAGGTTTCAAAATCTCCACAATGAAAGACAACTACAAACTGCTTCGGCCTCGTTATATTCAACACAACACAACACACACACACTCTTATTGTACAACTATGTATAAATACTGGATTGGTCTCAAGGGACATGCACACATGTTCATACACTCTCACGCTCTCACACAATATAACTTCATGACAAGCGTACCAAATCAAGTGTTGGGCAACAGGTTCAAAGCTGTTGAGCAGCAGTCACCCAACTGTTCACCTATTGTTACTCAACAGGACAGTTCAGTCAGTAAATGTTGCCCAGCAGTTGATTTGGTACGTCATTCTTTAATTTTACCCCACTCAACATGGCAAAGTTTCATTTTAGTGTCATGTGCTATGCACCTAATAAGATTATAGATGCATTGAAAAATGGAATGTATTTGTTGAGTTTATTCATTTGTACAGGTGTTGTCCTACCATGCTGCTTCCTCCATAGATGATGCTTTAAAACTCAAGGTGAGAAAATGGATTAAATGACCAAAGAAAGTGATGGATTACAGTGAGGACACTTGAACTGTGAATGTTTCAAGTTTTATGACACCTTTTTAAAATGCACCCCTTGAGCCATTGGTTTGGAAATGTGACTTATTTTGATCACTTGGTGCATTTGAACTCAGTGATTAAATTTTAGAATGTGTGAAGTGAAAGATTAGAAAATGATTAATTTGGAAAAAACTTAAGTGGTCGGAGTGTCCTTGCCGTAATGTATATTTACTTTTATTGCAATAGAGGCTTTGCACCATCACATGATGGCAGCCATGACAGGAGGCACAACAACAGAGTCTCTCTCCCCTGGGGAACTGAACTCTTTCTCATGTAAACCAGATTAATCCAGACTCTATTGTTCCTGCCTCCTGTCTTGGCTGCCATCACATGATGGTACAAGCCTCTATTATTATCCATATGAAATATGATCAAATGTGCATGAAATCCTAATACTCTAAACACTCACTCACACTGAAATGAAATGAAGTGTACACCTGGATGTAATATGCCTGCTTGTACAAACATTTTATGGTGTATCTGTTTTATTTTTCTAGTGTTTGGTCCAATGTACACTAGTCCCTATTAAACCAGCTTTTCTCTTGTGGCTCCTGTTCCACAAAGCTTGCGTAACTTTAGAGTACTCATCGGAGACTACAGTATTGCTGCAGTAATCTTCCTCTCCTGACCATATACTATTCACCTCATGTTCAATGAAGTCCATCTATAACTAGAGCAGATTTTGTATGAGTGTGAAGTGGACAGCGCCGTACCGTGACCATGTCAGTGCCGTGATGTCTATAAAAACACTTGAAATTCCTGCCGTAACCATGCTGTGACTGTGCAGTGCCGTTTTCACACTCATATGAAAACCACTCTATGTCTTTTCTCAACAGGAGCAATCTCTACCCAATGTTGCTAACCTTCGTCTTCTTGAATTCACCTTTGATGACAACACAATCAGTGATGAAGAAACTCTCAAAGGTGTCTTGGCCATGTTTGGTGACCTACAAATTGTCCATACTTTAAATATTGATCATCTGGTAGGTATCCATTTTTGTCTGATAGTATGAAAATATACATTGTAGGGATGGCGGTGGTCAGACTTCATGAGACAAGCATTTTTCAACTCATTGTTAATGATGGTTACCATGGTGACAACCGTTGTCAAGAGTGAGATGACTTCATTTAAATGTTCCAGTGTGACCAATTATTATTGCTAACAGGTCATTGTTTTCTTATTCAGACATTATGTAGATTTGTACTGACAGTCAAGAAGAACTACAGGCCAGTAATGTATCACAACTGGAGACATGCTTTTAATGTTGCTCAGACAATGTATGCTATGCTAAAGGTAAATAACCATACCAAAAACAAGACCAGATGCACAACATCCACTGTACACCATCAACTGTCAACATCATTCAGATTAACTGTGCATCAATCCCCTCATGATCAAACATCCCATTGTGGTTAAAATTTCAAATAGCAGTCACATTTCATTTTATCTGAAAGCAATGTATTTGTTGAACATCAGTCTGAATTTAGAATTTGGATCCAATCAAGATGAACCAAAGTTACTGTTTTGATATTTTTTCTAAGTTCGCATATGAATGCATGAACTGTTTTAGTCACTAAATGCTTGACAATTGATATGGAGATTGAGTGCTGACAAACAACTGTGGATGTTGCTTAGAAAAGCTTTCAAATGTATTGTACAAAACCTGTGATGATTTTGACTTGTACATAATATTTAAAAAACGAGCAGGAGTGTTTTATTGTGGATATCCACGACAAAACATGATCAGTGAGTTTTTTAAATGACTTCTTAAACCCATCATTTGAAAGTATTATTAATAGCAATTGCAATGAATTTATGAAAAAATCCATTTTAACTGAAGAAATAAGCTTATCATTTTTTTCGTGCATATAGCTAGGCATGCACAGAATAATCAAATTTTCATCCCACATGTAAAAAAAATTCTGAACATCAGAATAGAGTGGCATCAATATCATTAAAAGATTCATCAGTACTGCATGAGGTCAATGATCCAACAACTATACTGAGACCTTGTACTGATATAACACTTATGCATAAACATGAGTGTTTTATCAGAGTTAGTTAAAACACTCATGTTTTATTAATGAGTGTTTAACTGATTTTGATAAAACACTCATGTTTATGCATCAGTGTTTATATCTGGTATAAAGGTCTCAACACGTCCATTTCCTTATGAATTATTAATGAGTTTTAGAAATCAATCTGAGGTAATAGTTTTATTCTGTTCTACTATTTGCAGAGAGACTCCATAGGACCTAATTTCTCAATCATTGAGCAGTTTGCTTTGATTGTTGCTTGTTTATGCCATGATCTCGATCACAGAGGGACAAATAATTCATTTCAAATCAAGTAAGTTGTTTTAAAATGTGATGATAATTTATTTTGCATTAAAAATATTTTTATTGTATCTGACATGGGGATACTTAGTGACTCAGACCTTACCCTGCTATTGCTGGGTTTAGACTAACAGCTGATGAATTATATATATTATATGTACCCCTCTATTGGTGGTCAAACACTGACCACTATGTGCTGTCAACCAGAGAATTTCTATTGAAAACTTGTCATTCAGCTGTCGTTCAATCGTCATTATTATTATTATAATTACGTATACGTCATTATTATTGTTATAATGAGGTAGTCCCCTTTCATATTATACCTTTTATTGAAAACAGCACCATTTCATATTAAATCCTCATGACCAGGAAAATTGTCTAAGTGGTAGTTGAACAATTTTAATTACTAATTGTTTCAAATGAAGACATCCTTGTAAAAATGGAGTAAGTGACGTTTGATCAAACTCTGAATTCTCCTTTAATTTTTGAGGAGAAATTAGAATTTGATCGGACATCACTTACTCTGTTTTTGCATGCAGGGCCCTCTTCATTGAGTAGCTAGTATCAAAAATGAGTTTCTCTGTACCTTTGTGATATTACCTCAACTCATGAAATCCTATTAATATAGTTCATCATAGAGAGTTACTGGGAATGAACTGTCAGGGAACAGATGTGTAAATGTGAAATGATTTTCTGTGTTGACAGGAGTGCCACACCTTTAGCTCAGTTGTACACAACATCTACCATGGAGCATCATCACTTTGACCAGTGCATCATGATTCTAAGTAGTCAAGTATGTTTGAACACCACTTGTACTCAATATTATTGAAGGGCTCCCACAAAAATGGGCTTAAGTGATTTGACAACTTTTCTCAAATGGTCTAGAATGGTATCAAAGTATATGTGTCAGGTGGCAAAAATTATCAAAAGAGTGCTTTTCATGGGCAACCCCACAATAATTTATTATTATTGTTACTATATTATTTTACTACAAAGTTTAGCAATAACATTTTAAGTTGACGACATTTCGACATTGTTCAAACATCATTATCAAGTCAAATGTTCAACAAAGTACTATGATCATAATGATTGTTATTATTGTTTAATACAAATAAAAAGTTGTATGTAATGCAGTTTACTGGCCCCAGGGGGGACTCGGATCGGAAATGGACGGGGATGCTCGTCGTACCTTTTAGGGGTCAAAATCAGCGATCTGGTATCCTTTTAGGGTGGCCCAGACTTTAGTGGACTACTAGAGACCTAGCTGGTACCTTTTAGGGTAATTTTTTTCCACCATCAACGATTAAATACTGGAAACAAAGATCGGATTGCACGACCATTAAATCGTTCGTACATAAATAGACACAATTGATCGTTTGATTGACTAAAATATGCAAAATGTTAAATTTAGTGTTTTTGAGTTGGTACCTTTTAGGGGTAAAAACATGTATTGCCACGCCCACCCGGATATGACTTTGGTACCTTTTAGGGGTCATTTTAAAAATTTCCGACGAGCATCCCCTGTCCTCTTATATATAGGAGTCCCCCCCCCCAGGTACTGGCCAAATCACCCATGATAAACACCATTGTTTTAACTGAAATGTGGTTTGATGCCAGTCACCATTGACTACAACATTCATTTTAATTTAACTAAAACTGCATGAAAAGCAAATTTTACAAAGTTCCTAGTAATACTAAATTGTTAATGCTATCGACTATTTTTCTTTTGAAAGGGTAATGAAATATTTGGCACATTATCAGCTGAGGAATACAACAAAATCATCAAAGTTCTTGAGTCCAGTATCATAGCAACTGATTTGGCACTCTACTTTCAGTAAGTAGACAATTCTGGTAGCAAACGAATATGCCCCATTCACACCAACAAGTTAAACATGTTTAAAAATGGTTTAATTAAACAAGATTAAAAATTAGTTGCTCATTCCATGAGTACCTTAGCAAGGCAATTTATAATCTCACTGTTTACCTAAAATGAATAGTAAGCTTACTCTCAAAATGGCAAAAACCTTAGCCTGGTTTAGTTAAACTAGATTAGTTGGTATGAATGGAGTAGTATAGTCATAAGGTACACATACTAGGCTGCAGTGGCACTAAAACTGGATATCTAATCTGGATAAATCCTTATCGAATGGATAGTTATTGGATGTCATCACATTTTTATCCACTCTTTATGCAAGGTGGAACCTCAAATTGGTACATGGCCTTCTAAGGAAGAAGTTCTTTTGTAACTAGATAAATTCATCTGTGTCCTAGTGTGCTGTTTTAGTTTCTCTGATATTGTTTTTGGTAAGACTAGCTTATTTATAAATGGAGTAAGGATGGGTGACAAGGGCACATCTTTTGTCTATTGAAATATATATTTGTTGTAATGCAGTAGTTCAGAAACCCCATCACATCCACATTACATTAACATCTATAAAGTCATGCAGTTAATCTTTAATAATTGATTCAATTCTGTAATAGTTTGGCTTCATTAAATTATTCATTTTTTTTTCATCACAGGAGAAGAGGTGAATTCTTCAAGAAAATAGAATCAAAAGGAGTGGACTGGGAAGATGAAAACTGTAAAGATCTAGTGAGGTATAGAAGACGGCCATGTCATTTACTGTTTATTGTGTAATGTTTGTATAAAGCATTAGGTTCTGTCTGTTCATTAATCCATCTGTCTGTCTGTCTGTCTGTCTGTTTGTCTGTTTGTCTATGCATGGATGTGTTTACTGACAGTTATTCTGACTTATAGGGCTATGTTAATGACAGCATGTGATTTATCAGCCATCACAAAACCATGGCTTGTCCAGAAAAGGGTATGTCTACCTGATGTCATTTACCAGTGTACAATAATAAAATAGCTTTAAGTATATGTTTGTGCGTAGGGATCATTTGATATTTTTAAATAGACATCTCTGATGATGGGTCTGGAACCCGAAAGCTCGGATTAAATATCTGAAAAACAGCGTAGATGAGACGTCTATTTAAAAATATCAAATAAAATAGCTGTTCATTTTCTGCATTATATAATCTTTTACCTAATACTCTAAAGACCAGATATGAAGTATTTCAAACTTAGCTTATAGCAACATCTGCCTCTCATTCTACTAGCTTCTCACCAGAATGCAAAAATACAGCAGATTTTGTAAAGGGAAAAGGACAAAGTCACTGTATGGTACTGTTACAGCAGGAATTTTGAATGTTTTTATAGAATATTGCAACAATAATATAGTCGTAGTACAGCGCAGTATGTTTCCGACTCATACAAAAACCACTCTAGTTGTTAAAAAGATATTGCCAAACCTGATTATAGCATATTCTATGCATCTATAGTTTTACCCAATGATACAGTGTAACTAGTTTAAACTAGATGCCATAAGGGTCCAATGTAAAATATGTAAAAATGAATAGTGTATTTTTTGTCTAGACTGCTCATTTGGTTGCGGAAGAGTTCTTTCAGCAAGGTGACTTGGAACAAAAAGAACTCCACTCCACGCCTCCCCCCTCAATGGACAGACGTAAGAAGGATGAACTTCCACAAATGCAAGTTGGATTTATTGATGCAGTCTGTTTACCATTATACAAGGTATGAAATTGTTGTTCCTCTAAGATGATGAGTTTACTTTAGCTTGAGTATTTAATTTGGTGAAAATGCTGCCAGTCTTTGTAAATCCTGCCTGTCTTTACTTGATAAATACAGAACAATATTATTTAATAATTAAAAATAATCCTCGCAGCAAACCCTGATGGTATGGAGCAAATTTTATATGGCTATGAAAAATTATGGCCATGCAGCACCATTGTACATGTCAAACTTTGTCATTGCCTCTCCAAAGTCTTTCATCCATGTTGTAAAGTTTATGACAGGTTTGCTCTTACTATATGAGCTTATTCTTACCACTTTCTTACCACTGTTTGCATAATTACATGTTCTGCCAGATAAAAATGTTGACTTAAAGTGTTTTCCATTTAGTGGAACAAACCAGCCAGAAAGGCCTTGATTTCTTAGGACTGATTCCAGCCAGAGCTAAGAATTGACATGTACCATTTAAGAACTGGCTGTTCTGGCCGGTTTGTTCCACTAAATGGAAAACACCCTAAGATTTAGGGATGGGGTACTGTGAGGCCAACAAAGTGTTGATACTTTGTCGATACTTTAGTCTGGTGGGGTATGTCATTATGTCAATGGTAGTAATCTAGGATCAAACAAAATGTTCAAAGAAAACAAAACTTACGTCATCTTGTGATCAAATTTGACTCCAATTTGACTTGACATTGATGTAGTACCAACAAGGCAGTGAAAATTATTGATCAGATGAGCTGTAAGACTGAATGTATTGACTTGGGTTCTTCTTTGATTAGGTCCTTACAGTGTTATTGTATGGACAGAGCAGATTTCAGATGTTTTTGTTGAATGTGTTTTTACAGGCCTTAGCAGAATTGGACAAAAGTTTTTCCCCCTTAAAAGATGGTTGCCGCGACAACAGAAGACACTGGCAAAAGCTAGCAGAGGATCACAAAGCCAAAGATGTAAGCTATGTTAAATCCATTTCTTGAAAAAGCACTCAACTAATCAACACTAATTGAAACTAAACTGTGTCTACCACATATTCTTGCAATAAAGTGGACTAGATTACAATATACATTGGTAATAGGACCATAGCAGGAATTTTTTGTACTTTTGCAATCAAAATCCTAAATATAATTTATAAAGTCACAAATAGACGCATTTGATCTGGATTACTTCCAGTTCTTCAAGCATAGAGATCATTTTTGTACCCAAGCCAAAGAGGATTAGGATATATGTAGATATAAAGAGGGATTGAAGAGCGGGGTTCAAAGTAGCATACTAGTTCATGTCAGTTGTCACATTTCAATAATTGAAATTGTACATAATGAAATAGATTTGCAACATCCTGTAGGTCTAGTGCAAGAGTTTATAGATGATCATTGTGTGTACTTCATATTAGTGATGGCTGTTCTAGTTTTGTATACATGCTTTTAATTTAGTTTGTTAAGTGTGTTGATAGTTTCCTACATAAGCTCATAATGTGGCTCATGGTCTGTCGTTGTAGTAGTACATGTATTATAATACCTTGGTAGTGTTCTAATAGTATTACTAACGTTCATGTGGTGCTAGCTTAAATTACTTCACTGACATACACTTGAATTGATATATTAGAAATACAAGGCATTAAGAGAGATATACATCTATACATAACATGCCATCTAAATGTTTACACCATTACACGCACATATTTCTCTGACAGTAATTGAAGATGTTCATACATGTATTACATTGTGAAACATTTCTACTCTTCATGTGCACGTATTTCATAAAATGTTATCACAGTTCCAAACAACAAGGGTCAAGCCCAGACCAAAATGAATGCTGGTTTTGTGCTGGTAATGTATTCAAATCAGAGTTGTTATCAGTAGAATTGAGTGTGATGTACTAACAAGTGCATGAAAATGCTCACAAGTTGTAGTTAAGTTCTGTAGAAACAAGTCTGATTTGAATACATTACCAACATAAAACCAACATTCATTTCAGTCTTGACTTGATGCTTTGAACAGGGACATTTTTAGTAAGTGTACATGCCATCTTGTATATATACCCAGTTACATATACATATCTCATAATAATACAGGGTTTAAAGAGGTATATGCATACATCATAAACCGTCCACCATCATCTCTCACCTATTATCCATATCTATTATTCTCGCTGGGCACAGATTGATTGTGTGTGGAAGAAACGGTTTTAAAAGGAGCTATAAGGGGCCAAAGGTAAATAGCCTGATCACCAACATTATTGTTTTCTTTTAGTAATTCCTAACATTTTATTTTCCATTCATTTCATCTGCTCGTCCTTTTAAACTACATGTATAAAATGTAATGTTTAAGTGTAATACTCATCAGACCATGTCTTGTAATGATCTTTGTGGTTGTTTCAAGGGGTAACTATATTAATATTGACTTTAAAATAAGCATGCATATTCTATGGTTTAATTCAGCTTTTTAATCCTAATTCTAATATTCTTCAACAGTAATCCCAAAAGCTAAGTTTGAAGGATACTGAGAGTTTTAGTGAGTGCATGAAAGACTGGGTATAATAATCTTCATAACTGTGGAATCAGCAGATAATGATGCTGATGACACAGTCCAAACCAATTCTCTTTCCTCACATACAGTGTAAAAATATTATTTAAGTTGCCTTAATTTCTGGCAATTAAAGTGGCAATTTTGTCATCCAAATTATAACCCCATTATCAAAGATGGTTCATGTTGAACTTCCAAAATATGCATCATTCAATTTTAATGTTGACCGATATGCTTTGGTTGGCTTTAGTAAAGAGAATAGAGCCATAGAGAGAATACATGTATGTTTGCTTCCTTGAGAACATTATTTTGAGTGACTTCGCAGGAGAATGAATCTGAAAAAGTTATTTTATGGAAAGTGAGTGCATAAATGTTGCAGGAAGAGACAGCAACAGTTAGACCAGCAGTTGTTAGGGTAAGTTGCTCATTAGTTTAGGAAGCTGGGAAACATTAATGTTAGAGTAGTTGAATGTATCAACACAGCACAAAAGGTAGACAGTTAGTGAATTTTTCTGATGATAAGGGAATTTGTGTGAAAAGAAGAAAGGAGTTTTGAATGTCTTGAAATTTTCAGCATGTATCAACTAAAGTTTTATACCAATTTTAAAATTAATTTACCTGCTAGATACAAATGTAATGTTATTTACTGTTTGATATTGTCCATAAAAATGTAACTGTTATGTGTATTTTGATAAGTCGGTATAACCCTAGTATTGTAGTTCAATTTTTTGCTGCACATATTAATGTTGCTGATACCAACTAATATCACATGCTTGCTTTGTTGCAATGCCATTGTAAATTACAAAAATGCAATATGCATCCCATTCTCACAGACAACATACTATCACCACCATCCACCATAGAGCAGCTTTCCTATGACTATGTAAACAGCACTGTCACAACACAGCATGGCTGTGGAAGGGATTTTGAATGTCTTTATACCATCAGTCACTGTGCAGTCCATTTTGTACTCATATGAAAATTGCTCTATTAACTACTACAAGGTTGGATTTAGGAGAGGGGTGCTGGGGTATCCCCCCCCCCCTCCTTAGGCAACTTTGATCCCTTTTCCTTCTTCATGCAGGGGTAGATTTAGGGGAGGGGTACAGGGGATGCCTGAGACAGTTTTGGAATTCTATAACCTAACCCCCTCCAGAGGGGCAATATCCACCCCTGCATTGTGCTGTAGCCAGCCCTACCCCACTTATTAATTACACCAAATTACTAGTAAGAGTAGATTTTATATGATGGTGAAAACAGCACTGCATGATCACAGCATGTTATTATAGACAGCACAGCACTATTATGGTCACAGCATGGCACAGTCTATTTCACACTCAGAAATCTGCTCTATCACTAGTGTGTCTGCTTGGGAAAGAAGGCAATTATTTTGAAGACATCCCAATTAAAATGAGCCAAGTGACTTTTATGACAATTTTTTGAGGTTTTCTCAAATGGGCGAAAATGGTATCAATGGACTTTTCTCTGCCAAATTATCAATGACATAAAAAGTCACTTAGGTTGTTTCCTGGACACCCCTTCATTATAAATGTTTCAGGTGAAGAGTGTCATTTAGGGCCTGTAAACCAGCCAAAACTGCTGGCTAGTCAGACATCTTCAGCCAGCTACTTTTCTCTCGTTTTATCATTGTTGCTGTTGTATTATCTGTGACTTGCAATAGAAAATGAAATTCTCATGAAATGAAGGAATTACAATTTTGATCAGAGAACAATAACTTATTTACATTCATGCTGTTCTACTGATTGGCATGACCCCTTCAAAAGTGCTCTAATTATTATAAACACCCATGTGGGCACCTTGATATAGAACAGCCCTTGATACTAAACAAAGATTTTCAACAGCATTTGATGTAATACCCGACAGTAATATCCTAATCCATTAATATTATTTTAACACCATGCTTCCATACTGCACGTCATCAGTTGTAATCTCATTTTTGTTTTGCTTCTTTCAGGGTTGCTGTGGTAATTGATGCATCAGGAAATTCCATCCAATCCATCTTCCAAGTCACTGAAATCATAGTTTACTCTGTAGATAGTATTGTATATTAAAATATTGCAAGCTAGTGGAGCTGTCAAGATATGAACTGTGCATGATCATCAACACCCAAGTAGTTAAGGTAGCAGCTTCTGTATTATTCATGTGAGCATGCATGTGTGAATGTAATAGAGATTGCTTATATTTATGTTAGAAATATGCATATAAAAAGGACACATTAATCTTCATTAGAAAAGTTACCTCTGACATGCATATCTACAGTACAGTACAGTGGTACTCTGTTAATAGAATTGATTTTCAAAATAAATAAAATTGTGTCATAGGAGCTTTACAGTGCAAAGCCCAAAAGTGTAACCAGCCATAATTATTCACATTCTTTTGAAAGAGCAATCATCCAATCAGTATCCAAGGATTCTCTTATCTCACGTCTTTTCTAAGCGTTAATTGGATGATAACAAGTAGAAGTATGCAAATATAATAATGCTGGTCAAAGTTTTGAGCTTCGCACTCCAAATGCAATCTTTAGATTGCAATCTTTAGATGTTTGGTTAAATGAGTTGGCTTTTTTTATGAGGTGGAGTGCCACTGTATGTCAATTTGTAGTGCTTGTCAAGGTTTTTCCAGACACATGTATTCCAAGGTAAAGTCTCTGAAGATAGGCATGTTTGAGATACTCTGTTTTGGTACTAAGGACATATACTTGCATATAGATGTGTATATATTAAGAAGTTGGTTGAACAGAAATATCCCGTAAGTGTGATGGCATTCCAGAATCCTAACTGCTGCAATCCTTTTCATATTCAAAGTATCATCTCAATGTTGTCAAAGAAATCCTTAAAGATGAAAGGATAGAGGTTTGAAATGTCATCATGCATGAGCTTATTAGTAGAATGTAACTTGCAGGTAATTATGTAGCCACCAACATGAACATAATAGTGTGATTCCTCACAACAGGATATTTGTCACATTTACAAAAGTCCCCACAGGAAAAAAATGTCAATTCCCAGCTTGGGTCAAACATGGGGCTTCTCTGGATGTAACATGCTCTTGAGAGTTTCTTGTAATTTATGAATGTATTTGGCATGCATAAATACCATGCAAGTGTACATAAACAAAAAATGTCATCCAAGTATCCTAACCTCCAGTGGCAAAGTTTTCACAACTGAGGAGCAAGACATAATGCACACACAGACTGGTTGTAAAACAAAGTTTACAATGACCCACAATATGTTATAGGCAGTAAACGACTCCTCAGCATGATTACTACCTAATTCCTTGCATTGTACTCCTTTTTTGTGCATGATGTACATCCTCCACTCCTTACTATATCAATCCCCCTCTATCTACTTTGTAGCCAGTCCATATAGCATAATGTAATTGCAATCACATTGTTAAATAGTTTTATGCTTGTTGTGCAGAGTGTTGAAGAGGAGGTTCCACTCATGAATCATGAACCATTTTTTTTCTCATAAATTCACAGATCACATTTTTAAAAACTGATTTGTGCTTTTTATTAATCATTGCTAATTTTTTTGGATCACCTCTTCAGCATCCCATTTAAATGTGCATTCAGAGGATTATTGTGTATGTATACAGGTACCATATGCTCTATGTATTCAATATTCCTGTATTATATTCATGTCATAGTCACATGTAACTTAGACAAGTTTTAATTTATCTTTTACTGGCAGACTTTAAATAACTAAGCAAAAAGCTAGAAGTTAGGCCTAAGTTATAAACTACTTATAAAGCTTGTGATAGCAGGTCTGGTTTGAGTACCTTTAGTATATACTGATTCTATTCAAATATATACCATAAGTTATTTTATCAAGTACATTTTCCAGTATTTCATATTTAGCAGATGTCTAATCTATGATTTAGAATCAATGAAGTAAATAATTGAACTGAAATATTGTCAATGAAATATCACCAAAGTAGCACGAAGAAGTTTCTGACCGTACTGTAAGTTGTTTTTGGCTATATTGATTCACATTCTTCTGGTCCCCTTTCAGCAGTATTCTCTCAAGCCACCTTGTAAAGAGTATGGTTAAAAAATATTCAGACTCAAAACATTCCATTCAAATTTCATGGTTCTTGAAGTCTTATTTTTGTGAAAAATTAAGAAATCTCGTAGTCTCAAATTTTTGAAAACAATGCAGTTCAGCAAGAAATTGCTAGAAACTTTAGCCTTAGACATTAATCCATGTACACTTCACTGTACCATCACCCCCATTCAATGTTGGTTGGTTTGCTGTGGAGCACAGGACTTCCAGAAGTTAACCAACATTGTGTTGGAGGAGAATGGGTGTTCAAACCTTTTTTGCCCAAGTCACCAGTTAATTAGGAGGGAACATATCCACATATATTGGTTAGAAAGCTAGTTTACAGAATATAAGTTGACTACCGCTGATCTGTGACTGAGAAACTTTTGTCTGCCATGGAACAATTATTGATTTCTGTTAGATTTTTGATTTTCAACATCAACAGTCCAATTAAAACCAGTGGTTAATACTGCTATTCCAGTGCATACCATTTCGATTTCACAGCCGATTTGGATTGTTCCTTTTTATGAACAATCCTTACTTCACAATTAGGTATGTTATGTAATTTCATTGACCACTCTATTCTGAGGAATTTATAAGGTATTGGACTCAGCAACATTTATATTGGTGGGTCAGAAATGGGAGTTGCAATATCAACAAATGCAAGTGGCCATATCCCATGTCTGTTTCTTTGTATTATTTTCTTTGCACTTAGACTTTCAATCTTAAAATAATTACTTACTATAGAATGACTGATTTTATTATGAACAACTTTTTGTGCTCCTTATCTCATCAAGTACATATTCTGTAGAAACACTAGAGAGATTGATTTTGTAATCAATAAAATAATATACTATTCTGCTATATTTTATCATTTTGTTCTTCCTTTTTGGATTTGTCAATGTACAGTCCAACCTCTCCACAGTGGGTTGAAAGCTTTTGTACCCATAGGCCTATGCCTCCTTACCCTGCGAGCAGTGATTCTCCTCTCATACCTCTGGCAAATGTGAAAAGAAACCATTTCTCCTCTCATTTGCCAGGGGGATATTAGTTAGAGAAGAAAACCACTACTTACAGGGTAATGCTTCCTTTACAGGCATGGGGGTTTTCATCATCATGTTTTCCCACAAGACACTTGATTGGCCTTGGGGTGTGCCAGCACTGGAAAACACAAGCTTCCTCTACCCACAAGGAATGCAGGGGAGGGTGTGCACCCTTCCTGAGACAACTTTGAGTCCTTTTTTCTCAATATTTTTCCAAAATATCCTCTCTGCTGAGCAGTTTCCAATTTATATGATGGTGCACCCCCTCCTGAAAATAATCCTGAAATCGGCCCCTGGAATGAAGGAGTCCATTTCCAGCTGTCATGGTTTCATGTGATTACAGCAGAGTCCCTCACAGCAATTAATTAAGCCTTAATGTCATTACGGTCTAGTAACAGAGCATTTTTGGTTTTGAAAATGGCATGTTCAGGGCACAGCGTAGTAATAGGAATGTCAAATGTGTACTGACATGGTTATGGCATAGAGCAGATTTCACATGAGTGTGAAACAGATCATACCATGCCGTGACCGTGTCAGTGCCATGTTGTCTATAAAAACATTTGAAATTCCTGCTGTAACCGTTTAGAAATCTACTCTAGTCCATACACAAACTACTGTAATGAACATAAAACTGGATTTGAAATATTGGCACTTGAAATATATTTTCAAAAACCACTGACTGTCCTTAGAAACCCACAATGCCACTAGAGTCCACTGCAGACATCTTTTGTGGTTTACCAGAAAGTTTCCACAATGACCTCATCATGGGAGCTTTCTGGCAAACCACACAAAAGATGTCTGCAATGGAGGCCACAAAACTATATTTATTATATAGATTATTGTATGTTGTCTATCATAGACTGTGATCCTATTGGGAGGGAAAGTAGAGGGGATATTTTTCGCACCGAAAAAAGCTGATATACTAGATATTACTAGCCTTAAATGGTGCACTAGCATATTCAGCAACTTCCAGGTGAAGAATTCATCTGAATTCAATACTTCGTCTCTGTTTCAAAAGTAGTGATTTGTATTTGCAATGCAGTGTATTTTATGGAGGTTTATCAAATGGCACAAATTGTCTATCTTCCAGTCTTTGTTGTACATCAGGTCTTAGTGTCTGACTGTAGTAGTACCATATAGTGTCACCACCCTTGTTGATCCCTGAAATGATAATGGTAACTTAATGTGATGCTTGGTGAATTATTAGGCAATGTTCAGGCACTTGGTCCGAACTAGTAGATCAGGATATCAGGGACTGTGGAGCACCCTAAAAAGTAGTGGGGCTAAGATTGGAAAATATAAGAGACTAGTATGGGAAAAGGGAAAAAGTGGTGGGGTTATAGCCCCACCAGCCCCTTCCCCTCCACAGGTACCTGCAGCTCAGTTGCAGCAGAGACTGGAAATACCCATTAAATTCACTAAAAAAACTTCCTTGAAAGCAGACACTGCTCAAGACTTAAGCTCTAGAGATCAGAAAATAGTGAAGCATTTGTAATTCAGAAAGCAGAAATGACTATCTTACAGGGTGCGCACAATAAATTGAAGGAGTCCAACATATCAATGCAATACCTCTATAATACGGACATCAGTCATTCAACTACACGTCCGTATTAGCGAGGTTGGACATTCGACTATCCTCTACACCGGGCTCTATACTTACAATCACCACCGCGAATTTCCAAAGTTCCCGCAGACAATCTAGAAATATTCGATACAGTTAAGCTCGACGAATGTAGGTATTTCTTGTCGCCATAAAGTAAATAAAATGCTCCTTTAACACCAGTCTGTCTTTTGATTTCGTCGCATACTGTCGTTCTGTCTGCGTCTTCGGGGATTTTGACGCGATACTCGTTGTCTCTGTAAACTATATTAACTTCTAACACTTCTTCTTCGCAGTCACCGGCATTACGTTGAGTGCGATAGCCGTACTTGGTTTTGGAGCTTTTAGAGATCGGTCTTTCTGCCATTACCACAACTATTTCCACTGATTACTGCACAATGAGAGTCCGTCGACACATCACCCAGACAACGAACTAATTGAATTATCTAATGCGCCCTTTCAATTCCCAGGGGACTTTATAACATTGGTGTCAGGCGCAATGATTTATGCGTATTCATTCACAGCGTATGTAAATTTTTCACATCTTTGCAGCTTTCAGTTATCAATGAAAATTAATGATTACTGTTGTTTGTAATGGCTGCCAATGAACAGATTGAAATCGCTGTATTCTACAAGTACATTCTCTGCGTGGTAAGAACACAAAAACAGCATTCCGTATGGTTGTAACGTTGTCAATTAAGTACATCTTCATTTGCAGTATGACTCCATGAAATCTCAGCAAAATTATGCAAATGAAGCATTGACAATTGTACCTGACTAGTCATCATCATCATCATCACCATTGTCATCATCATCATCATCATCATCATCATCACAACTACATCTACCAGACTGGCAAAGAATGTTCTGTTGCCATATAAGGAACTCAAAAAACTTTCTGCATTTCTAGTTTTTGAGGAAATTTCAGTTTTTACAGTGTGAATAAAAAAAACCCTAGAAATATTTCAGGGATATCTTGATAGTTATCTGCGCAGTTAGAGAACCATTTCTGATTGGTCAAAAAACAACAGATCAAAGAACATTCCTTAAAACATTTCTAGGTTCTCACAGTTTTTCAGGTATCATTGTAACTTAGGCTCAGATTTCAGCTGTCAGGGTTTTGTGTGCCCCCGATACAGTATCACAGGTGCACGAATCCCTGACGGCTGAAATCTGAGCCTAATTGTAACTGCAATGTCTTCTATTTGCAGATTGCAGTGCACAAGTAACCAGACAATGGGTATGTAACATTAAATTAAAGGGATGTGATTTTATGCTATACATGATTTTAAGATATGTTTATTAGCTATAGCCAAAGGAACACTATATCCTAGCCTGTGCAGTATGGAGTCTCAAGGAAAGGACACTGGGGCAGGGGGCGGAGGGGCCCATAGATTGTCTGGTTACTCAGGAGGTGAAGAGGGGGTACCCATCACAAAGCACGAACCATTTTTTTGCAATTTCACAGATCACGGAATAATGATGATAAGCTATTTCACAAATCATAGAAGTTTTTTACTTTTCATGTTGGTGTTTCATTCCCGAGATTTTTTGAAAGTATAATTGAAGAATCACACTGTTTTTCACAATCGTTTTTCTGCGCATTGTACATTTCATGATGAGCATCAACCCTGTAGACAAAGCCTCCTTTAAGGTCGAGACTCTGTTACCAGATAACTGGACTTTAAAATAAGGAACAAACATGGTCGACTAGCCTCTTCTACTCAAAAAAAATAAAAAAGCAATTGATCAAACAGAAATTTCATGCACAAGTAAGTTGCATGATCTTACATTTATTTTGAAATTCCATAAAAACACATTCATGTAACCATTTACACATTATATTATATAAATCTTATTAAATACTAACCAAAACTTGAAAAAATGGTGAAACAAAGTCAGCAAAGTTTTAGATAATGCTTGAAAATGGAAACTGAAAGGTTGAAAGCTATAGTGAAAAAAAAAAAGACATCATCTTCAGAACAAAATGCTTAATTATCAAATAATAATTGTCCATGAAAAGAAAACAAAATGGCGTTTCATCAACATGCACATTTGCAACCCATACGCCTAAATTATTGGCCTTGATAAGTCAACTTCATTCACTTCTGCTGATGCAAACCATAATCACTTTCAGGCCAAGAAGTACTCATTCACCTTTCCCATTACAAGACAGTGGTCACGGAGTACTTTCTCCTGGTGTTTAAGATCCTTTTGTGCAATTTTTCTTTTCTTGTCTTCCAGCATGTGAGTATAGTTAGCATTAATGACACCCTGCTTAGTTTTGCTGGTACGACCCATGCTGTTGAGATAATCTTCTCTTCCCTTAGAGTTGGCTATTTCTTGTTCATATTTAATCCGCTTTCTGCGCTCTTCATTTTCTTTTTGTCTTCTCTCCTCTTCAGCCTGAGGAATAAATTTATGAAATTTGAATTGAATACAGTGTTTTCCCCAATGGCTATCTCTTTTTTAATGGTCTACCCCTCTAAGAAATACACACTTTGGGTTTCTGTTTTCACTTTCCTCTTCCTGGCACATTGCAGACTCAGTAGCCATACTCTCTCTCTCTAAAATGGGTGCCTCTCTAAGACAGGTCCCACGGAAGTCCCATATCAAAAGAGTTCATAGAGTTTTTAGTGCCTTAATTCCAGTTTCCCACAATATGAATTATGAAATAAAAAAGCAAGAAAAGTGGAAAGAAAACAAGTATGGGAATTCCTTTAAAAAAATTCAGAAAATTACGTTTGTCTTGTAACTCTCAAGATAAAATAATTTTCTTTTGCTCTTTCTCTCCACGGTTAATATTTTCATTATTTATTCATGCCTGAAACTTTTTTTTGACGATAGGTAACAGGGGTAGTCATGGAAACAGACCAATTTTATATCAAAATGACTTTTAAAGTAACGTGAATTTTAAAAACACAAATTTCGCGTTGAAACAAAATATGATGAAATGTTTAATTACATAATTACAAAATTGCTTCATAATTTTGGAATGTCATTGTTTGGTGATTTTTGTTGAGTGGAATTATCAAACTACCGAACAATACGTCCTAGAAGAAACTTGATACAAGAATTCGAAAAATGAACCACGAGATTACAAAACAAATATAAAACAATTTCCTCTCCATATTAATGGTTATTTTACCAACAAAAAACGCAATGAGAACATTACTTAATTTCAGAGAATAATATAGCTCGGATAGTCCTCACACATGATAGGAACACTTGGAGTTCTGATAGTCCAAATTATGCAACAAAATTCAATTTGGCCCTCTCGTGGCAGATCGGGCATGATTTGAGACACGATCGAACGAAAAGAAGAACACATTTCACTTAGGATTCTTCTAAGTAACAAAAAAATGCCACAGAAATAGTTTTGAGGGCAGAAATTTTAGTTTTATTGTAGTAAAGACAAAAGGATTCCTGCTGAACGCGTAGATCCTAAGTGTAAACACTGAATACGGCTGAGCCAAAAGTTAACTATTTTACCTGTGCGATCGCCATTCTCGCTAGGGCACTGTGTTTTCGATCCATAACTCTCTGTTTTCTCAAGGCCTCCATGTGATAAGCAAACGCCATGATTAAAAAATTCTTTATACAAACTGATCTTCAGAAACTTTCGAACGCAGATAACTGCGTCGATGAGACGGTTTCTATGTGATGGCCGCACTGCTCTCTGGGTAAGGGTTTTCCTCTGACCCCTATCGACACAGGAATCCCGAAAACCAGGTTCCGGCGAAAACCGTAACAAAAATGTTGTCATGGGAACCATAAGTTCAGTTGATTTTAAAGACTTTTTGCATGAACGAATAATTTGGTTTTTAAGCTGTATAAATATTTTTTAGATATGTCTGTTTTTATTTAAAAAAATCGAATTATTTCAGGTTGTTTTTGATAGTATTTTTGGACTAAATTTTGTTATCGTACTATTCGTCCATCTTTGGAACATAAGAATTTGTAGAAAAAAGAACGCGATAAAAGAAACCTCACGTTATTTCGTCATTGATGAACTTGACTGGCTAGTTGCGTCGCCAGTTGCAGTAATTTACGTCGTCACAACTTACTGCTTTTGTAGTCCCTTTTTCTGCGTGCCTAATTAGAGATCAAGGACGATATCTGATGACATGCGCTTAATAAACTAGTTACGCACAAAATGTCACCAGAGTACCATAAGCTTTTGGACAACACAACTACTGCATTAAAATAATGATTTGGTTTCTCAAGATCTTACTATCAAAAGAAAAAAAGCAAACCTTTTATCAAGCTTTGGTATACAACAACGTATTTTCTAAGGAACTACGTTTTCGTCACACTTGTTTACCTTTTTCGTGCTTTTGTTTGCTTACCTGTTTAAGTGCTAGCCTAGCCAGCTCTGCGTGTTTCCTGTCGATGACTCTCTGCTGCCTTTGCGCATCCATGTGAAATGCGATGTGAGACATCTCGGACTGATTAGAGGACCAACAGCAACAACTCTGTTTATAAACAACCAAGTTTGACCAAGGTGTGACCACGATGTAGTGTTTTACTTTTTAATTACACTTAATGGAAGCTCATTTACACTAGAACAGTGTAAATTAACTGTAAGCCCTTAGGGATTGCGTGTTTTAAGTAAATCCCTGTGAATTGATGTCTGTCTTTTGAAAGGAACTATAAACTGGACAGTAAACAAAACCTTTTGTGCTTCTTAAGCCTCAAGTTTTAACCTTGGGCTTTTTCAAAAGGAAGTAATCCAATGCTTTCAAGGTGGGTATTAGCTTTTGCAAGGGTTATGCATACAAACTAGAGCCTTTGGGTCCTTGAATTCATGCTTGTTTTATTACAAAACGAGAAAAATGAAATTAAAATTGATACTGAGCTTTATAATCTTATAAGCCTGAAAAAATCATCACGTTGTTCCTCCTTTTTACCTGACCCAAAGAGCAACTAATTTTCGTCATCTATGCCGGCGTTGCGAAAGGACAGTTTTTGTCACTTAGATAATGCAGCAATAACTGATACAGTTAACTGCTTGAACGGTTTTGTTAATTACGTAGCAACCAATTGTCACATGAGAATCACAGTCTGTTTGGCGGCTTGTTCAACAACCAGAAGGTGCCCACGCAAAGGACTTTGACAGTATATTGGTCAACACAAGGCAACCACAATCCCTTCACTCTTGTCCCATTCTTCACTTGTTTCCCTACTGGATTAAACAGAAATATAAGTTATGTATCATATGGGATATCATCTTGAGGCTCAAAGACAGCAAAGAACTATCGATCGTAAGAAAGAAATACAAGAAAAGAATGGTCAGTCAAAGGTAATCAAGAAAAATATCTGAGTAGATATGGATTCACATGCAGTGGATGGAAGAAAATTGAAAAAAGATCAAACAAGAAGAAGTAGTTAACGTAACGCGTAGTTTTGTAGTCTTTGTACATGTTGTTTTGCGTGTGTTGTTTTTAATAGCCATCATCGAGCCGGGGATGTGTGTGCCTGTTAGGGGAGAGGGTTAGTAGCATTTGTACACCTACTGAGGTTTCCAGCTTTCCAGCGATGAAGTCAGTGAACGATTAGGGTGGGAGTTGGCTGTATGGGAGCTAGAAATAGTAGAGTTCAAAAGTACATGCATATTTACACCTTATATGATATGTTTTTTTATCGTTTGTGCAGGGCTGTACCACCTCTGATCAAGAAAATAGACAATCGGAGACAAGGTCAGGGAACAGACCAGAAACGCGTATGACATCACAGTCACGTGGCAGCTCTACCAAGGGTGGCCCCAAGCCACCTAGTGCACCACCACAAGCAATTATGGGACAATACCAACGCATTGGACAACCAGTCATGGGGCAACGTGTCTTCTCGAGACCTGAAGAATATCAAAACCGATGGCTGAATAATCGATTCCATATTCGACATGATCGTAATCTTGTGGCTTTGCCATTTAGGAAGGTTGATGTGACGCATAAATGAGACTCTTGGAGAAATGTGGCTCGGTCAGGAACATAATGTCGGCACCTAGTTGCTCGAATCCAGTTACATCGTGTGTCAACCTTAAAAATTGCTGCGTGCAATATACAGTGTTTCTATAGCTTACAATATTGCGCCCAACTATTATATTAAATATCTCGGTCCGTCGATCCTGTTGGTGCTGGAAACCTCATCAATTAGAACAAATATGTGGTTATTTTGTACCAGGGATTGAGAACAAGGTGCGCGCAATATATTTCGAAACTTCCGATAATATCTCTCATGGTCAGTATATCAGTGCTGTTACCACGGTAACTACGTAGACTAGAACAAACATGGGCATATTACACCATGGATCGAAGTTAAAAACTGACACTAAGTTAAAAGTAAGACTAAATTGTCATACGTACGTCCACCCGACTAGACTGTGTTGCAGCCGAACAAAACCCCAGTTTAGTGCGTACCGGGTTTTTGTTTGGCTGCAGCGCAGGCCACTACCCGACGCGTGCATTGAGAGAAACGTAGATCACTAAAGTTTCATCCCATGGCAGCTGAAATACTCCTTGAAAACTCCAACGCTATCTACAGTTTTTTAAAATTCTTTTTCTTTTTTTTTCTGCTTGTAAACAAGGAGTAGTGAAATTAAAACTTTTATAATTACATGTAGTGAAAGACAATGAAGATGTATTCAACTACAAGACAGTTGCCTATTTATTTGAATGTGTTGGCAGTTAATTACATTGTTGTACGACCTTTCCTCGTTTTTCTAAGCTCACTTTCTCGTGATAACTGAGATATATATAACTACAACGCGCGGGGTGGAGGTGCCATCCTCGTGTTTTATTTCCATTTGCGCGGTTGCATTCAATCCACGAGTTGCCACTGATACGATCGAAATAAAATTCATCGCACTACGTAATTAGCGTCACCTCGTGTTCTTGATATAATTCTATTAACTTGAAAAACCCACAGAGGATTCGACTTGACAATTTAATGACTTTACTTTTGTAATTCAGTATAATAGAGATTAATTAACACTGTGTTAAAAGACAATGTATTGCCATGGTAACCAGCATTTCGTAATAGACAACTACATAAGCAAAGGACATCCATACAAGATACTGAAGACTTGGTTCTAAACTGCTCACTTGCAGTCCGTCGGAAGAGTAGTTAGTTTGTAAGAACTGTTCTTGGACTGTGAGAGGTAACTTTACAATGGCTGATGGGTTTCCGTATCATATGGAGGCTCTCAGAAAGCAAAGGATTATTGAAAGAAAACACGAAGCCTTAGAAAATCTAGCCAGAAAGCAGGTGAGCAAGTGTTTTATTATAAAACTTTTCAAGTCGTGCACTGTAAAGCAGGAGTTTATATCATTTTTAAGGAATTTTGGTTTGTTTATCGCCAGTGAGGTCAATATTGCTTGTGCCAATATTCCTAATCTTAAAAAAGTGCTAATATTGACATTTTTAAGCCTTTAAACTCAACAAAAAAGTTGTCCAAGACAGATTTGACAACCAAGACTAACATTAATTGACTTTCAAAGTTTTTCAAAAAGCATTTCTGTGTACTGAAATTATCCATGAATTTGCACATCGTGACTGCTGCCAAACTAGACGTGATGTCGTTTTGACCTTTGAAATATTCTTCCTAAAATATGCGCGTACTGATGATTTTATGTGATTCTTAGCATATTTTGATTAAATTATCTCTTTCTTTTCCTTAGGAAGCACTGCAAAAAAGTTCTTGTCAAGAAACCCGCGAAGCCGAGCTCCAGTCCCGTGCTGGTACTCGCGCGGGAACGCGCGCAGCAATGTCACGTCAAGCTTCGAATCAAGCAGCAGCAAAACCATTTCGATATCGTTATGTTCAACATCAAAAACCAGAGCCTTTGCACCAGTGGTACGACTTACAAAATAAACATATTCACCATGAAGCTAGAGCATTGGATAGACATTATAAGAATGAGAAAACTAATGAGAAAAGGAAGGAATTTTGGGAAAGAACATGACAACGGAAAGAACTGTTTTCTCACTTGTTGAATCACTAGTTTGTGACACTTGTTTCCAAAGATTATTGGAAAACGTGTGCGTCTTTTTACATTTATATGTCTTACGAAGTCTAAGAGCATGTCAGAGAAAGGAACTCGGGTTTTTTTCAGTCTAGTTCCAAGAAAACATGCAAACTTTCTGGAAAAGCAGTTGCTTTTGAGATGCAACAAGGATCTCAAATTACAAAAATAGAAATGCAAAGAACTTTCAATAACAATATATTTTTATTTTCTAAGACACCTGACTGCCCTAGGATTAACTAGTAATTTTGTACAAACATTTTCATTTTTTCTAGTCATTCAAAAATAGAAAACATTTGTTATAGATATGATCTTAGGATCTTCTTTTTACAAAAGTTAATGTACAAAGAGGATCAGGAACTTGTTTAACCAAGAGAGCATGACAGACTGTAGTTTGGATCGAAAATAAAACATGAAAAACAATAGTCTGCATTGTTCTCCTGGTTTAAAAAACTGGCAAATACATAGCTTGCAAATACAACTGCACTGATCATGTGCCATTAAAACAAGATTACAGTACTCACAGGCAAGCTACCATCCTTGGACACTCTGTGTCTCCGACATTCATAAAACCGGTAGATAAGAGATATCCCTTCTTCCCTTTCTCCTCCCCTCACGTCCCTCTGATGCCTTCCTTGAGGATGGCAAACTACATCAATTCAGTATCTAGAACAGTTTTCATATGACTGTGAAAATGGCATGGTCACGACACACCATGTTCATGGCAGGGTATTCAAATGTTTTTATAGACAACCCAGCACTGAAACTGCCAGGGTCACTGTACAATGAGGTCCATTTCACACTCGTACAAAAACTGTTCTGTTTTTAATAGCTTATACAACAAGAAAATTGAGAAAAGTATACAGTATGCTCAAACAAAACACAAAAGTATGACCACCTATAAATGTATTTAGTACATAATTTGCTAAGTGACCATTAACCACTCAGGCCATCAGAGGATTGCCCTAACTCAGATCTTGTGCTAACTAGAGGGACTTGCAAGACAAATATGCAAATGTACCAAAAGGGGTCAAAGTTTTGTGCTTTTTAAGTGTAAAAATTAATAAAATAAGGCCTATTATTTTTTCTTACAACCCTTGTCCAACACCAACATTATTTCTTACAGTTAGTCACAATGAGACTATATTTGTTGAAAACTGTGGAAATCATCCATATCTGAACTAGATAAGAATTATCCAGGAAGCAAAAGTTTTCCTGGTTCATCTAATAATCATAATAAATACATAACAAATATATATAAAAAATGTTGGTACTGCATCATAGGGTTTTTTGGGAATATTATCATTTTAAAAGAAACACTAAAACTTTGTAAAATGCTTTCATCTTCCACGTCCTGAAAAAGAGAACAAGAATTACTAAATAACTAGAGGTCCGTAAAAAATTAAGCACATTTTGTGACTACAAATAATGACCACAGCATACTGTACTTGAAATAGTTATGACATGTTTTGATACACTGCCCAGAACTGGCAACATTGAAAGAATGCTACATCCATCAATCACCAATCACACAGTATATAAAGTCTGGTAATTTTCAAATTTTACAATGAGCCTAAGTAACATGGAATCAGTTCCAAAAGATCCATTTCAAAATCAGATCCATGGATATAGGGTTTTCATCTACAGGAAAATTGACTTTTAAATCACAAAACCCAGTATAGACCACAGGCCTGTCCCTACAGTATAAATTTTGAGATGGACTAAATCTAATGATTGTCCCACTGCCAAGGAAACTTTACACTTTCAATCAAAATCAATACAAACAAAGAATGTGTAGTTCCAGAAATTATCCATACCCCCCCCACGGAGGGATTTTTTTTCAGACCCCCCATACCCCCCAGAAATTCTTGTTTTGAGGTTGTTTAGAAATCCCCCCTACCCCCTGGAATTTCCACTTTGATATAACATGTGTACCCCCACCTCTAGGAAATTCTTCTAGAGACTTGTAAGCCTTCATTTGCTTTCCAGTTGGCCACGAGGTTTCGAGTACGTAGTATTCTACTATGACGCATGGAAACTTCGCTAATTCTTCGCTACAATCGCTTTTATTCAAAAGATATGAATCGAATCCACATAATTCAACTTTTTCTCGATATTTTGCCTTGGCAAGACCTGTGACATTGGAGTAATACTCCGAAAAAGACGTTGTTTATAGAGGAACGTTCGCGGCAGCCATTTTGTTTTCGAATATGGTCAGCAGTCATTCCGGTCAGCGGTCATTCTCATAAATCAAAATGGCGACTATATCGAAGGCATCGAAAGACTGATCTAAGCTGAAAGAAAGTGCAAATTATGCTTCAAGAAATGATTAAAGACGCTGAGTGATCAATACTGTTTCATATGCGAGGCTTGGTTATGGCATTTGGAGTATTTTTAGAGTATTTTTGTAAAAATACCGTTCGGAAAACGTGTTAACGTAAACACCCCCCCTCCTCCTGGAAATTTAGACGATTTTGACCCCCCTACCCCTCGGAAATTATTTATCCCTCCGTGGGGGGGTATGGATAATTTCTGGAACTACACAATCTTATTTCCCAAGTGGAAGGGGAACAGAGTAACTTACCCCTGAATCCACCACCTCCACGTCCACCACGGAAACCTCCACCTTAAAAAATTGAGACGGCCATAAAAATATGTTAGATTGCATACCAACAAATATTTGGACTTGAAGTTTAGGTTACTAGCTTTAAGCAATGCTTATGTGAGTGCTGGCAAAAGAATTTTAAATGGAGGCAAAGCGCTCTATATGTGGGATGCTTAACATTTAAGCAAAAACTTTCAAGAAATCTTATCAAATTTGGCTCTTCATACCAAAGAAAAACGATCTTCCTTTGCACAAAGTTCAGTCACACCACTAAAACCAGGAATTCCAAATAGCACATGTGAGTAGCTAGAACCGGTTTGCGAACAGGTTTGTTCAACTTTCCCAATACTTTTACTGTTTTTATTGGCTAACTGCTATCGAATATAAAACTGGTTTTAACCGGTTTGGTAGGTGGTTGAATCCACAGGGTGACTGTTTTCTCAAATCAGATGCCTAAAATAGGAATGCTGCCGGCGCTCGCTCGCTGAGACTCACTCGCTTGGCAGCAATTACAGTAGCTAAACTTACAAATGTAACAACATACCTCCACCTCTGCCTCCTCTACCACCTCTGAATCCTCCTCCACCACCTCTGAATCCTCCACCACCACCTCTGAATCCTCCTCCACCCCTTCCGCCACCCCTACCTCTACCTCCACCTCTTCCTCCACCTCTACCACCACCTCTACCACCACCTCGTTTTTGTACTCCACCTGGGGTACCTACAAAACAAACATAATTGGTATCAGTTAAAAGAGTGAAAAGGGGTTCACATGGTCTGTGATCAAATTCTCAGTTCTCCTCCAAGATCTATGAATTCTGAAAGAGAGGTTCAATTTTGACCAGACATCATCGGTGTTAATAACAATAATTCAATTTAATCTTATAAATGAATTTTAAATTCTCAATGCTTTTTACAAGTATTGCTAAAGGAAAAACCAGGAAACTGAAATAAAATACAAAATAATATTAGTCTAAGAGCAGTTTTCACATGAGTGGGAGACAGTACAGTCCATACCATGACCGTGTCAGTACCATAATTTCTATAAAAACATTTAAAAATTCTGCCGTAACCATGTTGTAACTGTACTATGTGGTGACTTTACTGTTTTCCAGTCATTTTTCATGAAAACTGCTCTATAATTAATAATGTGTTATTCAAACATGAACCATTTAAAATGCTTGATGTGGCTAAAAGTTTGAATGTAAGCATGTTACCTGCTGGTCTGGGTAAAAATCTCGAAAGAGGAAGTAGTTTGTATGGATCAATGAAAAACTGAAATAGAAAAAGCAATAGAATATAACTTCTTTTTAAATCAAAATCTGGACAAATGCTAACATGAGTTTTTGGAATAATGGGAACTAGAGACTTGACTAAAGTCAACTCACCTTTTGGCCTTTCTTAAAGGAGGATGCCTTCATGTTTTCAGACATTTTTACAGAAAAGAACTTTGAACAAAAAAGTCAAGGCTAACCACATTGACTTGCTCATTACTTGCTGTGAGTTCTAGAATACTAACTTACTAGACCATATAATATTTCATGTGTCAGTTGTCTTTTTTTGCTTTTATTTGTATACAAGTTCTTAGGTAAATAAAACAATAGCAAGTGGAACATTCCATGTCGGTGCCACAAGTACATTTTGTCATAAATATAATAATAATAATAATAATAATATTTATTACTTATAACGCGCATTTTCCATGTGGATATGATCAAATGCGCGATAAAATAAATAGAATAAAATAAATATAAATATAAAGTTGCCCAGAAAAGAAATTACCCAGCATGGATGGTAGAGAATGGGACAGAAGCCTGGCAGTTTGAAACAATATTGCTTTTCATCCATTTACAAAATTCAGTGTTTTTTTGGAAACTTCACAATTATAGACCTTAAAGCAAAATAATTTGTTTCTTATATGATGTTAAAAGCTCTTTCCTCATTCCCCTCTCTCCACTATAAAAAGTACTGAATCATCTCTGCTTAGTGGAAGTGATTAAAGAATATCTATAAATAATAATAATAATAATAATATAATGCATTTATATTGCGCCTATACAAATAAATGCTCTAGGCGCATGGGAAAGAGGGATATAACAATATCAATTATATATAATTAAAGAATATCTATAACAATTATAGATATTCTTTAATCACTTAACTTCCACTAAGGAGAGATGATTTGATTGCATTAAAGGATACAAATTCATTGATAGGGCCAAATATATCATCAACTTTTCCAATTTGTGACTTATTTTCCAGGAAGACAGGTGCATTGAAGTAAGGGATCTTTTCATTTGTGCATTTACACACAAGATCATCTTCACATTGATGTTTGACTGATCCAAGCTCTGAAATAATCAGACAGAATTTATAATAGGGTTTATAAAACATTTGCTAATTGGATAGCTGAACATGAGGTTAAGCTTTTTTGATAAACAGTGGACCAACAAATCAAGATCGTTTTAGTCAAGGTCAGCCAACTTTTACTAATACTGAATTAATACAATAACTACCGAATTCTATAATTAACTACTATATATGATTCAACAAAGGAGATCTTTCGAACCTACCAACAACAGTCTCAGGAGGGCCTTGTTGGACGAATCCACCTCGACCACCACCTCGTCCCCCACGGCCTCCTCCTCCTCTTCCTCCGCGACCTCCACCACGGCCGCGAAAACTCATTGTCTTCCTGAAAAGAGGATCGGAGTCTAAAGTATGAGGGAAAATTCAAAAATTACCAAAACAACTGTTACAAAGCGTTCGTGTTATTCCGAGCACATGGACGCCCCTTGGAAACCAGGCTCGTCAGCAAAGGCTTGGCTACATGGTAACACAGGAATCCCAATGGTGAACTCGTGGATGGATGGCTACGTGCTGGATGATGCTGGATACTACAATCGTTCGGAGTGGGAAATATGAAGAAATTTTTTATATATTTGAGAACTTTATCTTATTGCAATATGAAGAAATTTTTTATATATTTGAGAACTTTATCTTATTGCATTCTATTGCAGTCTCGCCCAGATCGTAGATTTTTCGCTTCATACTTAAAAAAACGCTTTCGTCCTCGATTTTGAATTGGGGCAAACGCGGCAAAATTTATAGAAATCTGGATCATTTTGACTTACCATAACTCGGCTCATTTTTATCGTATTTAAAAAATAATATATTGTTTTGAAACGATATTGGCTTTGTTATTTATGCCTGGTTACATGACAGATACTGGAAGACTACAAGATGAGAAAGAGCCGAATTATGGTAAGTCAAAGGGACCCGCAGATTTCTATAAATTTCGGACGAAAGCGTGAAGTGGCATATTGTTATGTAGCACATGTCTTTATTAAGAAACACTGACGAGTATTCGCATAGTATTTGACCTTATGGATAAAATGAAATTATTATTCATTCAGGGTGGCCAACATTTAGTTCGTGGGCTCCTCAGTCCCGGAATCGAGGACAAGTCTTATTATTCAAATTATTATGTAATTGTCCTCGCTCGGATGATACTGGGACAATAAATGCAGGCCCTCTAAACCCACGACTTCTTTCAGCTTCTGTCTCACATGGGAAAAACGCTTCACATCATGGTGAGCACTCGATATAACTACTATCAGGGTGGGTAGATAGATGGAATGGCAAAGTAGGTAGATTTCTGTCAAGGGAGGGGGATACGGAGGAAAGTGGAGAGGGCGAGAAGGGGATGAGGACTGCGGAGAAACAGAAGGAGGACTCTACATTTTCTTCTCCCCCAGTAATCGTACGCTCCTCACTTCCGTGAGTGCCATTACGCAATGTAGTCACGCACTCAACAACCTTGGTCACGCACTCATCGACCCTAACTTCCCTCGCGCTCTCCACAGAAAACGCAGAAATGCGCCTGGATTGATGATCACGCGATGAATTCCCGTTTAAATATCATAAGGAGCAAGGATGGCACAGTTGGTTAGTGCACTGCCCTTCTGTGCATAGAGGTCTGAGTTCGATTCCCAGTGACCTCACATCATTGTTTTCACTTCTTATCTCAATAATGCCAGTGTTATAGCTTTAAGCTTTAATACCTCTTAAACCGGAGCACTGATGGAGAGAGGGGGGTAAAATGAGCGCACCGTCGGCTTCCTGGAAGATTAGCTCTGCTAAAGGAACTACCGACGTTAAACAAGGTCCTTTCCAGTTTACTTTACTTTACTTTTAAATAACGCAACACATAAAGTCAACAAAATTATAAAAATATATTCCATGACTTGTGATTATACATTTCCAGTTTCACAACGATATATCATGTGCTTGTCCACAGGAAACCCAATCATTGGTATACTCCAATATAAAATAAATAAAAACATCCCTATCTATAGCCTATTTGCCAAAAATCCTTTATCATTGAATAAAATACACAATTTCGTCATCGAGAAAAATACTACAAAATTATATCTGGGTTTCTCTGTGGATATAAACTAGGGGACACTGTATTGACCCTATATATTATATACAACATTGTACATTAATATTAATAGTATAATACTACCAAAACTAAATGGTCTTAATAATAAGCAGGGCCGCTCTGGCGGCTGAAGTCGTAATTCGTATAGATGGAGCCCGTTTTTCATCCCTTGGGGGAGGGGGTTGATCACGCAATCGCCCTACATAGGCGTTACAAAGTAGATCTACACACAGTGTAGAGAATTCTGGGAAGATTATCTACCTTCTTGTCAGGAAGGACTTTTCATTAAATAGTTTCATTTTCTACCTTTCTCTCTGGTGTACATTCAGGAGAGTTGTGGATGATTAATAATATATCGTTACGCACTTGATTCTACAATAGCAATGTCTAGAATCGATGCGACATGTCGGACAATGTCGAATGTTAAGGCGATACGTCGCATAATTATAGATAGAGATAAACTACACCTTTAAGTCTAAAGATCGAAACGACTTTTCACACAATGTCGCATCATATCACTTTCAAATGTCTAAAACGATAAGTTGAAAAATAACAGACTCGTAGTCCTGCCTTTGACCAGTAGAATCAACTCACTTGATCAATTAGATATGTACTTGCATGTGCGTTCCTTTAGGTCTATAAACAACTTCTGAAGCATAACTATAAAATCGTTGCTAAATTAAGAATTCTCTCACTTGGTATCTATATATTCCAGCCTATCTGACTAAACTAAGGTCTCCTGTTCCAAAGCATCCCTCGGGGAGCTCCTTCTATGTGCTAAAGACTCCCATTTTATCCATCGTTCCAATTGCCAATCAGGAACATCGTGGTCTAAGTTCGTATTTCCGTTATTTTTAAATAAATCTCCTGTATGGTCTTTCGCTAAGTCTTTCTCTACTTCAAAGAGCAATTCCTCGAGTTCCGTAACAGCTGGGCCTTCACTGCCCAAATAAGACACAGAGACAACTGGAGATGAACAGGTAGATTCCGCAGAAAAGTACGGCGTTAATGGGGGAGATGACGGTGGTGTTGAATACGTAGAATGTGAAAACGAAGACGATAAAGAAGGTGAAGGCTCTGGCGATAAACTTCCTAGACGATAGTGTTCCCTAGAGGGAGGGGGTGGAGTCCTTTGTCGGGCTCTGATGGCCCCATTGTAGTTACTTTCAGTCGGAGACGAAAGCTGACGTGCGAACAATCTTCCTCTGAATGCGTCCCCTTCTTCTCTGTTAAGCGACTGGCTTCTTGTGTGATTAACATGATGCTTTGATTTGATAGTGTAGCCATGGTTACGTTGCCGATGTTGGTGGTAGTCTGGGGGTGGTCGGGTGTTTGGCGCGCTTGCTGTACGAATAACCCCAATTGGACGATCACTATCTCCTGCAGATCGACATCGAACCCGATGGGGTTCGGGTTTGTTTGAAGTAACACATTCAGCCTCCAGAACTTCGTCTGATTCTGCCCCACTGAAACACAAATGACACAAATAAGCAATCGACGTATTTTTAAAGCCGCCGTCTATGTTCTTGTTCACCTTCGACCCTTCCCTACTTAGATGGAATGCGCCACACATTACGCGTTGATGAAATTTCAACGACGTACCCCTTAGAGCGAATGTATTAAGGTATAAAGGAAAATTTAGTCTCCTAAAGAAGAGAGGGCATGGAACTTATGAAAACAATCTGATTGCGTCTGAAAATCAGGTAATGGAAGACAGAGATACCGTCTTGCGGATATGACCAGCCACACCTCTCCGTTTTCCAAGAGGGCTAGCTCGTATCAAAAGCATGCGTTCCTAGCCTCCTGGCGGCGCTTTCTAGCTAGGATGATTAATGCAGGCTCTGGGTACGTTGTAAGAGGGGATGTTGCTAGAGAAGGCCCCCTGTTGGTGCCAAATCCCTAGAGCCCCACCCCTACTTTGCATGACAGTCTGGCTAATCTCCCCTACTTTGCCAAACAGTCTGGCTAATATAACTTACCTTATTCTTATTGGAGTCTTTTTCCTCAACAAATAATCAAGAATTTCGGGTTCATTTTCGAGAAGATGTTGATAGATTTCATGGTATAAATCCGCAGAAATCTGAAATTTCATGGAATTTTATTAGTTTATGAAACACATTTTTCCTTGCGATATTTAAACTCATTAATCTTTTGTCTGTTTTTCTTTTTCCGGATTGTAATCGCTTCTCTGGACAGCTGCTACATCTTAGACAATTCACAGAGCTCAAGTTCAGTGTAGAATAGAGTAAATTGAAGTAAGCGTTGCTTGATTCTCTTACCACAAACAGTTCTTTCCAGCCCAAAATCAAGTCTTTTACAACATCTATTGTTTCCTTAAGTTCTTCTGCTCTTGCAGGGTCGTCTACAGCGTAATCGTGATTATGTCCAGCTTTAACCTAAAAGATTAACAGATGTAATGCTAATATCACGGAAACGGACTGACTTATCCGCGCGCCTGTGCAACAGAAAGTTATATTTCGATTATATTACCGGCTATCATAACTCTATAAATCTACGGTATTCAAATGCCGCTTTGTCAAGACTGATTTACCTTATGAAGTATATTAGGGCCTATTAACGTAGCAAGATTATGACTGTTCATCTTATTTCCTGGAATCTGGAAAGAACAAGGAAAGAACAGGAAAAACATCGTGAGGGCGTCGGGATTCATCGGAAATATGCCACAGGATTCCCGCGATGGGTTTTGGCTGAACCAAAATGGCGGGAAAGGTGTGCATTGCACAACTCTCACATGAATATAAAACATAAGGGAAATATCAGGATTTGTGCAGCAAATAATTTGTCAAAGACTTATAGAAGCTAGGTAAGTACTAAATGTAGTTAGATACGAAATGACATCATAGAAATATTCGAAAATAACTCCTTTTGGAAAGTATGCAAGGCTTACTTTTGCAATGCGAGTTTTAATTCATACAGTATTCAGTTTGTCTTTATTTCAAAACCTATCGTGTCAGTTTTTATGTTGTGCAGGCACATATAAATTGTAGTTGCTGTAGACATAACTTCAAAGCTGGTTGCGGTACCCGTTACACAATGTGAAAGTTATACCAGCTTCAGCACCGTTACCAACTCCTTATTATATCCCTAAAAATGTGAACGCAATTTAAGATCCAAAGGCTGAGACAAACAAACCATCCTTTTTAAGGCCCAAGTGAAGGGTATGAGTTTAGTAATAAAATTTGTGCAACAATACTAAAGGGTGAATCAGCACTGAAGATATAAGTTGATGAACCGTGTATGATTACAGTACACAATACATGTACAGGGCATGTACAGATGATGTCAATGATCCTTGCACGCGCTCTGATTGGTTAAAATGTTTCGATGAATATTATATAAAACAAAAAAATTCTATCTTTCTGTGGTTCTGTACTTTAATAGATGCACAAAAGATGTCAAAATTGACTTCATCTTGTGGCATACTTTTTTGTCCTCACCACATTTTAACGTCATCTGTGCATCTATAAAAATACAGATGCATGGAAAAATGGAATCTGTTTTTTAAATAGATAATTAACAATGTTACCATGGCAACAAACTTCATACCTCTATAGCTTTCTCATCAACTCTATCCTCTGCATAATAGTCTACTTTTGATAGAAATTCTAGCAATGCTTTGAGTGTATCACGGTTAGGTGGTGGAAGAAGACAGCATAGAAGTTGTAACATTGTTTTCTTTTGACTTTGATCATCAATACCTGTTAGAAATGAGAAAGTACGTCATTGTAGATGAGAAATACTATGTGTTGCATAACCCCAAATTGAACTATTAATGAATCAAAAGTTCTGGAATTCACCTTGAGATTCCAGAAAAGCAGCATAAAGATCTCTGGTCAGCAAAGGTTCAGGCAGGTCTCTAAAATATTCTTTGAATAATGCAGCCACATCGTGAGGGTTGTCTTCTGCAGTAAACTTTGTCTTTTCACCAGAGTCAAACTGCTCTCGCATCTAAAAAGTACAAAAATTATCTTATACACCAATTCATAATGAAATCATTGTCCTATTATTATAGAAACCAAAGGAAAAGTATCAGAATGTAGCAATACTTTAGCTTTAGACTTTGCTTGCATCAACTAAATTATTAAGAGATTCTTTTATTTAAACATCAAACTGGTTTGAAAATGTTCATACCAAATAAAATTTCAAACTACAAAATATTTGTACATAAATTAGATAAAATGGTACTCTAAACAAACATTCATCAAAGGAAATGACTTATTTTTTCAGGTTTTGGATCAACTGTTATTATATTTCTTGAAAAGGAAAATAGATTCAAGGTGTAGAAAAGCAAAAACAGATTGAGTTACATGAATAGGCAAGCCATCAATTTAAGTATTCACTAATGAAAGGAAACAGAAAAACAGCCATTATTAACTTAAGGATTTTATTTTAAGCTCAATTGAATTGTTCTCATCTAATAATATGTCAAACATCTCTGGAATGGAAAGATAATGGCTCATTAGGTTCAACAAGGAATAAAGTATTATCCAACATGGTCATTTCTGTTAATACCACAAGTACTGAACAGGAAACTAAGCACATTAACTGAATACTTGATATTCCTTCATGTTCATCTATTAATATTACTCAACGTACTACCCATGAACCGCTACCCATACCTGTTTCATTCTACGCTTTGAGCCTCCTGTTCGAAATATTCCCAATACATGGAGACCTGAAAAACAATACTTATACATTAAAGTGTTTTGCCACTTAAGTGAATGTCTGAAAATATGTTCTTTGTCATTGATGACAGTCATCAGCCATGTTTTTATTCAATGCTTTTGTGTTTTGAGAAACTAACGGAATTGATATTGCACTGGTATTTTAAGTGGATCCTTTCACAGTCAAGGCCACCTATTTCTGTTGTTTGCTTCACACAGTCAGTTTTGAATAGTTTGAGGCTATATTTAGATAAGTGGTTGGCACATTTAACTTCATTAATTTACTTGCTTATTAAAAATAAGAGTGAATTGAGGTCTGCTTTCATGTTAGATTAAACAAGGTCAATCTGTAACACTAATTTGTTTATGCATAGCTGACCACAATCAATTTATGCCACAAGACCACTTGCACCCTTTGATAGTGTATAGGTCAAACAAATCTATGTTTGTGGGAGATTTTAAAATGTATTGGAAAAAAACACAGAGTGCTGTTAGGTGAGATAGACAAGTAGAAATCTGATAGGAGATATGCATGATTTGTGGCTGCATAACAGATGCGTGGCATGAAACCACTTGCTGTTTCTTTCATATTTATGGAGGGAAATCAACTAGTTAAGTCTTTGTTGAAAGGGTTTATAAACATAAGTTATTACCACATAATATTAGTGCACAGTATGACACTGTTTGTGAATTCTTATTACAATAGTTATTGTTAAGAGATAAGTCAGTTAACTCTGTTAATAAGCTAGCATGCAAAAGAAGCCAGCGACCTCATATCGCTCACCATGTATATATTTGCAAACTAGGGATAACTTCTACCCTCTTTCCACCTTACCGTAAGTCTCTAAATGTTCAATGGCTTGTGTTACAATAGGTGGTACTCTAGGTGGTTGCGGCATCATCATTGATCGGTTATCTATTATACATGTTGCTGATGCTGATGATGAGTTTAATGTCAATGCATCAATAAGTCTTGACTTCCAGTTTGGTGACCCTGGAGGCTCACGGCTTACATTCTCTTTTTGCTGGGAACCTTCATCTAAGGTAGATTTGGAAAATTGTTGGTTGAGACTTGATGCAGAATGTCTTCTTACTCTAGGCGCCTCTTGCTCATCACTCCTCCCATCAAGACTTTCTTCTTGACTTCCTTTCTTCATCTTTTTATCCATGTTCTCAGGTGTGCTTTGTGCAACTGCCTTGCGCAGGGGTACTGCAAAAACTGCAGATTCTAAAATTGAAAAGACACATTGAAATATCTACTAAAATGGGTAGTGCTCCAGTGTTTTGCAGAAAACCAGTGGTCTGTGTTTTAACCAACTACCGAGGGCAAATTTCCTTCATGCACTCAATATTAGCAAGGCTATGCTGGCTACTTCCAATTTTCGTCTTTAAAACCTCTGGAGAACACCTGTCTATGATAGCCACTAGCCTGCCTACTGGCTCTTTGGGGAGGAGGGAAGGAGAAGGAAACAGGGGTGGGGGAGAGGGAAGAAGATAGAACCTATCCATTCTTCCCTCTTCCCCTCCCCTTTTCCCCTTCCCCCTCCCCTCCCCAGAGAGCCTGTAGGGCAGGCTAAGATAGCCATCAGATCAGTGTTCTCATTTGAGCCTCTTCGTAACAGCAAAGCTTCTCTATGGGGGCAACTTCATCTCGTTCCAGGATGGCTATTGTAAAGTTTCTCATGTGTTATTAGTCTTATATGTAGGTTAATATTTCTAATATTGTACTATATTTGTGGTTATTTTACCTTTGTTGTCAGAGCTTCCCATTGCTAATTTACTCTTTAATGACAAGGCTCTTTTCAGTGATGACGTTCTTTTGTCAGATCGTGAAGCTGAAATTGTACAACGTACATTTAGCCATTGGGCTCATTGTTCAAGGTCAATCTTTATAAGGATCCTCTTTGAAGATTACGACGACAACAACTAAGCGGTAGTGGCCTTTTTAGAGTTTTGAATAGAATAAATCCAGGAGTGTTTTGAGTAGTACAATAATCACACCTTTCTTTCTCTTCATTTAAAACCTTTTCTTCTTCTGACAATCGTAAAATAATTTTATTCAGATGTTTTAGATGGATTGTATTCTCAAAGGAAGTTCGAACACAGGTGTGCTCTTTTTCTTCTTTTCCAATAATTGAATCATATGCGATGGTTGATTGGTTGTTAGATCAATTTGTATTTGTAAATGAAATAAATAGCTGTCTACAAGGTCATAGCCAAACGTTAGCCTTTGTCAAATTGTACAAACATTGCCAAAGAGTCCAAAAACTAATTCCTCAATCACCTGGGAACCAAAACCTAAGTCCAATGCTATAAACTCAAAAAGGAAAATGTATCATTTCTTAACACAAGATTTAACCTCTGGCTATAATATTGACCGCACGACAGTTCTTCTTAGATAAGATATAAACAAACATCGCACCTTCCAGGCGGTTTACTGTAGGAGTGTAACACCTATTTATAGAACGTGCGCAAGGCTACCCAGGCTGATGGGATTATCAGTGTATACAAGAGTTTAGACTAATCTAAGTACGAACTCGCTCCATCAAAACAAAACACCCAAAGCCTTGGTATATGAAGCCTCGTGCCGCTTAGAAAATCTTAAGAGTATAAGTATTTCCCGGTACGCTTGGACGACACTGCCATCCGTCGATCGTCCGAGACTCCGGAAAGCCAATAATGACACGGCATTATCGGATATATATTACACTTACACTTTGGGATTGTGACGTGACTACGCAAATTGAGTTTGCGGAGTTTGGACAAAGCCACTTGTTGTAGTGCAAGTCTTTCTGGTTCCGTTAAATCGCAGATATCAAAACTTCCCAGACAAACCTTACGGCCACCAACTGAAGACCAAACGTAGTTTTCCTTTAAAAAATAAAAAATTGATTATCACTTAGTGTAATTGAAAATGCAAACGACTCCATCAGTGAGGTAATCTATGCCTCAAGCATTGTGAGCCCGCATAATGGAAGAGTTTTACATTGTTTTTGCTTTAATTAACCTGCGCTTTGATAGAATCTTAGCTTGAGGACGATATCTCGAGTCCTCAAACAATACTGCCAAATCAGATAACATACAGAGTTGTGTAGAGGTTAAAGTAGCGAGGACGTTTGTATTGGCATTAGGGGCCTCGGCGTTTACATCGCAATTATCGAACTCATAACACTGACAATACTCGGTGTTTATAAAAGGTTGAATAAACGATTCGAGCCAGCGCTGACAACCAACTTATAGCAGCCAACTAGCTGACATTCGACACTATACCAACGCCGGGCACGATCGGAATGAGCTGCTACCATTATTTATACAAAAGCATGAACTTCAAATATTATATAAGTATTGGACTGAGTTTGCCCTGATCCCGTGTAAACTCTCAGAAAATATTCATCCATTTAAATTTATGTATGAGAGCACAGTCCAATTCTAGTCCGACTGAATTAGTAGCATTTGTGACAGCTCGTAAAATTCTACTAGTTGATTAGTTACCTTCGATTCCGGTGCCCATAACGCATTTCCAGCATTTGCTATAACTTTGGGTCGATTTCTCCAACCCTTTCCAAAGCCGAATTTCTCCTTCGGTGATGGCTTGCTTGGCATACCTAGACATAATTCAGAATTACAATATGAGTACCTGTTGGAATGAGGAATAGCTGGCTACCAATGCAAATATTGTAGATTTTATATTACTGTAGGACGAACTCTAGTAGAATCAAGCCATTTGCCTAGATATAGGTCGGATTTGCTGGCAATCATATGGAGTAAGAATTATTGTAAAATTCGGCATCCTTGCCTGTGTTGTGTTTTGGAGACTTTGTAGTATCAGGGAGTTTTAGCTCCGTTTCGTTGACCACAATCCTCTGGCTTGCCGGCGTTAGCCACATTGGAATTACAATATTTGCGGTGAAGCTTGTGGAAATCCGTGTCACTCATGGCAGCCGTAGATTGGGTTACCTGTACGGCTGGAACACACTTACGACGAACAAGCAATAAAGCGCTACTGCTGTCATAAACCATGAACTCCCTAAATCAGCAGCCTATAAATCAAAAGTGTCTCCTCCGTCGTTTGAACCACTTCATCATAAAGTGTCTACGTTACTACCAATTCTAATAGAATCGCTTTGACACCATCCTGGCCGAGGTTTAGTAACTAGAGCGCTTCATCAATTTTTATCAAATTGTATTTTGTGCGTAGCCGTGACTGAGATGTTAACGACTTGGTGATTGACGTGGATTTTGATCCTATTAATTAAAATAATAAACTGCTGCCTGCGATTGGTGGATTAACAATAGCTGTTTACGTCAAATGTTTCAGTGAATTTCTTTAATGATCCATTGCGAAACAACGGTTCCATTGCAGGGACACTTAGAACAGAAATTAAAGGGATTTTGTGCTAAGTGCTTTGATAGATAAAAGAAATGCAATGACCATTGTACTTTGTCGACTGTTGTTTGAAATCGTTGCGATATTTAGTATTGCTATGCAGTAGGGTCAGTTCCAACTGGTCAGTAACGCATTCCCTACGAACGTAAGACACGATCTCTTTTTGCTACGCATGGACGCCTTATAGCTACGGTTTGACATAACTATTCTTTTAATTGTGCAATTCGAAAAAGCACAACATCTTTGAGAAATTAACACATATGCAAAAACGAGAAAAGGATGTTTGTACAAATTGTGTACTTAGTATTTACTCGCGGCACGGAAAATAAAAGCCAAAACAAAAGTGTTCTTTCATTACAACCGTTTTCTCCGCATTTTTATTTTTAGTAGTTCCTTCGTATTCACCCGAAGGACGTCACAAATGAAGGACGAAAACAAAAGAGCCTCTATAATGGCTGGCACTGTTCTGAAGGTTTTTGCATTTGCTTTTCCAATCCTCCTTGGTGGGCCCGAAACTCTGCCAAGACCTTCACAGCACGCAATCTTTGGAACTGGAAACTCTGTGAAGCTCTTGGCTTTATGTCACTAATGCAATATGTTCCTGGTGTTCATTGGTTGTAGTTACATGACATTTGCGCAACATCCCAAGTGCTAAATCTTTAGTGTCGATAGCTCGGCATGATCCATCATCGTGCATGGTCATGGAAATTGTTGATTTCTGTCATTTCCGTCTAATTCAGGGTTTTTCAGTCCGTCAAAGTTATATTACAAACATTGCAAGTCATTAAAATTCCAATACCTGAATATTGCCGCTCTCTTTATCACACTATAATGCACCAAATGGATGATGTTGTATCATGTAACATTATCTGGCAATCTCACTTCATTCTATCTTAATACACGCAAACTTGACAATGAGCTATACAGGAAAGATGATTGGCAATACAACAGAATATTAAAAGTGGGACATCTGATGCTAGTTGTTTTAGTGAAAGACAAAGAAAGATGGAACATAATGATATTCTGTAATGTCTTTTGGAAAGTGCACCATGACCACCTTTACTAAATTCCAGAGAAAATAGTAATACAAGGAGGACAGACTTGACTTGACTCTCGCCCAAGAACTTTCCTCTTCCATATACAGCGATCAAACACAATCATAACGTCATCATGAATATAAAGATTTCTTCCCAGCGCTTGGCCGAGAAATTCTGCTCTTCAGTTCTTGACTTTCTTGAACCCTTCACTCATAATATATAAAAACACTGTGTTTCCGGAAACTTCGATCCCTGTGTTTGGTCAACACCAGCTCTATTTCCATTGCTTTGCACTGCCAATTCTTGCACCGTTAAAGTAAATAAACTACTCAAGATTGAGTGGTTGGAACTTCGATCCTCATTTTTTTTCGAAGTAATTTGACACAGAGGCCATCACCTTCTAAATGATGGGATTCATCAATAACGTTTTATGACGACATTTTCTCAAGTTATAAAAACGGTTTTAAAGGCAAATGAAAAAACGAAAATCGACAAATCCGAAATCAAAATAACAAAAACAGCGGTGAGATTGCCATTCAGAACCACCTTGCAGGGGGCAAATGACACTTTTTGGGATTTGTGTAAAAGTTGTGTTTATGTTTGTTGTACATATGCTTTCGTTTAGTAAAGCACATCGTTTATATATGTATATTAAAAATTTAGATTTTCATACCTTCTGAATACGCTCGAGCACGCCGAGGGATTCCCGCTCGCCCTCTCTCTTCTCCTCCGTAGACGTTATCCATAATGACCATCCTCTCAGAAAAGACCTTCTTAAAAATACCAACAAATTGACGGAATTTCTTGATGTCCTGTTAGCAGTTCAGTTACCGCGTCTTACAACCGGCTCAAGGTTACTTCCAAGTTATCTGGATTGCGGATGACAGTGGAGTCAGTCAACTTCAAGTGTCTGGAACAGAAATTATGCAGTTGATAAGAGTTTGCAAGCACCGCTTAATCTACGATTACACTATCATCTTTCATTGCTCTATGATATGTTCGTGGATTTCAGATCAATACTGATTCACGAGAAAATAATGAACGGTGATTACATTGTCATCTTGGTAAAAATCACTCAATGTTTCCGCCGTGATCGGATTTGCATGAAATCTTCAGTGCTTAACTTCTTAATTCCAGCAGTGTTTATTTCCCCTCGTATTTTTGCATGCTAACGAGTTGGAAAATGAAAACATCGAAGTTGAGATCCAATGAGTGTTAAGAAAACGGTTCTGTCCCACTGTGCAGTTTTCTAAAGACACTGAAAGTCCAACCCGCCTGTGGGTGCTTGTCCGTCACAATGGAGCCATCTCAGCAAGCCTCTAAATCCATCTAGGATAGCATCAACATGAATTAAACATTGGGTTTCTCTTTGATCTTAAGCTGAATCGTTTAGCTGTAGGCATAGGTCAAATGCCACGTGTGGATGTGGTGTGTACATGACAGCGGTGGGCGACCATGACGTCACGCTGTTCATATCACCAATCAGTATGTGAGGTCTTCACTAAATGTTCCTTATCGAATGAGAAATACTTTACAAGTTGAAGATTTTCTTGAAGACAAATCACAAGCGCGCTTGACTTTAGAACTCGGTAATTACTTAGAAATCATTTCAGTTATCGTCCGGAAATGATGTGGGCAAAGCGGTCCCCACTATTGATGCGGTTGGTTCAGGAAAGAACTGGCTTGCGGTAGCACTCAAGGTATTTAGCGGCTTCTTGTTTGAATCTTTTTTTTTTGCGCTATCGAATGGTTCTTAGTAGGGGATCACTCACCGTGGCCAACCGATTCACGAAAATGAATCTAAACTATTTTATATGTTTTAACAGAGAGAAAACAAAAGTTTTTTCATGCCGAAGACTAACACCAATACCTACTAATGTAAGTGAGTTAACTTTCAGAAAAGATACGTTTATCTAACAAGTGTACGTAGAGGTATTCATCCCCGACCTAGGTTCAGACCATCTAAAGTGATATCCCTTTAGGCTGTTACGTTCCAGTTCTGCATAGCCTCCCCCCCGGCCCCCCGGCCCCCCCTAGAGTCGGCCACGCACTTAAGTACTGCAACATAAGAGATGACCCATGGGTGAGCCGAAAAACAGTGGTACTACCAGTATTGTAATAACAAATGAAATCGCATACAGACAAAAATCCAATCCAATACTTAAAATCCAATACTTCAAACTTCACTTGTAAGAGACCGGCGAATCCTTCAAATCATTCTTCACGTAATTCTCCCTTTATTAATTTACACCAATTCGTTAATAATTTAATTAGCTAGTTTAACTTCACGTTGGTGGTGGTGTGGTTTGGTATGGGGCGGAGTCATGGAGTTGTTGAGAACCCCATTTCTTTTTCAACAACAAAACACTAGTGATGTGGAAAATATTCCATTAAAGAGGTCCTTGTTTCCCAAAACTCTTTACGTTACTTTCAAAATTCGATCATTCTGAAAGAGAATGTTGAGCAAGGAAGCCCTGAACTACCCGGGTGAACTACTAGGGCACCAGACCGGCTACATCTTACGGTTAAGGCTACCAGGCAATTGAACGCTCCCACTTTTCAATTGGAAGGTATTTTCATGAAATTTCCATCCTGGGAGCAGAGCCTTCTTTACTCAACTGGTCTAAAGTGGTCGGTCTACGACCCTTTTCTTGGGAAAGGTAATTTGGTAATTGTTTTACGTTTGTCAGCGCTTGACTCATTCGTTGACCCACACAAACCACAGAATAACTTTTACAGTCCATCGCATATACATTACAACATGGTAGACCATTAGATATTTTTAATGTTTGTGGGACACTATGATATACTTAGAACCCTGGGCAGCAATTGGTCAACTTTGAATCGAGGTTTGAGGGTTGTTTTCATAAAAATGAGGATTGTAGATTATGGACCTCATGCAGTGATAAGTTCCAAGCGTGATGACAACCAGAATCCCTTTATTTTCGAGTACTTTTTCTTTCACAGACTTAGACGTATTTGCGTATCTCGAGAACGGTTAGCGGTTTTTGCGAAATATATCTGTTACGTGACCGTGTATATATGTAGATATATATATTACGATGTAGAAATTTTTTTTGTTTTTGTTTTTGTTTTTCGACAATATTTTGAACATCACTGATTTTTGGGATTAATTATTTTTCCATCTATTTGCAACTACATTTTGTTTTCTCGTCCATTGCAACTGCTCGACTCAACTGGCAGCTACTCATATCATAAACACATAATGAATATGCATTAATACACATTCGTCACGTGACAGATATACTTTGTAAAAGTCTATTTTAAAACCGCCAACCCTGAGATCAGCTACGGTTTCATTTTGTACAACTTTTAGAAGCACATTCAATTGGTATAACAAAAAGCAATTTCTTTGTCCCCAGGACTGTGAATTTCTGCAAGGACCTATGTGATCTCTGTGGCCTTTTAAAAACAAAAGAGACATTCTGCCAGTATTTTTTTAAACAAAAATCAATAGCTTGAATGAGATATGATCAAGTTTGCAAGGCTAATTAGTGGTTACACAGGGAATTCTTTGTTTCAATTTTAAAATGTTAATATATTTATACTCTTACTAGTAATCACATCGTATTCATAGCAGTTCTACTGCTAACCGCCGTTAATAACACTTGATTTTCATGTTTTTAGCTCCTGGAAAACGTTTCCATTGAACACACAAAATGAAAGTAGAATACATGTTTGATATATAGTAATATCACAACTTGGGGTGATAGCGTAAGCCCATCTGAAATAGCTAGTTATCTTGCACCGTGAAGTAAAACCATATAATACAGATGTATGTACTGGTACGTTTTCTGGGAAGCTATTCCAGCCCTTGGATGTAAACACTACATCAAACGAAGTCAAATTACATCGTAATACATACCTTTTGGGCAAATGCTCAAAAATCCAAAAAGTTCTGTCTGGATAAAGCTGAGCGCAACCCGTTAGAAGCGTTGATGAAATGTTTACTTGGATGTGAAAACGTGCTTGAACTTAATGTTAGTGACTATGCCAATGATTTATAGTTGAGCATGGTCTGTCACACATGTCATTGCCAATAATTTCATTGGGCAATAAAATGTTCCATCCTTGGATTCCCACGTTAGTATACGCCATGGAATGCAGCACTTTATTGTCTACTTCGAAATCTTGAGTTGCGACTTATGGATAAGATATGTCCTCAAATGCTGTCAGTCCTCAGTGAGCGGGACTTGGTCCATCATAAGGGTCTTTGTAACTAATAGTCACATACGAAGATATTTTGAATATTAATATTTGTCTGTCACAAGGTCAATGCTGAAACTAAATCTCAATGTAGATTTCAGCAGCTCAGCTGATACTCGCCCATTTCAGAGAAACATTGGAGATCGGAGATTTCCGTTGTTTTGTCAGTAAAATCATTGTAAATTTCATTATGGTGGATAGCACGATGATCGTGATGTCACCACCCACACTGATATTGAAAACGAAAGACTCTAGTTGTCGGAACTGTTTTTAGGACTTTTAATGAATATTATAAATGTCCTTGATTCACTTTTCTTTCACTCAATACCTTTTCAAAGTAGTTCACCATAATTTATAATGAAAAAGCGAAAAGGAAAACATCCTTGTCACTGAACGTTGAAAAGAAATTAGTTTTAGTGTTACAGAGGAAAACTATAGGAATTATCATGCCTCTTAAAATGGATCGTCGAAAAATAAGGAGCTCAACTGGACTGCTAATGAGTTTCTCATTTCCAACAAGAAGCGAAGAAAGTCTTTTGGTTTTTAGAGTACCCAGATCTGATGTTGTCTGTGCAGAGCCCAGACTACTCCTTATCAGGATAACCCGGTCGAGAGATTTTCCCAAGCAACGACTCGCAACCTATATCGTCGCATCTCTCACGTCCTAGACTTGTTCCCAGACGAATCAGAGAAACTACGAATTCCATATATTTTGAATGTTGCCCTATTTCCGGTCTACGTAGCACTCTCTTAGGGTGTTTTCCATTTAGTGGAACCAACCGGCCAGGACAGCCAGATTTCTTAGGACTGATTCCTGACAGGGCGGAAAAACGTTTTACAGCCTCCATTTATAAGGACACCATAGGTTTTTAAGGCTCAATATTTTGCATACAAGCCGTTTTAGACACCAAGAACAAAATATCAAATAATATCAAAATTTGGTGCATGCGTTTCTGAGATATAATGCCCTGTACTTTGGGAGAGGTGACATTTTAATCAGCAGAAAAATCATTGTTTTAATAAATATCCCCACGAAGTTTTACTGTAACGTCACAAGGTTTTGTAAAAAAGGTTTTATTAAAGTCAGGAAATGTGTAGCAGTTACTGTTTTTCATACTTCATCATCAGTTTATGAAAACACTATGAAAACGGCCGCTTAACTGTTTTTCGGCTATGTCGCCAGAGCTAGGAATTGACATGTACCATTTAAGGACTGGTCGTTCTGGCCGGTTGGTTCCACTGAATGGAAAACACCCTTAGATGAGTTTAAAAAAAAAGTATATATACGTATTTATGTACCTGTACCGATAGTGAAGTATTTGTTTTGTTTTTCCTTTTATAATGAAGGCGCCAGTTGACTAATTAGCAAGTTGTAAGTGGTTTCATATGGCTGAAACTTTTCAAAATCTAGACTTTGAATCTGGAGATGTTATTCCCAGGTTATACGGTCATGAGTGTTCTCTATATTCTTTCCATATCTACAGTTCTTTCCATATACCCTGGTCGAGAGTTTTCTCTCGACCCTTGAATTGAAGCCACGACGCGGCAAACAAAAGTGGAACGAATAGCTGGGTTTCAAACAGCTCTTGAATGTCGTTATCTGCCTTAAATGGTGGTCGAACATTGACCACCATGTGCTTTCAGCCAGAGAATATTCTATTGAAAACTTGTTTTTCAGCTGATGAAAATTCCTATATGTTTCATATGAACCCCAGCAATAAAGAAAACCACTTAGACCAGGGTAATACTGCTAAAGAATGTCGCGATGTTGGAAGAGGGATTTAGAATCTCAAAGATTTACCACTCAGGCAATGTCCATCAAGTGTACATTTACAGTTAAAACGCAAACTAGTAGTTTCATTTTATGCGAACTTAACTAACGTTCTCGAAAACACACAGTGTTATAAAAATAAATAAGTTGAAAGCTTCCGGCGCAGACATGGTGTATCGGGGTTCTTGATAACGAAAACCTAAAACGAGTATCTTACTTTACGGCGCGGCGGTTTCTTCAAGGCCATTTTAAGCAGCGTTCAATACGTATAACGATTCAGATTGACGCTTATAACATATTCAAGGAAGATTTCGAAAATATGAATTAAAACTCAATGATAAGAACTGTGTTTTACCGAAACTTACCAGGATTAACAAAAACAACACATTTCAAACTTTTGATTTTTTATTCAATTCAGGAAATGAATATTTACAAACTTGAATTTTTCAAAAATGTTTTGTGTCCAAATAACTATGTATAATATATATATTAGAGTATGGCATAAAATAATTTAAACTGGTCTCAAAATGGTGAAAGCTCATGAATTGCTTACTGCATTTGATTTCAAAGTGTATAATGCACAGTTAGCTATTATCAAGGATGATGTAGGATGTACATCCGTTACGTACAGTTACAACAGATCGTTGAGTATAACTTGAAAAGTGCCATTTCATGGAGTCTTACATGAAGTAACCTCCTCTAGTCCTTTTTCTCATGACATTCCACAGCAAAGCATTCTTCGTTCTTTGAGTTTGACTTTTTAATTCGATTATCTTTTAGAGATTTGCTCTTGTTCACACTAAAATGTTGCTTTTATTTTGAATTTGTGTCCGTCAATGTCTGATAGCTTGCTTTGCAGCGAGGCTAACGTTGAAATTGAAATGCACCCGCTAACATGAGAAAAGGGCACTGATTGGCCGAGAAGCGAGCGTAATTACAGTACACGCGCATAGATGACGTCATCGATTGATTGGTTGAAATGTTTCTATGAACATTATATAAAACAAATAGATTCCATTTTTTCGTGGGTCTGTACTCTAATAGATAAACAGAAGACGTCAAAATGTGGTGAGAATAACGACTTCGTCTCGTGGCGTAATTTTTTGTTCACACCACATTTTGACGTCATCTGTGCATCTATTAGAGTACAGACGCACGGGAAAATGTTATCTGTTTTAATTTGTAAACACAGTTTAAAGACGGAAGACAGTGTGCACAAACTTGGTCCTGATTTACCTGATTTGTAAGCACATCATCCTTATTCATTAAGGGAGAGAAAAAGTTGACAAGTTGACGTCGATATTGCAACCACTCATCAGGTTGTGTTGCGTTTGCTTATTTCTTATAACACTGTGGAACAGAGGTTAATAATTTGTAAGAAGTGCACAGGGATTTATAAAAATTTGCAGGTTTGTTATGTTGTAAGTCGATAGAAGTATCATCAAAATGTGAATGCGTGATTCTCTAAAACTTTTGTGCTGCTTATGGTACAAATGTAGTTAAATCTTTAAAAGGCAAAGTTTACCTTGATATCTCTGATATTAATAACCTTAACTATCTCATATGTACATTTCATTTTTTGTACATTTGAATTTTTGTCACTTAAAAAATGCTAAGATTACTAACTTCAAGATGAATGGCTCATTAGAATTATATGAAGCTCTCTATGTACATTGATGCTGCAGTATAATATATATATCTAGCTAAATAGAAAGGGGATGGTAATGAATGTATCAAGTGTGGATGTTACAGAGTGCTGCAATTAGGCCTCCCGCTTCAGACGAACATTCGGAAATTTTAACGAATACTCTAATTTAAGAGCAACTATACCAGAGAAATATCCAAATGTTCTGTCTAAAGTGAGCCTAAATCTCAAGTCACCTCTGCCCAAAAAAACCTATGTGAAAAGTATAATTAAACTTTTGTTTCAGGGCCATCTGAGCCAATTGGAAATGAATCTTTGATTTTGAGAACTGCCGCTGCATTAACTGGCCCAGTTTTCTTGTAGTAATCTGGTGTTCGTCCCCTGTAAAGAACCAAAGCAAGAGCATTGTAAGCTATGTGAATTCAATTCTTCCAAAAGGAACTTTGAATGGTGGTCCATTCTAAAAATCGGGCATGTAGCGCAAACTCATTTGCAGTTTCTTCTCTTTATGAGTGCAAAACATTCCGTCTTTGCATTTGCCTTGTGAACACCTAAAAGGGGATGAGCCTGGGATAAATGAGTTTAAAAAAGGCATGGCGCTACATTTAACGTCGGAAGTTCCTTCAGCTAGAAGCAAAGCTGTAGAAGCTGTCTCCTAGAAAGCCGACGGTGCGCTCATTCTACCCCCTCTCTTCATCAGTGCTCCGTTTTACGAACTCGGGACCTTTCGCACCGAAAGCCGCTCACTAACCAACTGTGCTATCCTTGCTCTACAAGAAAAGGTACAGGAATATAGATTGCTCTTCTGCATTTGTTTCTCTGGGTGAAAAATCAACTTTGTTCCATCAAACTGGGAGTAATTAATAATGAAAAGTATATTTTCATACCTTTGATCTACTCTTGTAATATAGGTAAGTTTGGACAGACCATTGCTTAGAGGTTCTATGAGATATCTTTGTGCTAAGACGGTAGATTCAACTCCCTGTATTAAAGGTGCATCAGGATGGCTTACCGAAGTACATACTAGAACACATGCTCCATGATCAAGATTTGATCTTCTTGCCCTAAAATAGACGAGAAATGAGCTTTCCAGAAGACCAACGTTTACAAGAAGTCTTTTTAATTCAAATCCACTGGTGTATGTATCACCTTTTTATAGTTTCTAATTGTATTACTTCTCACCTGAGCACAACATGTGATCTCTTTGGTTGTAGTATCATTGACTGAGTAACATAATGGAAGATGTCAATCTCATTGGAAATCGTCTCTAAGACATCCCAATTTTCAAGATCTTCATCCCATAGATGTCTAAAATAAGGTAAGATGTTTGTCACTTTTTAATTCATAATATTCATTTTACATGATTGTGCACTGTATTAGTCTTGATAAAAAAGCCTTTGGGCTTTGGATTACAGTGCTCAGCAAACAAGCTGCAAATATTGTTATAATGCGAATTTTATTGCATCAAGACCAATAAATGTATTGGCCAATGTACGAATTGGGGTCAATTCACAGATTTGTTAACAGGGCTGAACATCACCCATATTCCTTGGGAGCAGTCAGTTGTGTTTCCCCTGTTGGAAATATTTAAGTATAAAAAGCAGGGTATCATTTTCTTTAACAAGTTGGGGGATGGAGAAGCCCCCTTTGCCCCTATACTGTTTAAGGATATAGTTTTAGGAAATAATTTATAAACACCATGCTAAATAACATGTCAACCAGCTACTTCGTAAACTTTGCTTTTACCTCTCATCTGTGATTCTTTTGAGCACATCCTGTGGTGATGCTTCAATTTCTACAACCCCTCTCCAGAGTCGTAGAGGACAACCATCACGGATCTTCTTGTAGGAAACATCTACCGGACTTTCATTCCATGGATGAGACACCCAACCTTTAAACCTGTCTTTTGCTTCCTGTTGTAACAATGATTTAAATCAAAGTCTGACCTTCTACAAAATTACATTATTGTGAACGTCCTGCATGTTAACATGATTTAAAAGAATTGATCGGCTATTGTTTTGTGATTCTGGCATGCTTTTGATTCCACCTTCTAGTGTACAAAAACCTTTGCAATCATTTAAGGGGAGGGGAGGGGTGGGGATGATTCTTAACGAGTGTAACTTATCCCTATCCCAGTGGGGAAAAAGAAGAATGTATACTACACAATGGTCAATTTTCCTACGCCTACCTTTAGTAAACCATTGATACAAGATTCAATATAGGTGTTATAATCATCTGATGGATTAGATTTGTTGCGACCAAGCTTGTCCAGGGTGACTGGTTCACCTTGCTCAATAAAGGAAAATCTACTTTTTGTAAGAGTATCTTCGGGTACCTAGGATAAAGTATTACAAAATTAGATGTCTAAACTGAATTATGGAAACAATGACACAGTGATGTTAATCCCAAACTTACTGTGAAAATTCTATCTACTTCTGTGATCATTTGGGTAAGACATTCATGTGCAGCCTAGAGAATACATGAGAAAAAATACATTTAAGTGAAATGATAAGAGACACGACTTAGGGGCGGATCCAGGGGGTGTCCATAGGTGTACCGGACATCCCCCCTAGGCGCCGTACAAGATGACGTCATCAGATTCCAGTGTTAGGAGTATGGTTAGGAGGCTGCCATCTTGGATATGACCTCATCTCTAAGAGACCTATTTGGGACACCCCCTTTGCAAAATCCCGGATCCGCCCCTGTACTAATTTCAATTCATTGATTTTCGTACCAAGTTGTCATTCAGTTCTTTAGAGGCCTTGTTTATTGGTGTTCTTTTCTGTCGTTTTGGAGCAGAAGGATCCTCTTTACTACCACATAAGTGAAACAGTGAAGGTGCAAAGCAAACACCAAGGTTTTTCTCACTCATCTAAATAAATGCAAAAACAAAAATGTTCCGTCAGAATTGTCCAGTAAGATCTTTTGGTCAAATTGTTCATAAAAGGACCAATCTTAAGAATTAGATAAATCGAATTAGAACTTAGAATGCGTACCTGATTCGTGGAGGCGTTTGCAGCCACTTCATTGAGAAACAACAGCAGAGTCTGCAAGGCTTCTCTGTTTTCATCTGGCATCAGAAGAACAGCACCTTGGAGAGCCTCGATCCTAAGTTCCTCTGGGATATCTGAATGACATGCAGGTAGTGTTAGCATTTGGGGGTTCTTATTGTATAACATCCACATTGTACACTGTACTCAAATGGGAGCATCTATGGACATCATGGAAATTCGAAAATGTGTGGTTCACAAGGGTGCTTACCATTTACTCGGAAAAAAAACGGAAATTCCGGTTGGAAAAACAAAATGATTAATGGTGTATGTCATTCCGATCGGAAAGTTCCGGAATTAAACTTGGAGGCTAGCTCAGGGAGATCAATTCCTAAGAGCTCAAAGCTCTCTAGAACGTATGCACTGAGTGAACACACTCTACTTCACTATGTCTTAAATTTTTGCCTAAACCAAACTTACCACTATAAATAGCAATGAAGGTTTCTGCCAGCTTCGATGTTAGAATAGGATCAGGAAGGTCCCTGAAGTATTCTTTGAGCATGTCTGCCAGGTCATATGGTGACATTCCTTCAAAGTCAGTTAGCTCTACAACAAACGAGAACTAAGTTAATAAATTCATTGCTTTGTAGATAGTTGCATAAGAATTTAGTTTTGTGACACGTTTCTCTACCTTGGTTTCCTTCCATCATTTCTTTCAAATTTTGGATCCGTGATTTACCACCAGATTTTCTGAAAATCCCCACAGAATTGAATCCTGAAAAGAACATGGAAAAATCCAGTTACAGGAGGTAACTAAAGTTCCAAAAATTCCAAATCAGTAGTGGATGTCCATCGATGTCCATTAATATTAATATGGTTTGCAGTAAGGATATTAACATTGATACAAGTAGTATGCAAGTACTAATCTGAGAGTAATTCAACTATTCTAGCGATGCGCAAATTGATAGAATTGTCCAGGAAGTGCATACCTGTTCTTTGTAAGTAATTCATGGCAACAAGAATGGATTTAGGTAATGGTTGTCCAGAACGTTGAAGAACTACTGACATGGGAACACCAAAAACTTTCTTGTCTGTTGATGGAAATATCAAATAGAAATATGAAAAATAGTTATGTGATTATGACAATCGACCTTTGAACAATAATTACAAAGAGTCTGATGAAGAACTAACCTCGATAATCAGGTGATTTAAATTTCTTGAGGAACTGGGGAAATGACCTGCAAAGTTCAAGTGCAAAAGCATGATCAAGACTTCTTGCCATAAATTACAGACATTACGTTTCTCAATATATACTAGTATATTTTTATCGTGCTTTATGGGAAAGTGGCAAGATTGACTGAAAGAAATGTTTCAGTGTTGTCTCTTGTGAGAGATGACACGGTGAATATCACACTGAAAAACGTACAAATAAATGCACAGATGTAGAAACAAGAATTACCAGTTCCACATTCCTCTATTTGAGTGTGTGTATCTCTCTATTAATGCTGTGACTTTGAGCAAGGAATACTTTCTTAAAACAGCCAGCTGCCCCGCTGAAAGTTTGCTAATCTTTGTTGATCTACAACGTAAATAATCAAAAATGTATAAGCATAAGATCTATTGAATTACTGCTTTTAAAAATGTCAGGAATAGTATCAAATATCTGTGTAGACTGCCAACAAAGGTAACTTTCAACACCTTTTGGGAGGTAAAATTATTGATAGGGAATACGAGAGCCAAAAGAAATAGTTGAAGGTCATGGCTCTGACAGTGGTGAGATTTCTAGATCTTTCAAACAATACACCTTGGTGACCAATGGTTTATTGACACTGCTGGTAATTGACCCGTTCTTTTCTTGAAAGCTAAAATCTACTATTTTACCAGCAAAAAGATGCCATTCAAGCCGAGCAGTATTTGCATCTCCTTTTTGAGGTGCGCATTGACCTCCCTCAAAGTGGGTACCCTTATAAGGCAGAGGACAACTCTAAGCTGGACAAGCATGTATGACAGCCTCTACTTAAGCTAAGACTCTCTCTGACGTGGACACCACTCTGCAGGGGCTTAATAATGTCATAATTTCACTGTCTTAATATACAGGGAAACCTCTTCAAAACAGATAGAAAAGTACCTGTAATACAGAGACATCCGTTTTATAGAGGTTTTATTTACAAGGAAACATATGGAGATTCCAGCGGTTGGAACAGAGGCTTGTCAGTTGTAGAGGTGTTTGTATTATGGAGGTACCATTATAAGAGAGCTCCTACTGTATTTACATTATAATACTGTATCGCATGATATCTTTTCTTTATACAGTTACAAGAAGAAGTTCAATACAATAAGACTAGGGATGTTATACAACTTATTAGATATTTTCTTGTGTTTTACGGGCTGATATTTTACGAGTCGCGTATGTATTTTGCTGGGAAAATACGAGCGATGAGTAAAATGTCAGCCCGTAATACACAAGAAAATTTCTAATAAAGGATTTATTATATAGTTGTTTCTTAGTTTTCCCTATTTTCCAATGTTGTATGTAAAATATGGCAAACCACCTTTCAAATATGTAACACAGCATGAATACGGCCTCATATTTGCTTAGTTCTCATCCTTATTTGGTCAAATTACGTCATAGTTATATAATAAATTTTAATACTTACAGTACAGGTACATTGGGTTTTGATGATCTTTCAAAACTGTGCCACCTACAAGCTTTATGTCTGTTGGATTCTTGTGTTGTGCCATTTTTAGTTGGAGTAGATATCCTTGAGTTTTTTAAGTTCATTAATTCCGAAGGTACATCATCATGTTCATCTAAGTCCGTTAAATCATCAGCTGATGAAGACTCGGCAAGTCCTAAATCACTAGATGTTAACTTTGTTCTGTGGTTTTTGTTCGACTTTTTTAGGTCGCAAACTTGAACATGATCGTTGTTGCCAGAACAGCTTGATATTGATGGTGTACTTAAAGATATTCCACTTGGCATATTATCATACAAACTAGACCTTAATCCTTCTTCTTGTAATGAAACATTTAAAGGAGAATTGAGTTTGTTATTTGATATTCTATCCACTGCTTGTAGTGACAGTTGCCGTACAGTAGAATTGATGCAGCGTTCATTGAGCACATCACTTGACCCAGTTTTTTGTCTTAATGATGATGATGAATGATTAGAGTTCGTTCCTAATGTGGAAGATTCACTTCCACTCAACTGAGATGATGATCTTTTACGTCGTGACCAATTCCGGTTCTTGTTTTGAAGTTTCCATCTAGAGCTTAAGGTGATTAGATCTTCTTCATCGGAATCATAACCATCAATGCGCTGAAACAAGAAAAGAAGTGGATCGTACACTTTAGAGTATGGGTGAACAGATAAAGGATAATGATAATGGATGAACTTCGGTTCCATACGGTCACTGTTCATCTATAGTTTCATGATTTGCAGTCCTGATTATGTCAAAACCATTACTGTTATTGACCATCTGATTAGCATCTTTTCTTGATCAACATGGTCAAATGCATGTCTTGAGTGGCTTTGTAGCAGTACTAGCTATATTAATATCCTTATCTTTCTCTAAAAGAGTATCTAGCTGTCAGTAAAACCATTGAGGTTTTCCCTATCTTTGTATAATGATGTGCAGATGTGTGACTAAATTAATTTCTTTGGGGTCTTCAATAATTACATTAGCTTGTAAGGTGTAATGTCAATCTTTTAAATGTGCAAGCTTCGTGGTGTTGCTTTACTGTAGTGTAATTTAACTCTTTCTATTTTAAGACTCATTACTATTCGCGTCATTATTTTTATACTCCACTTACCTTGATGTGAAGATTCAACTTTGCACAGTGATTAAGTGTTTGGAGTCTCCTACAATGACAACAAACACCTGCTTCAATAAAGGCAATAAACGATAATGGACAAATACTACTGACCGCATACATGTGAAAGATTAACCAGAGTTTAATGGGTCAGAACCATGCATTTAGTCTTGAACCATGAGATCTCTCAAGCAAAGCAATTACCTGTAAAGTGACTGCAGCGAGTCTTCATCCAGGAAGTCATGTTCTTTGATGACCACAGCTATGTCAATAGGGAATCTCCCTTCTGAAAGTGGAACAGTAACAGTCGTTTTAGCAAACTTCCATTCCTTAGACTAACCAAACAATCAACTATGTGGAACACATTTTTTTCCTTATATTTGAAATGAGACAAATTGCATATGGTAATTTTTAACTATCAGTAAGGACAAAAGACAGGCAAATTATTCAGTTTTAGGCTGCACACAGACCTGTCCAAAATGATTTACAAAAAAGACTTCCAAAATATTTCTAAGAAAGGTAAGTTGTACTAATCAATTGGTTCATTTATCAATAAGGAACTAGGTAAAGGCAGTGACAAAGTATCCAAATCCAGGGATAAATTGAATGAGAATATTGTCTTAAAAGGTTGCTGGATGACAACATTTCCTTATCCATTGGATGAGATTTTGCAGATCATACTATATCCAGTCTCAACTGAATCCAGGGTAAGAAAAAAGAAGTACCTTCATAAGATTGGGCATATTGGGGAAATCCTGCTGCTTTTAGCCAATAACATGCTTCTAGTGCCTCAAGCTCTGCAAAAGAAAATGCATATTACATTCTGAACTTCATTTTAGTAAATGGATGAAATAGAAATTTCAGATCTTAGACAGTGATGTGGCATTCATTGCTGATTACAATCTTAGAAAGATTGAAGATGGCAACAGTCATCACTCAAACCTTTGCTACCAAGATGGCATCACAAGGCTAGACATTTCTGATAAGTTATTGGTAACATATTGATCACAAGTTCCAGAATAAATTCTAATTGCAACATGGATTTAGGGAAGTAATTGTTAATTGCAGTAACATGGCCTTTCATTAGCACGACTAGATAGCTCAATATGATGACAGCCATCTTTATAAAGTCACTTTTGAATCATATACTGCACAAATTTCTTTTATGTATTAGTTATTTCCATTACCCATTTAATATACACTGTTTGGAGACCAACATTGAAGTGAAGAACCTACTATTTAACATTCATTTTACCCTGGACTTATTATGTAAGGTTAAATTATTATGCCCAAAATAGCCAACACTGTGCTATTTGAGGAAAGTGAAAGTACCACATGGAGCTCATATCCTGCCACTTTATCAGAGTCTCAATGGCTGTGTTTTCCTTGTGGTCAGTTGCAAGTGTTGGAACTTCAACCAAGCATAAAGCTTCAAGATCCAATACACGATAGGTTGGCTACTGTCATTTTGTGGTCATTGAAATGGCACCAGTTGTCCAGTCCTTACAGATTATGGAGTTCAAAGTTCTTAAAACAAGTTGGGGAAATTCAAAGATATTATTAAAATAAATAATAGGAAATTCAACGATATTATTAACAGAAATAATCGGAATCAACAATTGGTAAAACTCGAGTCTTTAATCAGTTGATAGATGATTACAATTATTTTCTTTATAATATGATTCTATATATACTCACAAATTGCCCGGAGCAGTGGTAACATTTTCATTCAATGAATTAAAATTAAGAACAGACCGCTGGCATATGAACTTTGTTGATCTTCCTACCAATAATAGTTGATCCTAAATCAACTTACTAACGTTATGTAAACAAATCATCAGACAGCGGAAACGATCTGTTAAAAATAATTGAGGACTTTGCATAAAAACCTAACACTTCTTCTTTTCTTGTTAATAATTTAGCAAAATTGACGTATTTTTTTTAAGGAATGACCTTTTCGAGATGAATAATTTTCGTTTGTGTGATTCTTTTAAGACTTGAAACGGATGCAAACTTTATGAAGTGCCCCATTGATCGTCTCTCGCTGGCAGTAAAATATCTTATTGATATCGTGACCGTGTTTATTTTCAATTTCACGCTTTGCTTGCCGTGCAAGTGATGTGTCAATTCTCTTGCTTCTACAACTACCCATGAACACTCAATACTCCCAGTAGGCCTACCCCAGACTGTACGGCGAAATTAGCTTTTCTAGGACCCTGTCGTTGAATGGGTAGTCAGGACCACGGGAAACGAAAACATTGATCGTAATACAGAGTTAAATTCAAGGGTTTTTTGGAAAAAGACGCTTGATCTTGCAGTTTGGAGTCGACTTTTGTCTCGGTGTTCAGTTAGCCGAATAGTCATTCAGATAAGGATGTTATTTTAGAAGTGATCATTTCGTGACTGGTTAGGTAATAATTTAATTAAATGCATATAAATTGTGTAGTCTTGGACTGATAAACCCTATATCGTGCTCTACATTCAAACAAAGGTCATGACTTTGGAATACTCGTAAGTCCAGCGAAATCACGATAGTTTAGCTGGTGTAAACCCGTCCATCCCTCTAGAAGAGTGATGGTGATTATTCTACCAACACGAAGGCACTCGTTCAAACACTTAACACTCTAATAATTGCATAACGGCTCCTTAATCGTGTGCCCAAAGAGTTCAGTGGTTATTGTCTAACATGAAAAAATTCCTCCTGCTACGATTTGCACGTTAAATGGCGATAGGCTAAGACAATTAAAAATATCTATCAAAACACCAGAGTGTCAAAAGCCACTTAGAAACATCACTCTAGCCAGCCAAGTAGCTGATGATGAGATGTTAGAAGAATAGGGTTACCGTCAGGATTGAGTTACATGACCATGACTGTCGATCGAAAGTCATTCCAATCGTTCTAAAGCCCCGTCATGACATACAAACTCTACCGATGGCTTTAGAGGTAGTAATAGCCTTGCATTACTCTCTTTCTGGTTATTTATCTGCTTCAAATCTATAACAATATGTAGTAGAAATAAAGCTAACACGCTTAAATTTCTGAACATCTCCGTTTTCTCTCCAAAAATACCATCAAAATGCGAGCGAAGTGATAGAGTTTGGTAGCAGCGGACAGTTCAACGAGGGCAGTCAGTGCGAAATGAGATAATGTTGGGGCTGATTTTAGTTCTTTCTTTGTTTGCTTTCTCATTCAAATGAGACTACTCAATCTTTGTTTTAATTTCTTTTTAGTGACCGCCAGGTTTTATCAGGATGAAGTGATTGTGCGGTTTAAATAGTTCCGCCCCTATAAAAACCCAACACACTACCACTACATAATGCAATAGAGACCTTTCTCGTAACTCTAAAGCATACCAAACCGAGTAAAATAAAAACTGACCCAATTGGTACGACTAGTACATTCCGTCACACCATAGTCAACAAAAAACAAGCCCAATTGGTTGTCATATAAATTTCGACAAAATACCAACCATAGTCCGATCCCGAACTATGAATAACAAGGTAAACCTCAAGTGTATCGGAATCAGGGCAGAACGAGTGAATGCCAACAATAATCGCACCGTTCGTCTGACTAGCTACACTGTCCCTAATATGCCTTCCAAAAATGGAGCAATCTAGGCAAGCGACTGGCGTACGTGCGACAACAGAGTTGAGCATTTTAGGAGTTTGGAAAATGTCTTCATATAATGTATACTCGGCTCTTGTCGATAATGTCAGGCTCTGATAAGCATAAATACAGTTGGAGCTGAAATAACACTCAAATCGACTCATAAATATTAGGCTGTAGACAACTTAACGTCACATCAGAGCGATCGTGACTGCGTAGAAATCTATGCAAGAATGAAAAGGGGATGTTGTTGAAATGCGTGGATGTGACTTACCTCTGACGGACGCCTTGGTTTTGTCGGATTTGCTCTTACGCTCTAGGAATCGCTGCAGCATTTTGCGTCGTCCTTCCTTTGGCCTGAGTGTTCCGTCAGCCACTACCATGTCCCATGGATAATTTACCACTTAAAGGCTGATCGTTGCCTACGCTTATCAATCTTGGCGATATTTGCCTCAAATGGAAAATACAGTACAGTCTACCCGAACTGAAACACAGAGAGGTTATCTGACAGAAAAGACTGGAACCGAAACTCAGTTGGAATGATATCCGCTATTCTATACTCAAGGTGACATACTGTCAATCATTTGTAGAAAAGGAAGTATACCATATTTGATGGAAGTGGTCACTAATTTTTCACTGACCAGATCTTGGTTAAATCCACTAAGTGTACCCCAATGTTTATTCTCTGTAAACCTGTATCCAGTACTCTGACCTCCAAACAAGCCAACGTGACAATTTCAGAGGTCCTGTGCCACGTTTTGAACTCTGCACTTTGGGTACACGTTAAACACTTTGGGGACCACTTCTCCAGAAACGAGCACTAGATCACTTAGAACATAGCTTATTTCCCACGCTTGTTTGAGTAATCGAACAGAAATGCGCCATGAGAGAGCTGAGCCTCTATTTTGCAAGCGCAGTTTGATGTCAACCACAGTATTCACCGTCACAGCTTATATCTTTACTTAAATATCTTAATCCTTAAAACAGAGTGTTAAATCACTAGTACAAAGCATTATTTTAGTCACTTAACATATATATTTATATGATTGGGGCAAGCTTTAAACTAGCACTGACCTAGACATATTTTAGTCTGGACATAATTGAGTAAATGGAAAATAACTTAGAAATATGTAGGAGGAAATTAGTAGCCATTGAACCGCATACCGAATCAGCCAAAGGGTTCTACATGCTTAGTGAACTAAAACTATTAATTACGTTTGATTAATCAGAAATCTTTCATCGTCTCAAATAATTTTTCTAACATATGTTAATATGAAAATAAAACGCAAACTTCGAACAATAGAGTAGTCCTTAACAACGGAATCCTGACCAAATCCAGCCGCTGTCCATGAAATATAGTTTTTGTACATGTGGAAACTTTGATAAAATGTTGATAGTATTACTCGTCAGTTCTAAAGTACAGTCGTGAGTCTCTACGAAAGTTACGAAAGCCATCTCTCTAAGAGAACCAAGGTTTTTTATCCCCAGGCTGTGCACCGAGTTACCCTTTGTTTTATTCCTGATGAAAAGTCCCCACAATGACTACCTCTCTAAAACAAGCAACCTTTCTGTCCTGGTTAGCTACCCTTTACTTTACCCATACTGGAACGTCCACACAACAAACACTTGTGCACACCGACCACTTGGTTGGTGTGCCATATCCTTCTATCCTTTCTCAACGACCACCACACCTCTTTACACCGTCCACTTGATCTTGTCCTCATCATGACCGTTAGAAAAAGGTTCAACTATTTCATCGCCTTGTATCCTTTCCGGACTACCACACCTCCCTACACCGTCCACTTGATCTTGTCCCCATTATGACCATTGTAGAAAGGTTCGACTATTTCATCGCCTTGTATCCTTTCTGTTATTCAAGCGTCGCCACAATGACCAACAAACCTCTCTATACTGACCACTTGATCTTGATCCCATAATGACCATTGTAGAAAGGTTCGACTATTTCATCGCCTTGCATCCTTTCTCTTATTCAAGCGTCGCCACAATGACCAGCAAACCTCTCTACACCGACCACTTGATCTTGATCCCATAATGACCATTGTAGAAAGGTTCGACCATTTCATCGCCTTGTATCCTTTCTCTTATTCAAGCGTCGCCACAATGACCAACAAACCTCTCTATACTGACCACTTGATCTTGATCCCATAATGACCATTGTAGAAAGGTTCGACTATTTCATCGCCTTGTATCCTTTCTCTTATTCAAGCGTCGCCACAATGACCAACAAACCTCTCTACACTGACCACTTGATCTTGATCCCATAATGACCATTGTAGAAAGGTTCGACTATTTCATCGCCTTGTATCCTCTCTCTTATTCAAGCGTCGCCACAATGACCAACAAACCTCTCTACACTGACCACTTGATCTTGATCCCATAATGACCATTGTAGAAAGGTTCGACCATTTCATCGCCTTGTATCCCTTCTCTTATTCAAGCGTCGTCACAATGACCAGCAAACCTCTCTACACCGACCACTTGATCTTGTTCCCATTATGACCATTGTAGAACTAAAGGTTCGACTATTTCATCGCCTTGTATCCTTTCTCTTATTCAAGCGTCGCCACAATGACCAGCAAACCTCTCTACACTGACCACTTGATCTTGACCCCATAATGACCATTGTAGAAAGGTTCGACCATTTCATCGCCTTGTATCCTTTCTCTTATTCAAGCGTCGCCACAATGACCAACAAACCTCTCTATACTGACCACTTGATCTTGATCCCATAATGACCATTGTAGAAAGGTTCGACTATTTCATCGCCTTGTATCCTTTCTCTTATTCAAGCGTCGCCACAATGACCAACAAACCTCTCTACACTGACCACTTGATCTTGATCCCATAATGACCATTGTAGAAAGGTTCGACTATTTCATCGCCTTGTATCCTCTCTCTTATTCAAGCGTCGCCACAATGACCAACAAACCTCTCTACACTGACCACTTGATCTTGATCCCATGATGACCATTGTAGAAAGGTTCGACCATTTCATCGCCTTGTATCCTTTCTCTTATTCAAGCGTCGTCACAATGACCAGCAAACCTCTCTACACCGACCACTTGATCTTGTTCCCATTATGACCATTGTAGAACTAAGGTTCGACTATTTCATCGCCTTGTATCCTTTCTCTTATTCAAGCGTCGCCACAATGACCAGCAAACCTCTCTACACTGACCACTTGATCTTGACCCCATAATGACCATTGTAGAAAGGTTCGACTATTTCATCGCCTTGTATCCTTTCTTTCTTGCCTCAATGACCACCAAACCTCTCTACACCGACCACTTGATCTTGTCCCCATAATGACCATTGTAGAAAGGTTCGACTATTTCATCGCCTTGTATCCTTTCTTTCTTGCCTCAATGACCACCAAACCTCTCTACACCGACCACTTGATCTTGTCCCCATAATGACCGTCAGAAAAAGGTTCAAATCTATTTCTTAGTTATCGCGACTTCCTTTGTCTATCCCATCCCTGCTTCCTTTTCTTTCTTCATCGCGATGAAAGTGTCCTCAGGCAATTTTAAAAACATACGAATTACTTCCGCAGGTAGATAATCAAAATGAAATACTCAGGATTACTGAGACATAATTTATCTAACCACAATCGTTGAATTTCCGTTGAATTTCAATTCAGAAGTCATTATGGTGGGGTTTACCACGTGATAAGTAACAAGACGGCACTACTCAAAAAAACAATGTAGGAACATCAAAAGAAATCATGCCTATGTTTGTGTTGTAATAACAAAAGTTGGGATAGACAAAAACGCGTGGGATATGCATATAGGGACTGGAGTGGACATACATGACTTAACTTGTTAGATTCACAGACTAAACAAAGCCTACTGAAAACCGGCCGTAAAACTCCACAGAGAGACGAAAGCATAAACAAAAATATAATTAATATTGAAGTGATATATTTGGAGTAGGCCGACATTAAAGTTGTATATAGTAGTGACCTAAATGTGAAAAAAAATATCTATAACTTTCTGGTATTGAACCAAACCAAAAACAATAATAATATACCTTTGCATGGAAATATTAGCAAGGGAGATCAAGTTGATGAAGCTGAAAACATTTGAATGAATAAATGACAAGCCAAAACGTTATGTTTTATGATGTCTTTAAAGCAAGATAAGTTGTAGATATAACATCGGTAAAGGAAACTGGAAGTAAGTTTACTCTTGAACATCTCAATTTTTCCAGAAAATCTTAGTTAAAAAATAATATCAAAAATAACATTTTCAATCTTACAGACACGAAGTAGAGTTATACTTTGATAAATAAATGGATAAATAACATAGTTATATAAATACCGCTGTTTAAACCTGGTGGTATAGCGAACCAAACCCATCACACTAACATGGACTCAAAGTCAAATGCCTCGATGTAGAACGCCTTGACAGACTGTAGAATATCTTCATGATTCTTTGTTCAGCCAGGTTCGTCTTCACAATTTACAGGGTTGTGTTACAATTATAGAACTCCAGAGTTCAACAAGTTCAGTTCTAATTCCATTTCGAAGGTCGTTTATGTGGGTGGAGTGTGACGTCGTAGACCCCCGGACACGCCCAACTCGACGTTCAAATGAAATTCGAGGGCCCACTAATCGAGCGCTTTCCGTTGTTATGTCAATGTCTTGCAAAAACCATTAGTCAAATGAATTGATATATTGTCACAGGACTATTCACTGATACTTGTAATCTGCTAACTGTGAACTTGGACTTGATAACCAAAGAAAACATTGTTGTAAAAGCTGTTGTTTGGTTGATTGGTAGGTGTTTGACCGGAGAGCGCTAATCTATACAAGATTTCCTGCTCTGGAGTAGCTTCAGTCTTGCAAAGAATTTTGTTTATTTCAACTGTCATGACTAGCTTAGTAAACAGGTATATTGTACATGACTGAGCGACTAAATCTTATCGGTATTAATACCTAATAAAGCCCGTAGAAAAATGCCAAGAACGGCTGTTAATCACATTTGGTTATTAATAGAACGCCTTGTATTTATAGATGTCAGCGAAAAAAAGCAACATTCCAAGAGATACAAAGATCATTTATTCTAGAATGGGACTTGGTTACAATATTTCCAATCGTAAAAGGGAAGTCCACAGAAGAAATTTTCGCAACAGGCTACCATGGAGGTCTGTCGGAGCTCACCATAACCTATTTAGACAAAACTTAATTATAATGTAGTAATTACTATTTACAAAATATCGGATTTAAAATCTGATTGAGACATCTTGTTCATCAATCAATTACTGTATCCCTGTTGGAAAGCTGACACGATGTAAAATAGTCTTCTAGAACATGTGAGGTGTTTTTTCCGTCATTCTAAAATCCTGCGTGTTTGGGCAAACCAAACGTAAAGCTGGATTTACAAAGTCTAAGATCAGACGAATTCCTTACATTTCTAAAAGCTACTTGACCCATGGAGCCTAGGCCTAGCTTGTGACATCATGTGAGAAAATCGCGTGCCTTTCTTGTAAGTCTTGTAACCTTTTCGTTGAAGCAGCTAAAAAGGAGTATCCTTAGTAAAGAAAAACGTTGACTTAGAACGTTTCCTTGGGTGTACAATACAAACCCAAGGAAGGGTGGAATATTTCGCTGATTTGATCCTTTCCCTAAATATCGAAGTGCCGGCTTTCCACTTCCGGGTGCCGAGATCTCACATATTAATCACCGTGATAATTTTTGGAAGTCAAACCAATCTAACCAAAAGCACAATCGTTGTATTTTTTCACATATCACAATTAACACAAGCTAAACACTAGAATAACAAAATTGAAATAGATATTATTGTTTACAAACGTAAGTTTGGATCTTATGTTCACCGGATACACCGTATTACGTCATTCATAGTACAGTAATTATAATGACTTCTTAAGGTACAGGGAATGTTCTTTATGACGTCATCATCATCAACAGGTTGGGATCGGACGCTTGGTGCGGCCTCTAGCTTCCGTATTTTGATAGTTGTACTTTTGTGGAATTTGATGGAATCCTTTCAGTAACTGAACAACGGTATTTCTATGTAAAAAGTATACTTAGAGTAGTGGAAAAACGTTGGAGACATTTAGTTACAGCGTTAGATCAGTAATAAATTCGACCATTAGTAACTGAACAACAAGATATAGTGATGTAAAAAGCCGACATCTAAGGTACGTTATAGCTACAGATCAGCAGTGAAGTAGGAGATATTTCATTAGTAACTAATCAGCATGATAAAGTGATGTAAAAAGCATATGCAGTCGATTGCAGAAATATTGCAGAAAAATTGTAATATACATTCATACAAATATCAAATTTATTCATTATATCTAATGAAATGCAATTTGTACATAAGCACTTACAACACTCAAAATATACTTTTTTGATACCTGTGAGAGTTTAAAAGGACCTAAAAAATGTTTTAGCGATCATTGTATGCAAGCAACGCCCAATTTAAGCAGTATTTTGGGTTTTGCACCGTAGATGTGCTTTTTACATCACTATATCTTGTTCAGTTACTAATGGAATACTACAACCTTTCTGCAATCGACTGTATGGACATAAGTTGAATGGACATAAGTTACAGCCTTATGCAGATGTGTGTATATCAGAGCCTAATCGTGGATCAAGGTTTAGGGCGGCCCGTTCACTTGAAGGCGAATTGTCCCTGGCAGCAGGGATAACTCTTTTAATGGTGTGTCCCCCAGGGAAAACAAAACAAAAGAGCTATCCCTGCTACCAGGGACAACTCGCCTTCATGTGAACGGGCCCTCAGGTTAACTCTTGAAGAATCACACCTCACTGGTCTAGATATCACTAACGAGGTGTATGTATTAGGAAGACCAGTAGATTGTTCGGTCAATGTCAAATCAGTTCTAAGCCGTTATTGAGCCTCTATATCTAAGTCATTACATATGGGTGTACCATTTCTACTAAAACAACAATCTGCCACTCGACAGACTAAGAGTAAACTCGTTAGCCCAGTCCATAAATGTCCATGAGGTCGACAAAACAACTCAGCTGACACTAACACCATCATTTCATCATCTTATGGATCAGTCCACAAAGCTTGTCGATAAACCCCTTGTGCTCGTAATGGACTAGTCTTTCCTAGCATATCGATGGACATGAGATTTCTTATCTGATGGAGGGCAACCCGATTAGATCAAACACTTAGACAAACACGACCAATCGCATACCATTCGCCCTTTTTAGGAGCCCAGGTAGCATTAAGAAAGTACTCGAAGCACTTAGAATAGTTATTGTTTCATTGCTTTGGGTTTATGATACATGGGGCCGAATATCAAGAGTGTCTGCAATAGGAGACTCCCTGGCTCAGACCAAGACTAAACATTGCTTGTCCTAATGACCTTTACAGGTGATCGATGCGGAGGATTACTAAGGTCACTCTGATAGAATTTATCCAGTGATTGAGTCTACGGATGGTGCTCATAATATGGCTAAGACATAAGCTTAAAGGATAAAGATTTGGGCGGACCGAAGCGTGAGGAATTTGGTGTAATTTTAGACCGATTACATGGATCATGGCAGTGTTATAAGAAGATTAAGTGATGTTTGCAGTTTGGATGTGGCAATAAGCTGTTTGTGTGGACATAATGGGTCGTTTGTTTGTTCACTGTCTTGCTTACTTGGTCGTTTATTTACCAGCCTGTTGTTGTTGTTGTGTTTTTTTACATATATATCAGTATGTATTTTTCTATTGTTTTATTAATTCACTTTCATGTATAATGATATGTCTCATCGCTTGTCTGTTTGTTTGTTTTTTTGTTTGTTGATTTAATTGCTCTTTCTTCTTTGAGAGTCATCCTTCCAAAAATTTCCAAACGAATATCACAACCTAAAATCTGCAAATGGCAGCTCTTTCAAAAAATACTACTTCTAGCAAAAAGTATTAATAGAGATAATGAACAGTGATTCAGAGCATTCTGAAAAGGACCACCCTTTATGCCGACATTTCCGTAAGAAACTGCTAGCAACTGATAATAAATCGACTGTCAGTAATAAAACACTTACAACTACTTTGATTTTTACTGAACCCTTGGTGTCCATTTCACTGGGAAAGTGGTAATAAAAAGTCATCTATAAAGGATGTTTTGATAACATTTAAGACATTTAAGGTCCGTGATACTTCCATCACGTGATTTAATATCCATCTACAGATTCATTCGGTCAGATTCTTCATCATGAGAGACTGCAGTGTCTATCAAACCAATATGCTGTATCTATTCCGTTATCGATCTACAGATTTTCGGTCAGAATTCTTGTGCAACAACAGTAACTATATAGACCATAGTGTCTATCGATGAGAGACTATACTGGTGTCTATAAAACCAAAACTTTGTGTCTATCCGTTATCGATCTATAGGTTCACCTATACGGTCACAGTTCTCGTGCCACTAAAGTATTAAGACTAGTGTTCATTGATATTGTGCGAGACAAAAGTGTCTAAATATATATGAAATATCGATTTCACGAGAGAACAGGGTTGTCTGCTGCATAAAACCAATACTTTGTGTCTATCCATTATTGATCTACTGTCAGAATTCTCTCGAGAGTTCTCTACTAGATTAAACCAAGAAAGACTTGTCATTTCATTATCAATGTACAGGTTCATCTACACTGTACTAGTTCAGGTCTCAGTACAGTTGTGTATATCTATATATAGTTGTGAATACCTACATTTATTAGCTATTATCAACTGAATTTCACTCTAAGCAGGGGACACCTATTCCATAGATGAAACCAAGACTGAAATTGATCTCAGTTGTCATTCTATTATCAATCTACAGATTCATCTATACTGCAATAGTTCTCGTCTCACTATAGTACCTAGATAACCTGTCTTGATTAAATATTATCGATGAATAAGGAAACTTTAAGCAGGACAACCAAGAAATCGTTTTCGGCAGTTGTCATTCCAGTATCGATCTAAAGGTTCATCTAATCTAACATACTATGCATGGTGGAAAATTAAGTATGGTGATTCATACTAGATGAAACCATTTGCAGTCAACAATCAACTGATCAGTGACAGCACGGTTCTGAAAAGTGAAATCTAGCTAGATCTAGAAGCATATCCATCGGGATATCTCTTGTCAGATTAATGGGCGGTGTGGAGAGCTTAAGTGGGTCAGTCCACTTGATTCACCCTGCAATATTCTTTATCTTTACACCTGCTCATTTTCATTATATCTTGTGGTGTCTATTTCTTCGTTGTCCCTACGAGAAGTATTTAAAGACTATCCGCCTTAAACCCCTTTGCTACCCTGTTGAATAAATCAGTTCTTGCCTCCCTGGCTTTGCACATCCCATCATCACTGATCATATTCGTATCTTTGTTCTCTGATTGACGTCGAATCTCTGATTTGAATACTCAGTTACTAGATAACTTCTTAATTCTTGACAATACACAATATGGCCTTCGCACAAACTGACTACGACGCACAGCGCATCATAGCTTTGGGCTCCCTGTAGAGAGAGGAGAGTTGCACTAGGTACGAGATCTGTTTCACCAAAGGAATCCCATTTACTAATTCATCGATCGTAAAATGTGAACGAATGAATAGATACTTTATTTCACCACGAGAATCTCTTCATAACTGATATGACATGCTCTTCCAGAAAGTCTTGCAAAACTAAATATTTACTAATATATAACCAATATATAAATTACTATTCTGTCTCATTTTTAGTGTACTATAAAATTAGTAATTCCTTTATCTTTTCAAACTTGTAACGAACTCTTTTGTATTCTTAGTTTAGTATTATCATGTCAATCATTGTAATTCAGCATATATAAATTCAAATCTGTAACGTTTTCTTCATTCTACTGAAGATTGACATTTGACAATAGTCGAAACACGCCTAGAATTAAAACTGTAATCGTATATCCTCAAATGTATTACTTCATTGGTGCTTCTACGTTCATTTGGTAAAATTAGTAATAACAAATTAGTAATGCAACGTAATACTAAGTTACTACTAGTATACACTGATATATATAAAACATTCTTTACGAACTTGGGGTCAACAGCAAGCATGAGTAATAGTATTTTTAACACTTTTTTTAGACAAGCGAATTTTCGTCCGGAAGTGGGTTATATACAAAAGCATGCACAAGATGGGAGGAACAATACCGAACTATTTCCAAGTATTTTTAATTCAACAAATTCTGTTCTAAAGTCGTCGGAGTCAATTTTGATATTCAAGAGACAGTTTAAGAGGCTTTTCCTTGGGAAAATATTGATGCAACCAAAACTGAACATTCGTGACGTTTTTGATGATCTTCCTTCAGTTGACTCCTCAAGAAAAGGAGCTTTTGTTAGCAAGTTGTGGGCGTCAACCAAAGCAAAAATTCCGGAATTCAAAGATCCGATTCAGATCGACGGAAGTAACGCATTGACCTCAGTTTTAACTTAATTCTACTTTTTTCCTGTTTTTCCTCTTTTAGAAACTTCTCTGGAGGTCTGTTGATGTTTAAGTTGGACACATTTCATATGATTTAGCCCGACCCCTATCTAAACTGACCTCCAAACTAGTACGATTATAAAACACAAAGTTACCTTTGTTGAGTAAAGTGTTAGGTATCTTGACCAACCAAGAAGACACTTTACAAGCTATCAGTGACATTGTAGTAGAAGAAGAAGTACCCAAGTTATTTTGAAGAGTGCACATTATCACTAGAGGAGCTGTAGTTTTCCGTGCAGTGCTGCTCAACGAAACCTAACGTTATGTCGTGCAATTCTGCTTCTCCGACCCTATTTATAATACTCGTCACTAAGACAACTAACTAAGCCCCGCAGCCCTTTGTTAGCTCCTTCAGGCATAAAGCCGCCTCTCTTCACGATAAGAAGCTATTCTTTATCAAATTAATTGGATAATAAATACGAGTATCAAAACAGACATTGATAGCGGCCCACTTATTTAAATTGCGACACCATCGATTGAGTTTTAGGTTCTTTGCTGAAGAGATCACGCTAATGCTCGTGCCTTCCAGCAATAGATTTTCGCGTTCTAGGGACATAAAAGGATCCTAGATACCAAGGCCCCAGGTGTTGTCCAAAGACCAAGCCCAAATAAGACCTCAAAAATTTAGTTAACTGAGGGTCTGCCAGGAAGAGAAACCTCAATCAAGCAAAACAGCTGACAGCTACTGATATGACTTAGTCTCAATGATCATTGCTTCTTATCGAATGTTGAACGTGACAAAGATTACCAGATCTTATTGTTTAAAAAGAATACTGTATCAATTTCTGTCCAGCAAACGTCAAAGGGTTTGATAGATGGCATGTGAGAGTCGTCCCAGAGTCGGAGATAGGTACTAAGGGACTAGTTTGTACTAAACATCCTACATAGATTATGAAAGGATGCAGGGATTATTTTTGAAGATGGACACGCGGAAAGAAAGCGGTAGACTAGGTGTCGTCTTTTAAAAACATATTAGAGTATAAAAACCCCTTAAAACCAAAGTCGACAGTATCTAAGGCGCCTGGCTGGAGGCATCATATGTCCTACAAGACTGAAATCTAATTATAGAGGTAGTCTTGAAGAGTGACAAAAACTGGATGTTTGTCTGTGGTATATGAACATTCTAGTATTCTGGTCGACAGAAAATTTTTTCGAAATGATTTTTTGCGTTGCTTTGTCAGCTAGGAGAAGGGGAAACGTTCATATTTTCTTTTAAAAATGACAGATTTGACATTCACTGCTTAATTCATCGATTCCAGGTGTACTTTTGGGCGAGTTTTGAGTTAAGACCAATTTTCAAATTATACTTCTATTTTATATATTTTTTTGTCTTTGTTGTCTTTGATCCGCATAAAATAACAAGAAATCACGCTCAGTTGAGTTGCAGTGCAACACAGGATACGGACTGTTTCGATAGAAAATATCAAATTCGTGCTAAATGCTATTGGCGAACAATAAGAGGCTGTTATGGTGATACTTCATAACTGAGAATAACAAAACATGTTTCCAGTTAATTCTAAACGATATCTACTATTGTCCGCTTGCCACTGTTTTGAACTAAAAATAATAGAAACTATGAGACAGATTGAAAATATTGAATTCATTTTACGCTTGAAATCAGGCCGAGTCGTGAGAGTCGTCACTTTTTTAAACTGATCTAAATATAACGCTTGATGATTTCTATATCACAGATAAATCTCGAAACATTTATAGCCTGAGATACACTGCGGTTTCAATAACTAACCTTGAACGTATCGATTTTGCGGTGCGTCCTCTTCTTCGATAAAGAATGAAATCCCACCAGATTGTTCGTACGTAAAGATATCACGACACAGATTATACTCGTTCCTATGATACGGTCTTGCCCAAGTAAGACAGTCCATCGTGAATTAATAATCTCGAAAAACACCTTCTGTTTCGTGCCTGATCTAAGAACCGTTCCACCATTCGTCATGAGCCGAGGAAACCGAAGTGAAAACCAAAGCTGCTACAGAAAAGCCAGTCAAATGCAAGCATCGGAAGTGGCGTACTCGAATGATTGACGTAAGCTAATCCGCAAGCCTTTATGTTATAATATCAATTAATTATTATCAAGGCACGTTCTAATGTTATGCGGTTTGTGGATCAATCAAGATTTTCCGAAGCAAAGCCGACTTCCGGAGAAAATGGAAAATCGAATCGTGGTGTGCAGGTGTTTTGAGAAGATATGAAAGCAAGACGATATGCGAAGATGGACAAAACTCTGTTACATAGCTGTAGTTTGGAGTATGTTTTTAGACTGGAATCTGAAGATGTGTGACATCATAGACATTTCAAAAAAAATCGCCGAACTTAACTCAAAACAAAACGGATGTTTTGATCAATTTTTACGTGAAAAAAATAATAAAAGTAACCATTTTTTTACCTGCTAGTCGTGGTGATTTTTCTCTTCGGTCAGGTAGAGTAGTTGACTAAAAATCAAACAAAAACAAAATTAAGAATCAAACATGAGAAATATCTGAACTATTCAATAACTGAGAGCTGTTAGATATTGGCTAAGAACTTCGGCATGATGTATTTTTAACATCTTGTTTGTCTTAGCTTTGGATTTTTTATCTAAGATGTGGAATTTTTACAATTCTGAGTCCATTATGGGATCGACCACAATAGAAAGAATGTCTCATCAAAGTGTTATAAAATAATATTAAAATTCCTAGCATGCCACAAGTGTGCAAGAGACAGGTCCAACGCCGGTGAGACAGAAAACCTGCTCTCTCTATAATGGCGAAATGTAAAATCCATTACAAAGTAATTGAAATGGTTTTTCAATTCTGCACGAGAGTGAGTGAGTCAGCCGTGGGAACAGGCAATACTCCATGTCACGTTCATGTCATGCAAAGCATTTCCAGGACGTACGGTGTATGGCTTGGAATGTGTCACGATTGGTATGTGTCACGTTTGATGAGGAAATAGTAAGAAACTATATATCAGGTAATGCCACTTCTATGCGGAATTGTGTCACAATGAACACGGAAATAACTAAATTAGTCTTCATGGAAATACCGTCGTTCCCTTCCCAAAACATTACAGGAAAATGGGTTAAAAAATCCCTGTCACGCTCCCAAAAACCTGAGCAACTTTACAACATCAATAGCAGTGCAACCACTTCCCTCAAGGGCTAGACCAGGAGGTTCTGATGTTTGATTTTATACTTAAACAATTCCCATACTGGCCGGATTGATCTCTCAAAGTTAAACACAATCTGTTCCCTACCCTTCCATGTCAGTCTAGTGCCAAAAATATAGTTACAAAGATGATGGGAAGATAAAAAAGACAGCGAAGAATAATGAGCTATGGTACAATCCTGTTGTCAATACATAGTTTTAAATGTGATTATACTGCTTTGGGATGTGGCCCGAAGTGATGCGGCGAAACCCCAGAGGCGTATAATTTGAGAAGACCATATCTTTATTAGTTAGAGTATATAACAATCTCACTGCTGGAACAATCGCGACAGTAGATAACAATGTGTAGGAACGATATGTGATTTTCAGAATTCTTTTCACTGGCCGTTATGCAACATTTATCTTGTCATTTATCTTGAGACGCAACGCACCCATCTCTCCCCGCTACCCACGCAACACTCGATAACAAAACGTAGGAAAGATTGTCGGTAATTCATTTAAACGGTAAAAAGCTGGGCATTACAGCAATGTGAATGATTTTCGACTCATTGCATTTTTATTTCTTTTGTAGTTATTATCTCTGTAAACGGTGTAGACTTACTGGGACCATGGAGTCGACCACAATGTTATTATCCTCGTGAGAACATGCTTGTCCTTATTTACAAAGACCGACACTTGCTTCTAAATTCCTAATGCAGAGTTCTCAGTGATCAACAGAAACGTGCGTATATGCATACAGAGATGTTAAAGCGCAAGAACGCACAGCTATATACCATCCCTAAACCATACTACCGGTATGCGCCGACTGCAGTTCCCAAAGAAAATGAAATTTGGAGAGAAAGGTTCTCATTTCGGGCACAGAACCACTCAACAGTATTCACCAACTACTAAAATTCTTGATCAATCTAGCAGCAAGACTCGATGTTACATCTACTGATACTGATAAAGTGGACGTGAGTGTGGATGGTGGTCTGGGTTCTACAAGGTGGTCGCGCGCCTTGGTAAAACAACATATATTGATGACAACATTAGCCGTTCACTGGCATGTGGTTCTCATTATCCATGACCACCGTGAAATAACAGCGGAATTACTGATGACTTTGAAATTAGTCATATCAAAGCAAATCATAGACGAGATTAACGCTCGGTGAAGCTTTGAGAGAGATTGGTTGGTTGAAAACGTGCTGATGTTAACACGGAAACAAACATTTCATGAAACCATTTTGAAAGACAAGGAAATGCAAAATACCTTAGTAATTTTTATTGCATCCATTAACCTCGACCTTCCGTTGTAATATCTTTATTTCTCAACGAAATCGTTTTGAATTTCAATCCTCTTGAAATCTGTCTGGAATTTAAAGGAAGTAACAAGCGTCTTGACAACGAAAGAAATTTTAGTCCCCCAACTGAGAATAGGCAATGTTTCGGCATCTTTTGTCCTCCTATTGAATTGGTTTTCTTTTGAATTGTTTTTCGCAAAAGTTTTGATATTTGAATATGAAAAGTTTGCCGAAAATGATTGTGGTTGTTTGGTTATAAAAAAGCTTTAGGTCTTGGTCTTATTGAAATCAGGGGTGCAAGTGACGTCACGGAAGCCATCTTGTGTGAACAACAAAAGATTTCTCATTAGTGGGTGTTAGTTGTTCTTCCAACATGACTGTCGCTTCCTTCTCTTTTAAAGCCTAGCCATCTACTTCAACAAAGGAAAATAGATTCTTCAGTACTCTCTTCGTTATTCATTTATTTTCATTCTTCAGTTCATAAACATTCAAACCAATCTCGTCAGACGCATTTTGAAATAACCAAAAGAAGAAAAAATTCCACTGGTGAATCTTCCTACGTTCTTGGACGTGACGTGGTTACTCAAGTATCTTTCACGATAACAGCTTAAATATTGAAATAAAGATACTCTCTCTCTTATCTTGGTTTGAAGGTGACTATACACTAAGAATGCTTCAGTGCGCTTGCGAAAGCCCTCCCTAATCGTTTAATTGAGGGACATATTGTCTGGCCTCATGTTGTAAAATCGTAAGATCATTTTAATGGCTCTACAGAGGTGTTGTGTGTGACTAATGGCACGAGTGTGCGTCAAACTGCAGTAACTTTGTGTTATCTGTTTACGATAGATTGTCTATAAACACACGTACGACGTGTAATCTTGCTTCGATAGTAGGCCATTAAGAAAGATATTTGGTAAATTTGATTAGATTATAAAGCTATTTTGAAAGCTGTTGTGCAATGGAGAAAAATTGATTTTCGATTGTGAAATAAAGGTCTTCTAAAACTGGAAATTGATGAAGAAAATTCAATAAATGTGTAGAAGACTCACAAACATCGAAAAATCGTGATGCTCTTGTAAAATGTATTTAAAGATGGGGAATATGGTATATTTAAGTAAAATAGATTATATAAATGGCTGAAAATGAGCCTTAATCACTGTGTCTTACTTATCAATTAAAACTAAAGTAGAAGAAAAAACATCGGTGCCAATGAACCAACAAGGAAAAGGGTTAGGAAAAACATGCAGTAAAACATCTAATGGGGAGAAATTATGAAATCACTTCAGAAATAAGTTCCGGCTCGAATTCTATTAAAAAAAACTTTTATCACGTTTGATTTCCCACTTGATATCAATTCTGAACGAACAAGGAAAATAGACAGGAACAATAATCAGCAAAACATCTATTGGGGAGTAATTATGAAATTCCTGACTTCAGCAATATGTTCTCAAATCCTAAATAAAAAACCTGATTGCCTTCATCCCATTTTATTTCCCACTTGATATTTCAATTCTCATTTCTTACCTTTTTGAGATTCCCTTCGCTACGAAACATAGACATAATCAAATCTCCGTTCTTGTCTTCATCGTCAGAGTCGACAGGGGACATGGTTTGTGCCGCTAGACGTAATGGACGTTGGTGGTTTGATGAGCGTCTTCCAAGAATGATGTTTGGTGAGGATACACTCTCTGTCAGCGTAGATGCTTCCATACGCTAATACAAGATAAAGCACAGTAAGTGATGATGTTTAATAGTCACGTGACGTGTATCAGGTCACGTGACAAGACAGGTGAAAGTGGGAAAGGGATACGGTACACTCTCTGTCGGCATAGACGCTTCCATACGCTAGTACAAGTATAAAGCACGGTACGTCATGTGATATTAAATAGTCACGTGACATGCATCAGGTCACGTGACAAGACAGGTGAAAGTAAAAAAGGGATACGGTACATTCTCAGTCAGCTTAGACGCTTCCATGCGCTAATACAAGATACAGTACGGTAGGTGATGTGAGATAACGTATCAGGTCACGTGAAATAAGACAGGTGAAAGTAGAACAAAGGAATACACTTTCTTAACGTTAGGCTCCAATACGCTGACTAATACATGATAAGTGATGTGACTTTTTAAACGAAAAAGTTAGTCACGTGGCATGGAATCCACAAAATAAGTCACATGATATGACAAGGCAGGTGAAAATAGAAAAGTTATAAACACTTTTTGAATCATACACAAAGTAATAGGCATTGGTGCGCAATCAAAATGTAAACCCCGAAAAAGATACCGAAGAGGAACACCATCCCTAGATTTTAGGGTGCACCCCAGTAGATGGAATTAGCTGGATGGGGTAAGGGGTATGAGGCCACGCCCTGATGGATAGTCAGAAAACACTTAATGAATGTGTCAAATTTACTGATAAGTGTACTTTTTGGACAGGATAATGCAGGTTAATGAGGCAAAATTAAAATGAATAGGCAACCGTGTGGAGGGATTTCAGTGAACGACCATATTCAAATTATATAACGGGTTATTTGAAGAGTATCTCTGATTCATAGATTAGGGCCCTTCGCCGCTGGAAGTCCGACGCGTTTAACTGAAGCTTTATATTCGTAACGAAACATTAACCGCTCAAACCAGGAGCCCATAACACCCAACAGTGGCGGATCCAGGGGGGTTCCATGGGTTACACGGAACCCCCCTTGAAGGTTTTAAGCCATTTTTTGTCAAACATCGACCAAAGAATAGAGTGTTATACACAGCTGGCTTTAAAAAATGGAACCCCCCCTTGGAAAAATCCTGGATCCGCTACTGCCCAAGGTCGGTCACTGACTGTTTTATCATAAGAAATGAATTCCTTTTTGAGTTAAGCACGAGCAGGAATTGGATGCCTAGTATCTAATGGACTGTGAATTCAAAACATTAAAAACAACACACTTCAAGGGAAATGAACAAATATTGATCGAACAGATTAATTTGAATGAAGTAGAATTTGTGCTAATTTTCCTGTGTCAACATTTTCCTATCCTGTAGTGGTTACCCCACGCAGGCTCCATTATCCCAGTTTATTAAACAATCAGTCAAAATCCCTAACGCTGATTGGTTTAAACCCGTCAGTCAAGAATGAAGACACACCTATGACGTCATGAGAGCAGGACGCCATTTTGTGTCCCTGACTTGTTAAAAGATTTCAAAATATTTTGATTGAGGAAAATGTTTTTTTTTTACCCACCTTTAGGCGTCTATGCATTGGGGAGACATATGAAAGTGGAATTTATTTTTCAAATATCATTTTCAATGCTAGTGAAACTGAAACAACCCATTAGCAAGGTCCAATTGTGCTTTTAGGTAGAAATTACCACCGGACACAGAATAAAACCTTCAGACGATGTATTTTCAAGTAATAATAAGTTAAAGTAGGTCGGATATGCGATCATTTAGATGTTTTAAGATTCATAATAACTAAGGCAAAGCCCCAAGGCGTCTTTGAAAGCAAGCACACTTTTCATTAAACGAGATTTTGAGTAAAAATTTCAATTAAAGCCAAATGGAAGCTCGTCTTTTTGTCATGATTTACGTTCCAAGACAGACTCCTTTGTTAATTTTGTTTGGGTGAGTTTTTCAGTATCCATTAAGAAGGTTAACTGTAAAAAATAAGACACAACTGAAACTACTTATGTCAGAAAAACACAGTTCTTTACATTTGCAGAACAAATTAGTACAAAGTATGTTTATCATTGTAAATGCCTTTGATGCCGTATATTCTTGAGATGGATCACAATGAAGACAGTTCACAAAAGAAAAAACACTTTTCAAAAGTGTAGGCACTATCTGGGTCGTATTTAGGAAGATATTTATATTTTTTTAAAACATTGACTTTGGTATATATATATTACATTACATTGATTCAAAGGTTCTTGTTGGTCAGCGGTTAGGGATTTTTCATACAAATATTTTTTCTTTAAAGTTACGTTCAGTGAACTTTTAAGTCAGGATATTAAATGACAAGCAGGAAAAAATGTTTAAAATCTCACCAAATACTTTGGAATATATTATTTGACTCGCGGCAACCAATCTAACATGAAGACGACTGTACTATCTAGCAGTTTTCGCATGACTGTGAAAACATCACGATCACGGCAAAGCACGGTTACGCAAAGAATTTGGAGTGTTTTTATAGACATCACGGCACTGACACGGTCACGGCACAGCGCGGTCCGTTTCACACTCAAACGAAAACTACTCTAATGCCGACTACACAGTACTTGAAGATTGAGAAGGAGTATCGTAACATCGCTAAAACCACCAAAGAACGACATCTGCTTCTCATACAGAGAGTTATAGCTATAAATTGTGGAATTATATTTTGAAATATGTCGAGAATTTGGCCTGACAGGTGCCAATGCTGGTCACGTTTTTAGATAACCATACACGGTACAAATAGAAATTCAACGGAAGTGAACTGTGACAGGATACATCATGTCTTTGTCAGTGTATGCTAAAAATAAAAAAACTCAAATATCAGAAAACATCAGAAAACCCTCTGGCTGAATCATGAGAAATTCTCAAAAAATTAATGGCTTTGAATTTTACAGTGAACATTTCAGTGGAAGTCCTGATATTACTTCACGTCGAGTTTGAAGAAGTCACTGACTCTTGATCAGAATTTACCCTGATTTTGACAAAGTTATCCACTGTTTTTCGTGCCTTAAGCTTTCAAATTATTTATAATACTAATATTATATAAAACTTACGTGCTTGTTGATGTTTTCGTTCTAGTATTACTCTCACTAAATGCACTTTGCACCTACCGAACTCCTTTACAAGAGCCATACAGAATTTCACATGATAAAAATCTCAATTTTGCGTTAATTGAACTTGTGCTGTTGGTTATACCCTAACAAGCTCCACAGTTAGCATGATAACTAGCCCTAACGGTATAACTGAGATAAGCGAGTTGACTTTAGCTCACCAAAGTCAAAAGTTTGGCACCTTCCCATTTCCATTCCTTCATGCGCTGTTTCATGAGGTACCTCCTTCTCCGAGACCTTTTTACCGGGGGCTCAAACATGGTGGTCTTGAATGGAAGACAGCCTAGTCCTTCTTTGCTTTCCTGCTGTCTCATTCTCGAATCGCTTCGCTCTTCTTCCACAAGGACGTAATATTGTGCTAAGAATCTGTTTGGTTACTTGGTAGGGAAGCCAACCATGCGTTTCGAAAATGAATAATATAAATAAACTGCTGAGCCTTTTTTGGTAAACATGAAGTATGGAACCAACGGGAATCTGATTCACGTCACGACAGCCGAGACAGGCGAAAAAATATGTGTTTTGTTAGAATGAATATTGGTTCCAGGCTGAAAGCCTTGATGAATATTTCAACACGTTCAAGGAGCAATTAGAGATTTAATAAGTCCTATGTGAAATAGTAAGCAAAATTACACCTGTTTTGATTAAAGGTATTTCATTGTATTTTCGCAGCATTTTGTGCATTAAAAAGTTAGGATTCCCTTATACCTCGTCTGTAATTCCAGATGTTAAAAGTGTTTGGAGCCAATCGCCTTTAATTCTCGAAAGACCTAGTCTAGTGCTGCCGAAAGACAAGAAATGTAAGTAAAATTTGTACAAAATGAAAATCGGGCTTGATGGAGGATTTGCAGACTAAGTAACTTCCAAGTCACGGTATCACACTTCAGAACATTGTAGTCTTATTCAAGGAAAGATTCTATTCATATTCATATAAAAAGAATTTCTCTTCTTCTTCTCTTTGTATGTTGTTCATCAATTATTGAGCATTAGCATAACTAGTAGACATTAAAATTAGACCAAAAGGTCACAAATCTGGAAAAAGTTATCATCATGGACTAATTTAGGGTTATTTTAATGTCTAATGCCCGACCTACTAAGAACTTTAAGATGGAACTAATTTGCGAGGGGACTATCATTATTTTGGTCTTACCATTACACAAAACATAGACCATAGTTGCACAAACACCCAGTGGGATACAAATTACCAACTTGACCTTCATATTCATGCCGGTATTCTCTCAAATACAGTAAACTCCCTCAATGCGGACACCCCTTTAAGGCGGACACTTGCTTGGTACCGGCCTTTTAAATGTCCTCATATTGCCTATGACGAAACTCCCTCTAAAGGTGGTGTTACACGAGACGATTTTTTACGACGATTTTCAGCGCAACGGCGTTGCGTTAAAAATCTTTCTCGTGTAATATGACACTTGGAACGATTTTCCTTGCAATTTTCGCTTCGGCAACGCGTTGCGAGTTTTTGAATCCAAGTCAGAAACTCGCAACGCAAAATATTGCAAGTTGTTGAAACGTTGCGCGGAAAATCGTCGTTAAAAATCGTCTCGTGTAACACCGCCTTAAGGCAGACACGTGTCTGGACAGAGCTGATACCGAAAGTGTCCGCCTTAGAAGAAGTTCACTAATCGGGCTGTTAGCTGCACAAAGACAACGCTATCAGTTGAACAAATTCTTCTAAAGGTTAGTCGCCTCAGGCACCCAAGCACTGATAGAACACAGCCTTTCAGTGCTGTATAAATGTTATCGATAACAGCATTATCTTGTACACTGGACAAGGATGCATCCATTGGTTAGTGTTCTGTGCAACGGAATCGAGGATTTTTGATTAAAAAAAATCACAGTGACTAAAGAGGGTTTGACTAGCTCTTCTCTTCAGCAAGTCGTACCGGTCCCATGCAGTGATTTTCTCTACTTCTCGAATTTTGAGCCGCAAAGCGATGAAAATAGATGCAGCATCTCCAGTAGTAGAGTAAGCCTCTGGGATCAGCTGGGTACATAAGTCAACCAACATATACATAGCTCTAACAACAATCAGAGTTATGGAATCATCCTCAAGTAATCATGGAGCTTCACTTGGAGTTCGGAGTGGCTGTAGATGGAGAAAATGGCAAGATAGAGATACATAGAGTCCGGCATAGAAATATATAGGCTCGGCGCACGAATCCCTGACGGCTGAAATCTGAGCCAAGCATAGAAAGAGAGGCATGAAAATGAAAGGCGGGAGAATCGAAGGGCCTTGATTGCAAACTTCAAATTTAAGAAAAGGTGAATCAGATTCTCAAGACACCAATACGGTTCGAAACGTCAGTGCAAAAACGTCTGCCGTAGCGACACGCGCGTATACATGGCTTCCTGATCTGCATGGTGAAAGACGATTGGTCCATTCCAGAGTTCTAATTTTCCGCAATGGACATACCCTGTTGCGCCAGAGGGATTTTTCCCTGTAGGCAAGGAAAAAATCCCTCTAGAACCCAAGGAATACGGTTGACGTAACGGGCCCATTAAACAGTAGGATGACTATGTTAAGAGGAATTTTCTGCATGATTTCGGTTAGCCCGGCTCAGAAACGGAAATCAATCAATTTAATAGGCCCTTTGCAGCACGTAGGAATGCAGCTGAATTTGGAGGGCAAGACAATAGGTTTCTGGTTCTCTGGAGTTGAGATTCTTTTGTCTTGCCCTCCAAATTGAGCTGCATTCCAACATGCTGCAAAGGGCCTATTATCTACTTTCACAACCATAATGCCTTCTGGTTTTTGTTTTGTTTTGTTTTGTTTTGTTTTGTTTTTTTGTTTTTTTTTGGGGGGGCGTTGTTTTGTTTTGTTTTGTTGTGTTTTTTTGGGGGGGCGTGGTAGCTATTGTAATTCAAATCAAGCAAATTAGAATTACAATAACAAAACAGAAGGCATTGTGGCGGTTATGTGAAAGTAGAGAATAGTCTCTAGTTTAGGATGATTCCATCAAATGGTCGAAGAAAAGAAAAGAAGTCACGATTCGTCCTGAAACTAGAAAATTAGGTACTTCAAACCTCCCTAAGAACAATGAGTAAATTATTTGTTACACACAAATTAACCAAATAACCCTTCAGTTACGTAATTCATGTTCTGGTTCTTCCCATCCAAGGGTGGAGTGGGGGATATCACATGGTGTAACGCCTTTTAAACCCCAAGGCCTCTCTTTAGCATGCCTTCTCGCCTATTTTACAAAGTCCTATATCTACTTCTGATCCTCTAAGGAGAGGAAGAGGTTTTTGACGGATTTGTTGAACCTAAATCATAATACGATAGGCCGAGTATTTTGCCCTTTGAGATACAATACAATACAATACAATAACTTTATTATTGGTACTTTGATATTTTTATAGATGAGTATGGTCCAATAATTAAATAAAAAACAACAAAGAATAATGCATATTTCTAAATATATATAAGTATATCATCTAACTCCAGGTCTGATTCAAATCTATACTTGTTGTTTTTGAGATAAAAACATTACAATTGAGCCTAACCTTTACTTATCTACAAGTGATTCACCCATCATTTATACCTCCATCAACAAGCGTTTTGAGTTGGATGATATATCAACTACTCAATCCAATCGAGAAGTGATAGTAAATGGACTGTAATTTTGCGGGTACAGCTGTGCCACCATCCTCAACAGTATTCAGTACAAAATGGGAAACGGAAAGATACGAATTTTTACATTATCTTTAAACTTGTCAGTACCTACGGTTTAACATGATTGATTAGGGTCATTCGAACGTATTTATCGTAATACTGTTGCATCATACATTATCCATTTAATACTCTCCGTGCAGTTGAGGCAGGGAGACCAGGGAGACATCCTATACAATCATTCTTGATCCTATGCAATCATTCTTGATTTAATAAAAAGTAGCTTTCCGGGAATGTCAAACAGACTAGGATTAATGCAGTAAAATTAAAGTCATTGTTCCAAAAATGAGATGCTTATCAAGTTCTAAACTACTCACTATAATTAAATTTTATTTCAAACGAAATTGAGCGCTGAATCGCGCTGAATCATATTAGGTCTTTAATTGGCCGTTCTTCACCGTTCCAACGTCGTCATTTTAATTACGATTCGTTTCAAGTGATTTTAGAGAAGAGGGTTTTGTCTTCAAACCAAAGAAGTCTGTTCACAGTTGTCTTTAACAATAGATTCAAACACAGGCAATAACTATGGTCTTAGCAATTAGGATCTAACAATCAAACACTGTTGAGTCGACTTAGATCTGCATACAATATTGAATGGCCTTTCTACATTCATTATCTTGCAGGAAACTCGTTTAAAACTCGTTACAAGAAACAACAACCATTAAATGATAATATCTTCGTCAGAGTTCAACATTTGAGCGAGTGTTTGAGCAGCGTTGCACGATTGAGTAATCACGTGGGACTATCAGAAACTATATGATATTCTAAACATGCTGAATATTCCTTTTGTATATTTGGATAAACACAGGATAATTAGTGACCGAAATTATATCCCTGCAGAAGTCCAATATCCACGCTACTAAAAACCGATTAACTAAACTGAGAACTGAGATTGATAACTGCTTCACTTGAGGTGCATTTAGTAAAGTAATGCGTATAATTTCGCATTTTGTCACGGTGCAGTTAATATAACTCACAAGTAATTCTTACCTGCAGAGAAGAATTAAACGGTCCTTCTGATTAAAGATTTGAAGACTTCAAAATACGTAACCAGTTGTTTACTCTTACTCTTAGCGTTGAAGCATTTCTCTAGTTGCTTAGCTTATATCTCCGCTCCCTGCAGTGTAATGCTATGAATAAGACGACCTTGTCTTCTACGCCGACGGAAGCTTTCAACTTGCCTCAGCAATGTGCCAAAAAACACAGAATCTGAGAGTTCTGGAGGATTTTTGCATCAGCAATGCATAAGTCCACTGAAGAAGTGATGTTATTCAATCCCTTTGAAGAACTCGACACTACTAATCGAAGGATCTGTTGAGTGTTTATTCAGAGCCTTTCAAGGTATGTTCAACACTTGCTGATTGGTTGACTCTTTTGTCTAGTTAATTGACTACGCGTACTTCACTTAACAGGAAACATTAACTCATCAAATTATGTTCCATACATCCGTTTCTCATTGGTAGGTTTTGATTGTGTTTTTTTTGTTGATGTTAATTTCAATGGCTCAACGCACCAAACGATATAGGAGTTCTGACCACGAATGATTGGTAGTCCCTCAAAAACACCGTTTCCACACAGGCTAATTACATCTCCGTGGGGTGCTCATTTGGCGCGTAGGTGGATGACCGGGTGGATGACCCCAGCTTGGTCGTTACGGTGTAAGGACTGGGGGAGGGGTGCCAGATAGAGCCATCAAAATTTGAATCACGAGAGATTTAATTATAAGCGATACTAAGGTAAAATTTGTCGATGTCGGCAATTTTTGCTTCGTGTGATGCCCATATTGTAAATGTGACTATCATTTCGGCTATTAAAATCTTAAAAGCTAAAAGGGTCAAGTCGTTCGCTAAGCAGTGCTAGAGTGTTGACTGGAGTTTGTGTCAAGTTTCAATCAAATTGCCCAAAAAATTGAACATCTTGATTGAAGTTTGCTAGCGTCGGTTAACACTCTAAGACGATCAGATGTTTATTTGGCTGACAGCCCGCATTAAATGAAACTGCCGAGAAAACTAGAGCTAGTTTAACATTAATCAGCTGACCTGGGATAACCGGTCTATCAGTAACCCGTTCTTCCTGAGAACACTAGGAAAAGGAAAAATCAGGAAAAAAACAGCTCCAGAGTTAGGATAACGAGCTTTGACACCAAGAAAATATTGTCTTAAACTTCTCCCAGCGTCACTCGTTTTCTACAGCAATTTGTCACGACTAGATCAATGCGTTCAAACTCTAATTGAAAGCGTTACTTACCCTCGCGTAACAAGGACCCTCCCCACGGCTTGTCTTGCTCCTCCCCCTACTGGTCTCCTTCCATCCCCTTCCGCACCCAACGCCCTGGGTTTGCGATGATGACCATCACCTGGCTTGACAACGTAATGATTTAAATGCCAGCCTAGACTCATCAGGGTCCCCTATACCCCTTCGTAAAATGAAATCAAGCAAAAATACTTTGGTCTTTTCACGCGTCACGGATAATTCAAAAATCTCTTTCACGTTCACAAAAAAAATCAAAAGTTGCTTTTACGTGGACACAAAAAGATTTTAGACCTAACATCACGTTTCACGTCAAAAAGAAATCAGCCATTAACGTTTCACGCAAAAGGTATAGGGGACCCTGAGTCATGCTAGCCTACGTAGTCAGACTCTCGGGTTAGGGTCATAGCGGAAAAACAGCTAAGCGGCTGTTTTCGCAGTTTTTTCATAAACTGTCAATAAACAGTAACTGCTACATTGCATGTGGATTTAGTAAAAACCTAGTTTTCCAAAACCTAGTGACGTTACAGTGAAGCTTCGCAGGGATATTTATTAAAACAATGATCTTTCTGCTGATCAAAATGTTAGGTCTCCTAAAGTACAGGGCATTATATCTCAGAGACTCGTGTACCAAATTTTGATATTATTTGATATTTTGTTCTTTGTGTCTAAAATGGCTTGTATGCAAAATATTGAGCTTTTAAAAACCTATGATGTCCTTATAATGAGAGGCTATTAAACGTTTTTCCGCCCTATCGGGTCATTCAGGTTGATCATGCCAGAGTGAATGACCACTTGTGCCTAATTTTCCGTACATAAAGTCTGATGATCGAATCGGGAATATTTGTAGCCTGTGGTGCAACCGTAAACCGCCAATGCGTTATGTGGGCTAAGTTATTTCCAAATCCAATGAATGAACCTTTTTGGTCTCTTTGCACTTTCCACTTAGTTCGAAGTTGAGTGGATTTGTACAAAGGAAGATGATTGCCATCTGCTGGTCTGCGTTACTGGACCAACTGACTTTCCCGAGGTTTAGTTTACTTGCCTGTAACGTAGGCTACCATCTGGTTATCTGACAGTTATGGTTGGCCGAGCGGTTAGAGCGCTGGCCTTTCACCGCTGTGGTCCGAGTTCGAGTCCCAACTCGAGCGCCTGGATCATATGTGAATTGAATTTGTTTGATGTGTTGTTCTCTACCATGCCACGAGGGTTTTTTCTCCGGGTTCTCCGGTTTTTCCTCCCTCAGCAAAAATCAACATGTGAGTCGAGTGATTATTTGCAAAATACTTAATGTAGAGGTAGTGTGTGTGAGAGTACAGTGTCCCCCAATTAGTGCGCAAGCGCTAGAAGACTTGGACACTTAAATAAACAGTTACTTATTTTATTTTTATTTTATATAGCGATCACTGAAGGAGTGGGATGTTGATCCCTAATCCGTGAGTGACAAAAACCTGGGAAAATACCAACTGAAAGTGTATTACGAGAAAAAGGCAGGGGCGGATCCAGGGCTCAGACTGAGGGGGTTCACTTCACATTTTATATGGTCATCCTGTTCTTGATATTTTTCTTTCTCGACGTAAAAATGTTCTATTTTTAGGATGAGAAAGGGGGTTCCCCGGCACCCAAGGATCCACCCCTGGATCCACCCCTGAAGGCTGTCAATGCTCAGTGGAAAGAAGGAAGTTAATTCTCAGAAGAAAGAAGGAATATCTTGTGTTCTTTTCCTGACTGGGAAATTCTTGCAAGACGTTTGCGGTTCAGTGTAAAAAGATTCACATTAGTTCCAATGCACTTGAAAAATTGAATATCTAGTAAATTAGTATTTACATAAGTATGGTACTTTTACACGATGTGTAAGTGTATTTGATTCGCGTAAATACCATGTAAAATCCAGAGGCCATAATTAACAAATGATGTTAAACCATATATCTTTTCTCATCTAGAAAGCATGAAATTGCAAATCAAATCACATTGTAAAAACCTGGAAGAACCATACCTGATGTATGAAATAGCAATTGACCGCTGCATCTTTAGATAGTTTTACATGATTTTTACATACTGTGTCAATAATATTCAATGGATGGTCAGTTACCTATCTTGATATTTGACAAAGATCTGGCTTTAGATCGTATTTCAACTATGCTTAAAATATGAGAGCCTAAAGGGAAATTTCTAATGCAGAAATTTTATCATTTAGAGTAATCCAGTACACTTTTCAGATCTTCTTTCTAAAGTTCCAAATCACGAGTTATGTGTTTTTGAGTTTGTATATCATACTGTTAAAGCATTCTTCAGTCAGTTATTGACCGCCAAAAATCTATACCGAACGTAGAATTTAATTATTTTAAAATGATTAATTATTTAAATCTCTATTTTGCAAAAATTTCCATTCTGATACTTCTGATCAATTATATTTCGAATCAAAACCTCAAATCTTTCCCCAGTTCCTCAAAAAATTAACAGGAAAACATTGAAACGCAGAGTCAATTTTAAAGTCATTTCTTAGTTTGTGTTTTTGAAGGAGAATCAGTCTGGAGTCGATAATGGTGTTTTAGATTTCCATTTGCGATGTTTTTACAGAGGTTTTGCTGATCACCAATCAAATTCATGATCAGCTTATTGTTATTCACGTCTTTTGTACGTATCAGAAGCTTATTTGCATATTCTCTTCGAGAGGAATTCCGGCAAATGAGATCAAGCGAATATCTCTACACAATTCCCGTTAGAAAGAAAAAAAGATGACCTAGGAAATTAGCGTATGAGTTAGTTTCAGAGTGTCAGCGACAAGCAAGGGAAAATGATGTTCTTCAAGGATCGGTCGTTAGGATGCGGCTATTTACCGATATTCTGGTGTACCTTCACCTGCTTCACGTTCGCTTTATGCTACACTGTTGCTGTAAAACTAGACCATATTTATCCGCTTGTCCCGGCTATAAGTGACACAGGGGCACAAGTCCCCGAGGCCAACATCTTCTCCGAATTATTCAACTTCTCCTGCCTTCTCTTGGCCGTGAATATGTCTCTTCGTTTTCTTCAATTCAAGATCATCAGTAAATCATTCATATCTTCTGACCCCCTTCTTGACCGATTTAATAAGCTAGCCTGGTGTTTTGGAATGGTAGCTGTATTTGGTGGCACGATTATTGCGAATTTTCCATCTCAAGAGGTATGCTTTGAGATTCTATTTTATTGAAATCATTTTAAATTTAGTCAGTTCCATTCACGTATACACAATGTCCATCATGGAAGCCTGTATTGGGACTGATTTGTTTGTTCATCTGGACATGAAAACATTTTTGTTTCTCCTTTTGACTCGATTACTTTTTACCGACATTGATTTTTCAACTTGAAATCTCGTTTCTGATTCTTCCTTTCCTTTTTTTCCCCCTATTCCTTTTTGGTTTTCACCGAAAATAGATGGCTAGACACGATTTTATTTTTGTTTTCATTAATTGTCAAGTCAGGAAATATTTTTTTTTTCTTCCGGAAACACCAGAACTGTTGTTTTTCATGTTCATGGTTCTTATGCAAAAAATAACAAAATAAAGTAAACTTAGGAAATGATTTCATTTGCGACGAATTACTTCTTGTATTATGAGCATTATTTATTCTAAGATTTTCTTCATGTTTGTATATGCATGAAGGTGATTTTGCAACAATATTTTCTGTTCTTATGAATAAACGATGAACTCAAACCCACGTTGCACTTTACCAGAAAAGCTTTAGGGCATTAGAAAAATATATCATTTGAACAAATCCTTAAGGATTAAACAATATCCATCCGGGGAGAAAAGTGATAAGTTGAAATCTATGAACATAATTCAGACGAAGACTCGTGTCATTGCGAAAATAATGTGGTTAGTTGGTCAACCGCCAGTTCTCTAATTACTGTAGGCTCGTTTGTTTGTAATAGAATAAAAAACTTAATTAATGCCTTACAAGACATGGTTACAGTACGAATGCTACCAGATAGAACGTCCCAGGTAGTTTTCCCGCCAATAACGCTTTACCTATTTTCATAAAATTTACTTGTAATCGAGTGTAAGTTTAGTTATTTTTCGCCATGATCAACAATGTTTTCAAAAACATTTCAGGACACTCATTTAGTTGTCATGCGAAACATGGAACTCCCTTGCATGTCGATCTACATGCCATCTTTAGGGGCAGGGGGACACCAAGGTTTTCATTTGAAAAACGTTCCCCTTTCCTCTCCCTCTGCCACCATGAGCAAAATTAGAGACCTTTTGGATCCAAGGTTAACCTGTTTGGTTTTTGCCTCCCGAATGACATATTTACTCAGCTTACGATTTAACGACTAAAAACGTGCTTGTTGATTTGTGTTTGAAATGTTTACTCGAAGCATGACATGAAATAAAAAATGCGGTCTGTCAAACCCGATGTAAAATGAACGGTGTATATATCCTCCGTATACACAATTCTTACTGACTTGCTTTCCTCTCATCAGGAAAGCAACATGGTGTATTTCCATGACACCGGCGCCGTTCTGTTGTTTGGGTTTGGAGCCGTCTACTGCTGGCTGCAAACTATCCTGACCTACAAGATGAGTCTCCTGGGCTGCAATCCCGTCCCTTTGTTCGCCGCGAGGCTCATTTTGACCTGCATCATCACCGTGTTTGGTTCCATCTTCTTCATTGCTGAAGTAGTTGCCTATGACTTGTTCCGCCAACAGACGGAGCACACCGTCGCTCACTGGCAACCAGACGACCCTGGATACTCAATACATGTCCTTAGCAACATAGGGGAGTGGCTGTCGGCGTTTTGCTTTGGTTTGTTTAGTGTTACGTTTTTTGATGAGTTCCAGGGAGTCACACTTACTTTAGATTGTAAAGCTAAACCTGGTGCAGGATCTGGAAGTACAGATTATCTCAACGTTGAAAGGGGTGACGATGATGAAGATGAAGACTAGAGACACTGGCTCAATTACGGCACGTAATAATTGTTTTCTTCGTTCGTGTGAAATCTTTTTTGGGAACTTTGATCTTCATTAATGGCGTATTACTGGAAATCTGTGGGTAGACTTTCTCTATTTTCTGCTGTGCGGCTACAACAGAATATTTCTAACAGACAAACCTGGCCAATAAAAGTTCTCCAATTTCTCCAATTTGGCCAGTCCAAAGCAGTTGATTGTGGAACACATGCAAAATCTTACACGAGCCTCTTTGGATGTTGTTCCGCTTTGTTTATCAGTACAAACATGAAACTGCCAGAAGCCGCACGAATTCGAAAAATGAACATTTTCTTTTAGAGAAACATATTGAAAACCAGAGAATCGAGATTTACTGGTTTGGATCCGTCACGTGTGGCTCGAGAAGGCTGGCATTTTCGGGAACAGTACTCTTAAATGACTTTGTAAATTTAATTGCTACATGTCAATGTAAATGCGTCCATCATGTGTAAACTGTAATTTTAATTTGCATGGATGACCTACATCTTTTGGTGAAAAACCTCAGACCTCAGTTACCACCCACCCGCTCTTTCTGGCGACAACCTTCTATGAACGACCATTGACATCTTTATGCACAATTTAAGGCTGGTCGTCTTACAAGGGGCCTTCCCAATTGGTATAGCATGGGATGGATTTGAGAGATAGTTCAGAGGCTGAAAACTATAAACCTGTACAGTTGTATGTTTGTAAAGCGATAATTTAAGTATTTCCTCTATTGCTAGTGACGTCATGGCAGCCATCTTGGATAAACTTGGATAAACTTAAATGATTTCTAACCAACATTTGTTGTTCATCCAACGTGACTACCGCGAATATATTTTCATTCTCAAGGAATGATTAAAACTGATGGTGCATGCCTAGAGAGTTATTTAAGTAGGTTAAATCAATTGAAAAAGAAGTCGATATGTTATTGTCTAGTATGTCTGTGATTTCATTCCAATAAAACAATTTAGTTAGGTTTCTATGAAATTTTTATCGTTAAGGGGTACTACAATGAGTACAAGTATTAATAATATTTTCACCAACTGTAGGGACATCTTTAGCATAATAAACATGAAGAACTAGTGTTCTAATTCTCCGTCAATTGATCATACATTATTATCAGCATTACGCTCGCAGAGAACGCTCGTAGGTGGTACATTATAGTGGGAACAGCTTCGTTCTAGTAATAGTAATAGTAAAGAGCCTTTGGTATTAGGACCCACTATAATGTACCATATATGAAGGACCTACAAGAACGCTGAGGTGATACCGCTACCTGTAACTAAAGATAATCATTATAGTGAACATGCGCACTGATGTAGCAAATATCACGTGACAATTTGAACACGTGACATGTCACATGACTGAGACAAAGAATGGATGATGACACCCATTAGGTATAAATCATGAACGACTGTGAACCACCATTTCTACCATGTTACTATACGACTGAAGAGAAGGAGGACGAGTCGTCGTTAGCTGAGCTGGAGATGACGATGAGCGCTGCTTAGACCATCATTCTTTGCAGGTTGGAAGTTGGGAACTATACTAGCAAAGCAAGAGTTTGGTGTTGTCCATTTACTTATCAATCAAGCTCTGTTTTATTCTGTATTCATTTGACAGAGTGTACAAGCACTGTCGCACGCAGAATGCGCGATTGTTTCTAATGTAATGCCGTTTCATTATATTGGCAAAATAAATTACAGAATTATATAGGTTATCATAAAATTATAAAATTCTTCTTCTGAAACGTTGAAAACATAAACAATTTTCTGGAAATTTCTTGAAAACGTTTGTAGGCAGTTCTTAGTTGTAACTGCCTTAGTAGTTAGACTAGTTGTTAGTTTGCGTTTTCCTCTTTAAAACTGATAGGCTACTTTCAAATGTGCGCGCGGTTTCGTTTTGTTTTGAGTTTCCCGATCATTTTTGTATATTTAATTAATTTCAAAGATAACCAACACAAGAACAACACATCAAACAAACTCAACTCACATATGATCCAAAGTCCGAGCCGGGACGCGAACCCGGACCACAGCGGTTGGAGGCGAGTGGCTTAACCACCACGCCACCCATGCCACCCTAAACGAAGAAAAAGCGCCAACAGCCATCAAATGCAATGAATAAATATAAATACATCGTGTAATTTGGAACTAGCCCATTTGAAATAAACAACCAAGCCGGGACGTCACAATGAAATAGGCCATGCAATAGCCGAATTCCAAGATACACATACAAAAGTAGAGATACACATACAAAAGTATCATGACGGGGCTACATGCATTGTTTTAGCACGTAGCCTCATCTGAATCCTTTGTATGTGCGGGCAGGTGAAATCATATCTCGGCCGAACTGGACAATTACAAGCTCAAAGATCTATAGTTAGCTCAACCGGAATGTCTGTTAAAGAAAATTTAGATTGTTTGAAAAATCAAACGTTTTATCGAGCAAGCATGCACAAATTAAATGTGCTATTTTGAAACGCTCCAAGAGTCATTACACTTGATACGGTGGTTACTAAATAATGTGATAAAAAACAAATGAGGTCATATGGGCTGCTGAAATTCCTTACATAAATAGTGGACACAACCAAAGTTAATTGCCCTATCGCATAATGACGTCACAGTATGTTTACATTGGGGATAGATGCTCAGAAACAGTGGAAATTGTGACCAATTAATATTCCTTTCGAAAGTAGAACTTCAATGTATCGAGTTTTGATATATATCATGTATCAGTGATTGCTCATCTGCATTTTATTTGATATGCAATCTCTCTGATCCCTTCTGGCGACCATAATCCTTAGCGTCAAAACAATAAAATGTTTTGGTGTGACGTCATTATGCGATAGGGCAATAGAGCGTAATGGTTTGGAAACTCGGCAAACATCAAAAGGACTGACAAAGAAACAAACATGGATGTTGAGTAAGGCCTTGATCGTGCACAATCTTTTGTTTTACCTTCATTTACTATGCTTGACTGACCTGCCCAAACGTTTTCATTGGCTGATTGGCTGATATATGTAGGAATGCTTTTGTGTTGTGCACGGGTTGGAAAAAGTGAACAAAAAGATAGAATAATGGGTTTCCTAACCATTTCGCTCTATTAACTTTGAGACAACAAAGACAAAATCCTAAGAATTGCGTTAGTTCAGTGCCTGTTTGGTTAAAAACAAGGGAACAAACTTTTGAAACACCCTATGTTTGTCCTCGATCCTCGTTTCTGTTTTTCTCTGGCAGGATTTCCACTTAACATTTGTTGCAATCCTGTTTACAAAATTGAGCCACTATTTGTTCTTTGCATACACCATCGCCTTTAAGAATCTGACAACTTTTTGTGGATAGCTCGTTTTTGCAGCCTGAAAGCAACAGACGGATGCATGTTATTTCCTCCGCAAACGCCCGGGGGGGGGGGGGGGGGGGGGTGGACGATCGTAAATGGACGGGGATGCTCGTCGTACCTTTTAGGGGTCAAAACTGCAATCTGGTACCTTTTAGGGTGTCTCAGACTTAGGTGGACTGCCAGAAGCATAGCTGGTACCTTTTTGGGACTGTTTTGGGGTAAATAAGCTACCTAAAATAGGCATGAAAGGGACGATTTCGATGATCTGAATTCTAATCTTCAAAGCACATCGATAACAAAGTGGTTCATTACTTTAATTCTTTATTATTGCTTTTGAAATTGGTGCCTTTTAGGGGTAGAAATGAGTTGGTGCCACTCCCACTCAGGTACCTTTTAGGGATCATTTTCAAGATTTCCGAAGAGCATGCCCGTCCTCTTATATATAGGAGTCAGTCCCCCCCCCCCCCGGCCGGCGCAAACGTAAGCCTGGTATTAATAGCGAGATATGTGATTACAGCTGCGTGGCTTTAAGCATTAGTTAATGGCTCTTCTTAGAAAATGCCGGTTACCAACCGGGATGATAGTCTCCTACGCAGCCGCAGTTTTGTTGTCACGCTAGGGCTTAGCCCCCCAAAACAAGCTTGTTTTGGGGGGCTAAGCCCTAGCGTGACAACAAAACTGCGGCTGCGTAGGAGACTACCGGGAAGATGGATCATGATCATACCAATCAAAAACTAACCTACCTGATCAACCAACACTATAAGCTAACCACAAACAACTCACCCAACCTGATACGAATAATTAGTCAACCTATCCAACCAACCACCATCAATTAACTAGCTAGGGGCCAATCAATCAAATTAACTCATACAACCAACAATCAACCCGTTAATGATTAAACCATGTAATCAATTTAACAATTTGATTCCATTTTTCCGTGCGTCTGTACTCTAATAGCTTCACAGATGACATAAAATGTGGTGAGAACAAAAATGTACGCCACTGGACTTCGTCTCGTAGCACACTTTTGTTCTTACCACATTTTGACGTCTTCTGTGCATCTATTATAGAGTACAGACGCACGGAAAAAAATAGAATCTATTTGTTTTATATAATATTCGTCGAAACATTTCAACCAATCAGAGCGCGCGTAAGATTCAATGACGTCATCTATGCGTGTGTACTGTGTAATCACACACGCTTCTCGACCAATCAGAGCGCGCGTTAATATTCCAATTTTCATATAACAATAAATAAACCAATTGATCCATCATCCTGAGAATCATGAGATTCATGCAAGTCTTACCTTTTTTTAATCGATAAACGTAGTTAACTAATGGCCCACCTATACATTCTTGAACTATCTTTTCATTACAAGGTGGGGGTGGGGCACCTATGAATTGGTACGACTTTGACACATGGGCTTTTCCATACTTGGCGTAAGTAAATTCTGCTTTGGGTCCACTCCAGCACTCGCCGTAAAACTGAAGACCGAAGACTTTGTAGCCTTTTTTGCGGGCTATCTCAGCGCAACGACAAGCCAAACTGATGAATGAGAAATTCAATTTTCAGTTGAAAATCCAGCGAATGTAATCGAAGTACAGCGGGTTCCAAGAACTTTGAGCTCTTTAGATATATATGTATCGGGTAGCATGCAAACAAGTAAGACAATTGCCAAATCACAAAATACTATCGATTTCTACCAGTTTTGCAAGGACTAAATTAAACCCCTTTTTATTTATAAAAGTGATTACCCATATTGCATCGGCGATATATTTGAGATTCAGACTGAGTAGGATGCCACGCAAGCTATGTTCAGAGTTTTTACAAACCGCTAAAGCTACGCGGCAACCCTCGAAAAGGAGTATGGGTAGAAATTAATGAAAGCTATGAAACTAGACAAATTTCAGCACGACGACTCCTCGAATGGCTTGCATCGAGCTTATACACCAATGACCTTCATTCTTTGATGTTTAAAACCAAAAGCGAGTAAGGTTTTGCACAGATCTACCCATACTCCTTTTCGGTCAAGTGCGTAGGTTTGAAGCCTCATGTATATAATATAGCAGCTATATAGAAGTATTTTTCAACTCAGATTTTTACTATGATTGACCAAGAATACCCAAGAAAACTAATTTTAGCATGTACAAAATTTAGCGATTTTAAGAAACTCGCGAAATTATGTTGTTAAATATAGCAGGGGCGGATCAAGGGGGGTGTCCATAGGTGCACCGGACACCCCCTAGCGCCTTACGACATGACGTCATCAGATTCCATTGTTAGGAGGCCACCATCTTGGATGTGACGTCATCTCTCAAGAGGCCTATTTGGGACACTCCCTTTGCAAAATCCTGGATCCGCCCCTGTATAGTAATCCAAAACTGTAACTGTTTTACAAGGTCGGCATTAGTCACCTGTGTATTGATGCAGTAAATTTCCACCAGTTAAGTTTATGTCCAAAGTTTTTACTGCTGAAACAGTCTCTGTCATTCAAAAGCAGTTCAGGCATAGCTCGCTGATTATATTTCTCATAAAATCCACCAACTTTTTCATATGATCGATTGCAGCTCACATGCGGTAGACTTCCACAAGCTGGCTTTGACGAGGCTTTAAAAATAAGAAATATGGTCTAGTTCAAACGTTGCATCTCTCATTGCCGAATTCAATGCAAATTAGTCAAATCTTTTGTTTCTATCATTATTGCTGCGAGCGAAGCGAGTAGCCTCCTATTCGGAACACAGTGTAATCTGTGGATGTCACTAGACGAACATGCGATACATACGATCAGCGGTTCAATTCAATACCGTATCGAGAGTCGATTCAAGGATGTCACTAGACGAACACGCGATACATACGATCAGCGATTCACATCTTTTCCTAAATAAACTAGCTTTTTAAAATCAGTTAGTTTTATAATCATTGCCAACGCTAGCCGTTTGAGATTGTTTGAAAAATTGCTTTACTCAAAGTGCTAAGTATTTTGAACTGTGTGTGTCCGACACTGATCCTTGTAGTTCAATATTGAAGGTCAACTAGCAGTGTTCGTCACACAACGCACAGGAGACAGACAAGAAACATTTGATACATCAGACAAAGCGGTGTACTTTCGTACGTTTTAGGGGAACAGTTCTGCTAACGTGGATACACCAGCTGTTTTCTGCTCGCAGCATTTCACTTTCTATTAGAAATAGCTAGTTATAAAAAGATTTCATTTGCATTGAATTCAGCACGTGAAGTGCGACGTTTGGGTGGCATGGGTGGCGTAGTGGTTATTTGAATAATAAAAAGGTCAACACACTTTTTGCTCGTGAATTATCGGGATTTATCTTCACTCGTTCACGGTTAACAATGAACAGTGAATGAACTCGAAATTTTCTCATATTGCACTCGGCTAACGCCTCGTGCAGTATTTAAAATTTCTCGTTCATTGTTAGCGAACTCGTGAAGGTAAATCCCGAGAACTCCCTCGCTCGAGTACGTTAACTTCTAATTTGTATGTGTTTTAAGTTTTTTGAGGGTCTTCACCAAATCAGCCAACAATTAGGTTGAATCGTGGGCTAGTGTTTTTGCAATCTTGCTACAGATCAGTTTAAATTCCTAGACATCCTTAGATATATATTCTTCGGCGTTCAAGTTTCGTTCATATTGATCAATAAATTCATTTCTTATTTACTAGGGAAGTATTTATCATTTATTTACTATCACTACTACTATATATTTTTCGTCTAATTTTCGTTATTAACATTGATCAATAAATTCATTTCTTATTTACTAGGGAAGTATTTATTATCTATTTACTATCACTACTACTATATAGCCATATTTTTCGTCTAATTTTCGTTATTAACATTGATCAATAAATTCATTTCTTATTTACTAGGGAAGTATTTATTATCTATTTACTATCACTACTACCAGTATATAGCCATACTTTTCATCTAATTTTCGTTATTAACACATTGGTCAAAATATTCATCACCGTTATTTTCTTAAACCACTTTGATGAAAATTGGTCCGCAAAATTGGAAACTGCATGATTATTCCTAGTTGAAATCATTTAACGATGAATAGTAACAACTATTTGTCTAAAATTCTGTGTTTTAAGTGAGTCATTGACGAGAAATCTGGGTTTAAAAGCCAAAAGAACAATAGGTTTGAGTAGGTGCGTCACTCACAATTTAGATGCAAATTAAACATGTTTTTACCTACCGCTTATGAATATGAAGAGAATATCTCTTGGTCATTATTTGAGCCCCATAGATAGCTTCAACTAAGTTCCAAGGCATTTCCAATTTTCACTTACTTCATTCAAGTGACCCTTTATCAAATAATTGAGTTTCGTGTTCTTGCATGAATTTTATCGTGATCACTGACTCCATTTGTCCATCCATGCATGTACTGTGCGTGCTCTAACCTATTTTTGATTCATCGCTATTTTTTAGCCTTTGTAAAAGTAAGTTGGTCAGTCGAGCCTTAGCCTTACAAAAACTGCCTAAAGTAAGCCTAGATTAAGCTTAGATTATACACGTTATATTCAGTATTAAATGTTTCATCTAGAATAATGAGATTGAATGAATAAAAATGGCAAAGTTTGGTACTCCAAATAGTACTCAAGGTAGAGTGCTTACAATATATCCGTGAAAAACTTTGTAAGAAATTGCACTAATTTGCACTAATTAAACAATAGAAAACAAAGGATTTCGCGCCATTTAGTACAATTTAGTTCGCTAACTTTTTCACGGATATATTGTAAGCACTCTAGTCATTTGAAAACCATCCAAATAGAAATAACATCATTAATGATAGCGAAAGTTAATTGTCTTCTCTACACGTTCATTATTGTTGACAACTTTTATCGTGGAAAATAAAACATTAAAAGGATTTACTTAACTTTCCACTGTTTTTTATATAGAACAACAAAAACAACAACAACAACAACAACCTACCTTGAGATGTTTCTGGTAACTCGACTAAAAGCACAAGCACATAAAATATTGCCGTGACAAAGCTGAACTTCAGCATGATATTCTTTTAAAATGGTTCAATTAAAACCAAACTACTAATGTAATATTTTAGCTCTGATAGGTACTTCAGTTCAAGCTACGTTGGAGGACGGAAACCAAGTTTATATCTTCTCTGATACCCTTCCTCTGACAGTTGATGATGAAACTCTCGAGTGTGTCATATTTTTGTTATTCACGCTTGAAGACTTGCATTAATATTTAAATTTAAATTAAAATCCTTAAAAAGGATTATTGCCTCCTAAATATAATCATGACACGACCGCCCTGCAAAATTCACTTGATGTATTCACAAATGCTAATGTTGCTCTGACGACAACAACAACAACGATAACAACAACGACGATAACAACAAAATGAAACTAGTGAGATCGGCGCTGACGCCGGCGAGGCGGCTGTATTGACAGCCTATGTGCATTGTCGAAACCTGAAATTTGCTTTCAGTTATTATTTCCCGTCCGATTCTACATAAGGCATGTTGTCATAACAAGAGATTTCGAAAATACTCAACAGCAAAACTTAAACGCCAAAAGACTTTTAAGATTCATAAAATAAAAATTATAAAACTTCAATATAAATACAAAATATAATTAGAAACGTTTTGATGTTGTTTGTTTGTTCGTTTGTTTGTTTGTTTGTTTGTTTGTTTTTTGTTGTTTCAGTCACTTCATGGGTTTTTTTCACTGATAAAGACGTGAAGCGACGTCGAAATGTCTTTTTATAGAAATCATAAATGTTGCTATTATATAATTAGTGGGAAAACATAAATAGTATTACTCGTTGGATTCTTGCTGTCAAATATCCTGTGGAATATTAATATAAAACTCGTGGATGTTAACTCAGCCAAAGCTTCGTGCGTGAATGTCGTAGATCTGTACTTAGCGCATAAATACTCCTCATCAGAGTTTATTAAGCCTTTACCTTTATGACGTTCCATACCTCTATCTATACCAGAATCCTCTTCAATAATCTTTCATATTCAAATTTAAAATCCCTGGAGAATACAAACACTATATTCTTAAATTGATGAACAATAGATACTCCAAAAGGATTGTGGTATAGAGAGAGGTATGAAACGTCATAATGCTAAAGGCTTATATATCAAGAGTTTTTAACAGAGATCGCAGGGCAGTACTGATTCTTTCGAACAACCAGGATTCTATCATCGATCTTGTTACATCAACCAGTACTAATTTTAATACCAAGCTTTCACAAATAGAAGAGCACGCATTTTATTTAGACGGTTTATACTATGTTGGAACAGTATGTGACTAACGACATTGGTAACAACTTTCTTTGTAAAATAGTTTCTCTTCAAAAATTCAGCAAAACATTTGTCCAATACGCTTTCAATCAAATGAAGCATATACTGTCCAACTGTGAAGAGGATTGAGGATTGTCAGGATCAGGATTGTTCAAAATGTTGACCAAATTACAACTGGCAAGACTAAAACAGAAATCAGAAACCAATCTTGAACAATTTCTGATTTCTGATGATCGGAAATTAGATAATCAGATTGGCCACAAAGTCAGCTGATCCTACAGGATGATTCTATTTATCCAAATCCATTTTCTGTCAAAGATTTAAATTACTGAATGAATGAATGAATGAATGAATGAATGAATGAATGAATGAATGAATGAATGAATGAATGAATGAATGAATGAACTTTATTTTAAAACGAATGCTCTATCAACTTCAAGTACAACGCCTACTTAAATTTGGTCTACCTAGCTAGAGGTCGTTTATATAAAGGTTCAAACGCTAGGGCGAGGGTTTGCATTGAAATTCAAGACTGAGGGCCGCAGGCCGTGTGAGGTCTTGAATTGCAATGCAAACCCGAGCCCGTGCGTTTGAAGTGGTTTAAAAACTAACCAAACCCTATTTTTATTGTTTCAATGCAAAAATTCTGGAAATAAGAACACAAATCATCGGATTTAAGTTATATCGAGTATTTATATGTGCATCAAATTAACGTCGAATTATAGCTGTGTTGAGATAAAGCTTCTTAAAATTCCGGCATGGTCAACGATTTAACAGATAGCACAGTGGTAAGTGAATGGACCGTAAGATGCTAAGGGTTGAGGGTTCGATGCTCGGTAGGGTCGATTCGTAAGATATCATTTACGATTTTTTAAAGGTTAGAATAGTCAATCCCTTAAATTTTAAGACTTTCTGACTTCTAGTGTGTGTCTAAAATCTCAAATGTGCATTAAAGGTAAAAGCTCTCAGATGTGTGTATTAATGACTAAAGAACCTAATGCAGGTCTTGAATTCAAAATTCAAAACCTGTCCCGGGTCCATAAGAACCAAATGCAGGTCTTGAATTCAAAATTCAAAACCTGTCCCGGGTCTTCCCCCGAAATTCAAAACCTACATTAAACAATGGAAATAGGGTGTGGTTAGTTTTTAAACTTTACAACAGACATTACTATATATATAGACATATATTATTCATATAGTAGGTACATTTAAGATAGTAGAATATATATATATAAAAAGAAAGAAGATAATCTAAGCTAATTTTTATAAATATAAGGAAAGGGTAATTATTTTACTGATTCGGAGCAGAGATCAAGTTTTTTCACTTTCTTTTTAAAGCTAATCAGGGAGCTTTCATTCTTAAGTGAATCGGGTAAGGAGTTCCACAATTTTGCGGCAGAATATGTGAAACCCCTTTTATATGTTTCATTCCTCACTTTAGGTAACTTTAGATTGGCTGAAGAACAACGCAGGTGATAAGTGTCAGTTCCTGGGTTGTTGTGAAACATTTCACTTAAGTATGATGGTGCTAGCCCATTCATTATTTTAAACATCATAATGGCCTTTTGTTCGAGCCTTTTATTTTCTAATGATTTCCAGTTTAGTCTTTTAAAAATTTCTTTCGTAGGTACACTAAGATAAGGTGCTCCTGTTATAATACGAGCAGCACGGTTTTAAAGTTTTTTTAATTTGTTCTTTAGTGTATCGTTAATACCATCCCAAACAAGACAGCAATAATTGAAATAAGGTTCAATTATTGAATTATAGATGATAATAAGACAATCTTGCGTGAGGTAAGGCTTGATGTTTTTAAGTGTTGCTAGGCTACAAGAAACTTTCTTTTTAATGTATTGAATGCTCCAAGTCAAATTCTAGTCAATTTGGACACCAAGACATTTGGTTTTCGATGTTCTCTTTGATTCCACGCCATCTACATTCAATGAAAAATTTGTGGTTTCAAGGGTAGACAGGCGTTGTCGGGTTCCAATTAACATGAATTCTGACTTTAGAGCATTTAAAGTTAATTTATTGGCATACAGCCAAGATGTAATGTTTTGCAAATCAGTTTTCATTTGTTGATTTAGGCTAGAGATTTCAGTATCCGAAAAACTTAAACTCGTGTCATCAGCATAAAGCCTTGCTCTACTGAAATCTATCCAATTTGGAAAATCATTAATATAAAGGAGAAAAAGTGTTGGTCCCAGGATGGTACCTTGCGGTACTCCATAGGAGATCGGTGATGGATCAGAAAGAAGACCATTTACAAAACATTGTTGAGTTCGGTCACAGAGGTATGATTTAAACCATTTAATTGTTTGAGCGTCAAAGCCATAGAAGCGTAATTTAGAAAGAAGTATCTGATGGTCAACAGTGTCGAAGGCCTTTTTCAGGTCTAAGAAGATAGCACCGTTGACCATTTTTCTATCAATGTTAAAAGCCGGACTACTCATTGGTTAGGTCTAATAGTGCTGTAAGTGTAGAATGCTGTGGTCTAAAGCCAGATTGGAATTTGTAAAGAAGATCGTGTTTTGAGATATATAATTCAATTTGATTAAAAATGAGTTTTTCGAAGATGCGGGAGATTATTGAAGTAACAGAAATATAGGCCGGTAGTAATTAGGATTATTAAGCCCTCCAGATTAAAAATTGGTGTGACTTTTGCCGTTTTCCATTCATCAGTTGGAAAACTTTCTAATCGAATGGAAAGATTGAACAAATCACTCAAGTGTTTTGAGATAAATGGTGCGGAAAGTTTTAAAATACTGTTTGAGATTCCGTCAAGACCTGTTGCTTTATCTGTCTTTGCTTCTTTTAATAGCTTTTCAACAGATTGTGGATTAGTGGGAAGTAAGGAAAAGGTTGCATTTACTTTTTTTAGGTAATCGGTATGGTTGGTTTGGTATTCTTTATTTTGAAGTTCTGAGGCTAATATTGCCGCAATGTTAGTGAAATGAAAATTCAATGCATTTGCTATTCCTTTAGAGTCGACATGAACTTCAGATGAAGCTGTTTTTATTTCATTGATTACAGTAGTTTTAGATTTCTTCCCACGAAGTTCATTAATTGTTTTCCAAGTTCGTATAACGTCTCCGGAATGTTCATGTAATTTATCCTCGTAGTATTTCTTTTTTGTTTTAAATATCAATATCAGGAAAATATCAGGAATTCTCTCCTCAATCCATAACAGCTGCAACAACGTGCAAAACTTGTTGAGACACACCCCCTTTTTGGCCTGAATTAGCCACGCCTATTTTCGACTCCCCCTTCCCCCTCTCTCAATGTTGAGTAGGCCTGCGAGAAACACCTGCCCCAACCAACATTGTGTCGGGGGAGGGGGACTTGGAATTTATGTCCGTTCCAAGAGCTACATGGATGGTGGGTATGAAATGAAATATCGTCAATTTAAGGGGACAATGTCTCAACCATTTTGCACGGCGTTGTGGGTGTCTGCAAACTGAGATCTAACTATGCCATGTGTATTTCTCAAGATCCATTCAAACAACTAAACTATACATAAAACCATAGATAATTTTATCAAATCTCATTGTGTTCTCCCAAGTCAAACTATGCTACTTCTGTCTAGGGGAAAATACATTGTCAACAATGTAAAGAGAAAACTAAAAATAGCCACATGGGAGACCAGCAATTTACAGTCATTTTATATTTTTATCTCCATGACATTGTTGTTGAAATACTCATCTTTGCAAAGTTGAAGATGATTTTAGCTTACTGTGGACCTCTCTGACTTGCCATCCTGAATAGAATGTAGAAATAAAAAACTATTGAATCAATATAGCAGTGTCAGTCTTCTAAGACCTTCTAAAGTGCAACAAGTGGCCAATGAACACAGATCAGATGAAGAAAGTATAATTAAAAAGTTGTCCTCGAAATTGGCTGAAGTGACTATACTTTGATACAAAACTTTCCAATGTGTAGTTCTAGAAAATATCCATACCCCCCACCATGGAGGGAATTTTGTGTAATAATTTGTATGGATATTTTCTGGAATTACACAATGATCTAAAATAGACTGGACTTCCTATGTCTAAAACTCAAAAAGTCACTTAGGCCATTTTCCTGGGCATCAATCCCTTCAATTGGCTTTCTTAAATCTTTTAATTCTGTTGACTTCATTAATGATATAACTCAGATTAAGTATGTCGTATGTAGGTTGCATCTTATATATTAGTGAGCCAAAAGTCGTGTATGTAAAATAGATATTTTATAAAATATCCAAGCTTAACTAAGCTTTCAGGCCACTTGGCCCATCATCAGGGATTGAATGGATTTACAAAACTTTCAGTTAGTATAGCAAATGAAAACAATACGCGACATCAGCGCGCGCTATCATCTTATCACTATACACGTGCTTAGATTACATGATAAATTCCACCTGTCCACTTGTTCATTAGAGGAATATAATTAAAATATGATTTTACGTAGACGAAACAATCTCACTAATATATAATAATGTAACTGTTCTTGTTATGTTTTCATAGACTATGCTATCATACACCTCAACCCGTCTGTGTCTTCCCATTTCTTAGAGACAAGATAAATTATTTGAAGTAAGCAAATATTTTGTGTTTTGTCAATTAAGAGTTTTAGAGTGGCTTACCTCAATTCTGCCTTCTAGAAGATATGTTGTGACATAACCTTTGCCCTTAACTGGGATGGTACCACGGAGTGAAAAGGTGAAGAATTCACTGAGTTTGTCCTTGGTCGCCTCACTCACTTGTATTCTAAATGCAGCCCCAGTAGATTCCATATGACTGGCAAGGTTAACAGTGTCCCCCCATATGTCATAGAGTAGTTTTGTTGTACCAATGACTCCAGCAGTTACAGGGCCAGCATTGTATCCTATTCGAAGTATAAGCTGAAATCCAAGCATGAGTTCATTAAATCGATGCACTACATTCATCATCTCAAGTCCAAACTCAACAAGCTGCTTTAAATGTTCATTTGGATGTGAATGCCTGTTGACTCGTGCCTCAGTGTTAAGTCCTGAGCCTGCCATAAATGTAGAGCCCTTGACAGTTTTGATCTTTTCTACTTCTGAATATTCAATATTATCTAGAAGCTCATCAAAATCGCTAACAAGTTCATTCAGCACACGGATACACTCTTTTCCTCCTTCAAAGCTTTCTTCATGATAAAAATCACCAAAGTTGACAATCGAAGCAAACATCACACCAACTTCATCATAATTACGTGAGTAGTGATCAGACACTTTAAGGGCATATGAGACACGTTTCGGGAAAAGGCTAAAAAGCAGCAGATCAACTTGTTCTTTATGAGTCTGTGATTTCTGCTTGTCTATTGCTGCTTGGGCACCACCGCTAAAGTTCCGCCTTACACCAATTTCCAGTTGACGGTTAAGAAGTGCCACCAAAACCCACAAGAGAATGATGGCAGCACTGACTTCTCTTGCCATTTGCTTTTCTCTTGGAAGACCACTTGGAGTAAATGCACAGAAGTCATCCATAGCCAACAGAAGAATCACATATATTACAGTGAAAACTAATGCTAGGCTTGTCTTCATCCACGATGTCAGCTGGGTAAAGTTACAAAAATGCAGCAATGCAACAGCAACAATGTATGTAAAGAACTGCCTAGTATTATTGTCATTCAACATGTCACAGTCCATAAAATTGGAAAACACTGAGCCCATTGGTAAACACATTAACAGTGCTCCAAAAATATGACTTGGGACCCAGCCAGATATGTGTAAAACAAGAGGATGCACCCACTGTGGAAATCGCTGTGGAAAGGCTCGAGCAAAATTCAGGATAAATAAGGTCACCTCAATCATAAGTGCCAAGGGGAAAAAAATCTTTTTGCTGAGTGGGATTGGATGGTACAGAACAAAACATAAGTTACTGATAATTAAGTAAACAATATTGGACAACAATACATCCAAGAAGAAGTTAACCTTTGGAGATGCAAAGGTTGTGACAGATGGGTTCAAAAGAAAGCAGTCTTGGCCTTCATTGTGGTATTGGCGTTCAAAGTTTTTATCTACAAACTGTAGTGTCAAGCAATTAACAGAAGCATGGTAGTACTCATCCCCAATGCTTTGTTCACTCATCAGGTCAACAAGCTGACGATCATCGGATGTTCTCAAGGTGTCTCTTGTCGGAGCTTCAGGAAATGGCATACCAAGTATTTGCTGCTGGGAAGTACCCCTTTCAAGTCCTTTTCCTACCATTTTGTGGCGGCTTTCCTCCTCTTCATCCAATCTAGTCCCAGGGTCAGAACTTAGGTAATCTAACTCAATCTTATCTTCTCCATTTTCCAACACTGATTCTTCTTGATGGGAGACATTGGAATTGGAACCGAAATTTATCTCAGATATTGAAACATCTTCAGATATTTTGACATGCTTCTTGTGTTTTGGGCTGCCTTGTGCGTTGGTGGTACTATTGGTGCATGTACTTGAAGATGCCTTTGCTGAATTGGAATTCAATAGCTCCAAAGGATTCTGCATCCCATTTTTACGGCCTTTGATAAAGTAGGTAGTGATGTCTTTCAGACCAGGATGTCTATCTTCACCATGGCCATCTTCAATGAAATACTGATCATTAAGAAACTTTAGAGTATCTGCTGTGATGTGTACTTTCCCTGGAAGCCCTGCAGTTTCCATACGATTAGCTAAAGTGACATCATTAGACCAGACATCAAACCTGAACCTTTTGGTCCCAACAATCCCACACAGCACTGTACCAGTATGGACCCCAACTCTCATATCAACATCGTTATTAGTGTCATTATCAAACTCTTTGGTTTGTTCTAACATGTCTAGACCCATTTCCACACAGTATATAGCATGATGCTTAGTTGCTTTAGGACAGCCAGCCACACAGTAATAGCAATCACCTAAGGTGCCAATCTTTTCACAGTTATTCATCTCAGTCAATCGGTCAAATCTTCCAAATAGATCGTTTAATAGCCGAACCAACTGATCGGCCGATTTGTTCGACGACATCTTTGTGAAGCCAACAATATTGGCGAAAAGAATACTCACATTTTCCATTCGATGCATCTGAAAAGGTCGTAAGACTAATTTGGCTTTGTTCTTCTTTCTCCCCCCATTTCCCGAATCTTTCCCATTTCTATTCATGTTTTCGTCATCGTCGTCCACGCTAAGCAGGGTATCGGCAACTTTCTGAGGCAGGACTGAACGGATCATTCTCTCTTTCACCTGTTTTTCGATTTCAAGATCGCGTCGAGCAACAACACTCTGGCCGACCTTCCAAAATGTACTCCTCTCGCGCACTTGAGCCATGAAGAAGATCGAAATTCCAACCAGATGGATGCAAACATGCAGAAGAACAATTCCAGCGATCTCTTCGTTTTGTGCTTTGAGATGACTTTCATCTTTAGAAAGTAATTTATACAGAACTTCGTGAGCGACGGAGAACACCGTGGTTATAAAGATACAGACATAAAGTCGTAAAGTGTGGAAGAAAGTATATATGACCATAATAAAACAAGTGCAAATACAGAAACGCGCCGTGTTGGAGAACTCCGAAACAAAGCTGAGAGGCGCGAGAGAAGCTGCTAGTAAACAAATGGCTGCGAAAAAAGATACGTGAGCAGCGTATTTTCTGTAAGACTTGCTAAAGTTAATAAACAGGAGAATAGCTATAATCAATAAAGCGAACACCAAGTCACCAAGCAGGATTTTCCACCAATGTGTGTAGTATTTATTTAAGCCTCCAAAAAATATCGCCCAAGTTACTACGACAACGAGGACGTATGTTAGAGCTCGAATCAGTCGCCTCTTGTTGTTCCTAAAAGTAAATTTCTGGAATTCTTTCTCCAATATATCAGAGTCAAATTGTGGATTCCTCAAATTTGAAGAGGCGCGCTCGAAGAATAAGGGAACACATCCTTTCTTTAGGCGAGTGTCAACTTGCGAGAACGAGCGTTCTTTCTTGATCAACGATGGGGGTCTCATTTCCATGCTGATCGATTCTGGATCGACGCTGGGAGATCGCGAACTTCTCTCTGAACTCGGCATATCGACGAAAGAGGTGTTTCTTGTGTTGATACTCAAAGAACTACAAAAGCTTCCTTATTCTTCTTAGATGAGAAAAGAACAACCCACTAAATTTCGCTTTCCAAACGTTCAAGTTCGAACTCGACTTGTTCACATGAATGAAACACTGCTGCCCTGACTAGTTTTTTATAACAGTTGCGTTTAACGCCGAAAATGAATTCGCTTTTCGATGCTGTTTAGAGATTTCATTGAATGGCTGATGGACTTGTACATGGAAGACTTCGCTAGTCTTTCACATTATTCGAACGCCTTTCTTAGTCACGTGATCAGCGCAAGAAGGGCTAAGCCAATCAGCAAACATGGTAATTGATTATCTGAAAATAAAATTAAGACAAGTTTCACAACCCATATTGCACCGTGTAACATGGTCATTTAGCTGAAACGTTCCCCGGGTCGGTTTCACGAAAAGTAGGACTGTGTTATGCTGCGCTTTTCCGAATTTTATCTAAGATTATGGTTCACCACTAGTTTTAATTATTTTGTGGTTTAAGTATTCTTTGACTGTCTGTCGATAAGAATGGTATCAACTTAGCTTGAATGCCAAAGTAGGGAAATCCCCTTGGCTTAAAGATGAAATAGATGACATCACCATTATAAATGAAAGAGCAACTTTCAGTAAATAGCCACTTCCCTTCTAACCTTCCAACTAACTAGACCTAGTGCAGTTATATTTAAAACTTGTAAGGACTTAGGAGTCTTAATGCTATCAGAAACAATAAATAGAAGGCACGTTCGCAGCTTAATGCAGATTAACAACTGCTTTCTACTCCTGCAACAGAAACTTGAACAAGTTTCAGGACGAAATTTCAGCGCATAAGTTTCAGATGAAAGCTTCAGCGTGTAACAGCGCCACAAATTAAGGCTGGCGGTTTATCGTTTATCGTGACAGTGCCACAAAAGCTGTCAGTTTATCGTGTCTAGCGAACCTTGGCTTGTCAACGTTTGCCACGTTTAATAAAAGACATCAACATATGGCGGACAAAGAGATCGAATGATTTGACATGGCTGAAAAGTTCATGAAAGGTAATAAAGTTTTTTTCTACACTTATGCATTTATTGTCTATCTTAGTCTGTATCTAGAAGTTTTTTTGTGTCATCTTTTTTCAAACTATACCGTTTTAGAGTCACATGTACAAATGACAATTTGTTAGCGAGTCTGTTTTTCATTGATTTCAGTGAACTCATTCAGACCAAAATCGAAAACAAAATTACTGGTTTTACACTTCTCAATGTAATTTTCACTTTGAATAATTTCTTTTTACTACTTGTCTTGAATATTGTTAGCAGCAGTTTCTTTTATCTGCACAGGCTTTTCAGTGAAAGCTATGTTTTCACTTTTCGAAGTAGTTGAGTGTAAAGCGATTCAACTTCGCGGTTGTTTTTCATCAAATTTTCAGAAATTTCTTAGGTTATATTATTAACAAATAATAGCATGTTTTGTACGTGATATTTGGTATAGATACCACTCGTGATATTTCAAAATTGTCTCAAATTACACTTGCCTTCGGCTCGTGAAATTTTGTTTAACAATATATTTTGAAATATCATTCGTGATATTTATGCCAAATATTACTACAAACCATGCTATTACCTATACAAACCAGTCCTGAAGTAAAAATCGATGGGTAACATATTCAAGAAATAAATAGAACAAAATTTGAATAAATTAATAATGATGGGTTTTATATTTATATTAAAACAGATTGCAAAACAAATATACTCAAAAATTGCAGAAAATGCTAAAATCTAAGTACGTATACTGTAATGTGAGGAAATCTCAATAGAGCACGTACCGTTCGAATGGTTGTATTGTCTCCTGACCTCTGCTCTCACTCTGAGCAGGGAGAGTTTTACACTTCTATTTCTACTAGTTTTCTAAACACTAATAATTGACAGTGTCTATCATTCACACGTGGGGCTAGTTGTACTCTAAGATTGGTCTAAATATATCATATGACTATTAGACATTGTAGGAGCTTCGCATCGTGAGATTCTGGTAAGAAAACCAGGATTTTGCCGTCCGCCATTAATCCATCTGGTACTTTGAAAGGAAAAATTGATGAAAAGTGAAAACTGATTATTTTTTTATCAGAAGGTGAATATAGCTGAATAACTTACTACTCTCCGCCAAAAAAATGCATTTTAAGCACATTATCACGGAGAAATTTGTGTTTAAAACCTAAGAGAACAATATGACGTCAGTTACTCAAAATTTAGATGCTAAAATACTTAACAATTTCTATCCGTCTCCTCTAAATAAGAAGAAAATGCTGCTTCATGGTGATAGTTGGAGCCATAATTATCGGTGTGACTGAGTTTCAAGTCATTTTCATTCGTTATAAATTTTCATCCAAGTGCTCCTTTGAATAATGGCGGCCCGATATATAAAAGCAGAGGAAAATAGCTCCTTTTGAGGCTGTTCTTTTTATCGTACGACAAAATCGCGTTGACATGTTAATATGAATGCTATAAGGATGTCAACAAATATAAAAATATTAAGGGCGCTAATTTCATCGTCGTCCCACTTTAAGAAATATAAGAAAACTAAGTAAAACTAGGCACGAATGTGGACATAACTAGGGTTGTTGTCTTATCCCGAAGGCCATGGAGGGAGACGATATCCAGACCCTAATCCATACCTTTATATATCACCTCAAACCGCTGCGCTATCTAGAAAATTGATAATTCTAATGTCTAATTGGGGTAGTCTATTCGGCGAAGTTCCATTGTGATGCTAATAGGACTGTTCCAAACCCTTGGGGAAATAGGAGAACCAATCAAAGTCCAGTAACCGTAAGAATGATTTCATAGATAAACAGAGAAAAGAGTAAATACAAGAATAAATTTCCGTGAACATTTCTGGATGAAAGTGGATAGGGGTTGGATAGGGGTTCTTTGCAAAGTCAAGAAGTTACGCCAGTGACTGTTTTATGGATTTTGCGGTTTTCTCTTTGGCTGGATGATCATCAAAACTGGTTTCCCACTTCAAGAACATTCAATCTTGAGGCAATTTTGAAGCCTTAAAACGTCAGTAAAGTTTTAAAATTTGGATAATTCATACAAGGTTGTTAGTTCGTTGATTCTACGCGTAAGAAGCCCATAAAAATTCTGCTTAGACTAAAATGTACTTTCTTCATCAATTAAGGAGGCTTCCTACAATTTTTCTAGTGCTCGACCGGTCAACTTGAAACGGCTGTAGTTCTTACATGAAAGCACCCACAGTTATGACCTTTCGTCCACTTACTCCATAAAGACTGAAATTTTTATTGGTGTGTATTTTGTTTACATCAGGGTTACCATAGCGACGAAACGATGACGTCACCGTTTTAGATTCCAAGCAATTTTACGCGTTTTTCGACCTAAACTTTTAAAATGACACACAAGACGTTAATATATAGGACTTTGCCTAGCAGCAGACGATTTTTGGAGAAATTCGTATAGACAGATTTCGAATTATTCGAGGCGCAATTTTTTAACCCCAAAAATCACAATTTCTAGTCTTCGATTCCATAATTTGAAAAGCAAAGCAGCATGACAACTCTTCGACTGTCCAAATGTTGTTCAAATATCAGACTACTTCTCTACGAAGTTGCACGTGAGAAAGTGCTTTGGATCTCCGTCAGCATACGTCCATTTAGACATGAAATTGGGCGAAATTTTATCAAAATTTATACACAAAGCGTTTAGTGCTCCTAAAGAAAAAATTCTCGGTCAACTGTTTTCTCCCTTTGGTGAGTAGAACTTTAGTATATTTGCATTAAACTGTCCAAACGCCGATTCAATTGAAGCTTTCTAAGGTACTGAAATAAAATTTCAAAGTTGAGTATATTCGGTGTAACGTAGCGCAGCAAGATTGTAGGTTCAAGTTGTTGTTTTCATTCTCACATTCCTGCATGCAGGTATGCTTCAGTATGCTAATTCGAGGCAATGGTCACCATGGCGTGACGCGCTACTTCACTAGTGTTGTCATGCTGCTTTGTTTTTAAAATTATGAAATCGAAGACTAGAAATTGTGATTTTTGAAGAAATATTCTATACGCAGATCCCGCGTACGGAAACGCAGTAGTGGAGTAGCGCGTCACGCCATGGTGACCATTGCCTATAATTAGCATACTGAAGCATGCCTGCATGCAGGAATGTGAGAATGAAAACAACAACTTGAACCTACAATCTTGCTGCGCTACGTTACACCGAATATACTCAACTTTGAAATTTTATTTCAGTACCTTAGAAAGCTTCAATTGAATCGGCGTTTGGACAGTTTAATGCAAATATACTAAAGTTCTACTCACCAAAGGGAGAAAACAGTTGACCGAGAATTTTTTCTTTAGGAGCACTAAACGCTTTGTGTATAAATTTTGATAAAATTTCGCCCAATTTCATGTCTAAATGGTCGTATGCTGACGGAGATCCAAAGCACTTTCTCACGTGCAACTTCGTAGAGAAGTAGTCTGATATTTGAACAACATTTGGACAGTCGAAGAGTTGTCATGCTGCTTTGCTTTTCAAATTATGGAATCGAAGACTAGAAATTGTGATTTTTGGGGTTAAAAAATTGCGCCTCGAATAATTCGAAATCTGTCTATACGAATTTCTCCAAAATTCGTCTGCTGCTAGGCAAAGTCCTATATATTAACGTCTTGTGTGTCATTTTAAAAGTTTAGGTCGAAAAACGCGTAAAATTGCTTGGAATCTAAAACGGTGACGTCATCGTTTCGTCGCTATGGTAACCCTGATGTAAACAAAATACACACGAATAAAAATTTCAGTCTTTATGGAGTAAGTGGACGAAAGGTCATAACTGTGGGTGCTTTCATGTAAGAACTACAGCCGTTTCAAGTTGACCGGTCGAGCACTAGAAAAATTGTAGGAAGCCTCCTTAAAGCCCTATGGGCTTGGTTCGCTGTCAAGACCTCGGTCTGATATTTTTCCGTAATAACCGCGCTTTCGGTTAATGAGAAGTAATTATATCAACTCCAAATCTTTACTAGATAGGTTCATTACTGGGCTACCTGTCGTAGATTTTTGGCGTGCGCGCGGGCGGGACCGTTTGCTTTCGGTGTTTGATTTCTATTGTTTAGGAGCCTTGCGCGCACGATGGCGAAGTTACTATAAATAGCCTTAATCGCCACAAGCATCGCACTGACATCAGTAGTGAGTTTCGCTCTCTTAGTATTATGGTATCTTGACTAGAAGGTGTCAGTCAGGGAATATTTTTCACTGTAGATACCTCGAATACAAGCCTAAAACGTTATCACAATTCCACCTTGGCGATTCAGCAATGGTTAGGACGCAGAGTTTTAATAATCGAGAAAATACAGGGATAATATCAATCAATAAACTCATTATTCTTCTTTGATTCTTTGATTTAATTCTTTCATTCTTTCATTAAATAACATTCAAGCTTTACTGCTAATTTTCCGAAAAAGTATATTAAAGGAATTGATAAGTTATAACGGATGGATGGAGTTGTTTATAATCATGATAATGAAGGCAATACGTTGTTTTATAATAATTGTTGATAACACAACCATGTCGTTACAAGTGCTAACAATAGTTCGATGGTGCACGAAATCATAACGCTTCCACCTGCAAAACAAAGGAAAATTATAAGTCATGTGTACGTCATTAGTGTTCAGGGCCCGTGGTTGTTCGAAACTTCGGTAAGTACTTGGTGTATGCAACACCAAGTGTATCGATAAATGATACATCCATGGATGTACAATCTATTTGATACACTTAGTGTTGAATACAATTGGTATTGCATACACCAAGTACTTACCGAAACTTCACAGGCAAGTGTACGGGTGCTTGCGCATTGCCGTACTTTTTCCCGCCAATAGGCCATATGCACTAACAGGTCACGTGACCCTATCTCCCCTAAATCAAGCAGCACCGTCAAAATGAACGCCAGAAATAGAAAGAGCACCTCGATATTAGTAAAAGTGCAAATTTTCAGCAACTAAGATGTAATACAGGAGAAATGACAGTAAATTTAAGATTGGATATTTTCTTAAGATTCGTTCGGAAAAGCGCGTTGGATGGCACGAGCTTGCCATCCAACGCGCTTTTCCGAACGAATCTTAAGAAAATATCCAATCTTAAATTTACTGTCATTTTTTCTCTTATTCACCTTATAAACTGAAACTTTGCACTTTTACTAATATCGAGGTGCTCTTTCACTTTTTGGAGTTCATTTTGGTGTGCTGCTTGATTTAGGGGAGATAGGGTCACGTGACCTGTTAGTGCATATGGCCTATTAACAAGCTATCGTGTCTTTCGAGAAACGTGACCGTCCGCGTGTTTCTCTAAGCGCGCGCTGTTTTCTATCCCTATGATTTGGTTTTTGAGGCGAAAATAGGTCACGTGATCATCTCTGCCGCCAGCCGTTTCACGTGTATGCGAAGCTAACTGCCGTGCGCGTGGAGAAACGGGCCCTACCCTAGTGGATGCTCGAAAGGTGTTTAGTGTTAATCCTGTGCTAAAATGAATGGCTTTTTTCATACTTAATTTTGTGTTAGCGCTAATCTTTCGAGCAACCCGGCCAGTGGGTCTAAATTCAGGAGTCTAGTACTTACTAAACTTGGCTTTAAATCCACTATATACTGTTGAAGTGTTCCTGTCGCTATTAAAACGCACCCACATTTGATTGGACGGTGACGTCACTTTAGGGGGTATGACGTCACCACAGAATCTCCCAAGTACGGGTCCATATCGTCCCCAGACCCCTTCACGTATCTCCACAAAGTCGTTGACACAGTCGTCTTGTTCATTCTTGGTGTTTTCCAAATGAAATGAAGTGAATGTGAGTTGGACTTTAGACCCATGGGGTACAATAATATGCCATGTACACATATGTCCGGTTGGGTAGGGCGATGGGTACTTGGGACTCGTAAAGCTGCCACTTGAATCATTCAAGTAGTTTTCACAGTTACCTAGCAAAATATATTTGTCAGGAGGTTAGTTAAACATCTACAGGACGGATATATTAGACGAACATATTGATACAATATCAATAAAAACAACAGAATTATTTAAGAAACAAAATTCTGGCTAATTGTCAGAAAACCCTAGCCTTAATATGCTTGAGACGGCGCAGTGCGGTCCGTTTCCGACTATTCTGCCCTTGTGGATGGGTCTCACAATCCCGTATCGGCCCTATAATGAAACAACATTACAGTATTGCTTCCTCTCTACCTTCCGTTTTGCGAAGTTTCATACTCACTATTAGCTCTTGGTGCAACCAATCTAACTTCGCCTTGGAATCCTTTAAATGATGATGTTGTATCAGACCTGAATTTCAGCCACATTTCATCACTGTTAGAATACCATGTTAGTTTCCTGTTGGCAATAAACTGCTGTGGTGATAATGAGTTGATGTAGTTATCAGAGAGTACAGAGCAGTGCCCTTGAGTTCTCAAATCCACCACCCACTTCGAAGAAGAACTAAGTAAATAATCTTTATCACATTCGTTCGAAGGTTCGATCTCAAAGTGTTTTACTAAGAGGTATAAATAATAGCCCGACGTTCCGGTGATTTTCCAAAGACAAGTAATATTTAGTGGGTAGGTGTCTGGGAAGCTCGGTGACTCAATGATGTACTTCCAGCCTGGTTTAAGTGAAGCTGTTATATTTATAGGTTCGTCGGCACAAACTGCAATGGACAAGAATTAATCTTTGTTAACATGATTGCTAAACGTTTTAAGAGTCTATAACAGTTCATCAAGTTTCCAACAGGGGCCCATTCTATTAGTATAGACGAAGCCGAAATTCGAAATTCCGTAGTCTACTTTTATATTGTTTTAACACGTGATTATTTAAACTATAAATTATTATTAATATTAATTAGCTAAAAATCGTTGCATGACAATATAAAGTACTGAGTGTGCCCATTCTACGCGGAGTTAACCCAGCTAGTCTCGCCCCTATTTTCCAAATACTTTTTTTCGCGCACAAAATGTTATCTTCTTTGTAAACATTCGTGCACCATATTTGCAACACGTTTGTTAGTTACTGTGCCCTGTCATTAAATTTAATGGATACTACAAGGCCGTCATGTTGGTCAGTACTTATAAACAAATCTGAAGATCTATAGGGGAAACGTTGAAGTGCTTGAGTGCGCGCCCTACGAGGACAAAAGGACAAAATTTGTGATCCAAGTGTGACACGACTTCCAGTGGGAGACATTTCCAGAGTTCTAAGCAAATCTAGTTGAGACCGGAGGGCTGGGGCACAAGAAAGAAAGAAGTGCATACTAGGAGACAATTGTTGAGAAATTCCCAAACTTTGGTCATGGTGATAGGGTATCCTGTGTGCGTGTAATTTAAACATTATGACATCATCATCATCATAACGATAACATACCTTTACAATGTAGACCAGGAATGCAAGCTAAAAGAACTAATCAAAGAATAAAACAAGTTTAAATATCACTGTTTAAGCAAGTCTTGGTGGATAAATTTGCCATTTCCTTGTTGCGGTTTGCACTGAATCATGGGACTGTTTTAGGTAACATACTTTTCATCTGATAATGTCATATAATGTCAATATATAGGGTAAAAGAATGTGAAATTAAGTAATAATTCATGGAAGACAGTCAAAATTAGATTGCTTGTAAGGGAAAAGGGAGGAGTAGTCCCCTCGATCCCAACCCCACCCCTCTCCACTAAGGTCAACTACGCAGGTCCACGATGTGTGTGAAAAAGAAAGACTAGCCAGTGCCATCAGCCTCATGGAGAAAGGAAAGGATGAAGGTAACGTAAATATTCCACCCTTGCACTTTCCAGTGCCTTTTTCCCCATTCTCTCCTCCCATCTGTAACACAAGCCAGGAGCCCCAGTACAGCCCAAGCACACAGTTTGAACCAATCCTTCCCCATTCCTCCCCCTCACCCCCTCTGCAGCAACTGTGTGAAGGCCTACATCATGCGCGTGACCAAGCTCCTTTCTCTTTCAACCTGGAACGGAAATCTACAGCATTGCGTTACTGAATGTCACACAAGCCACTGCGGGTTGCGTTTTGAGGCCTACGACACAGCTATAAACTTCCTGTTCTTTAGGTCTTTTGAAAGTGTTTTTAAAACGATTTACGAGTTATCAACCTAAGCCCTGTCTGCGCTAGTTTAGTTATGACTATTCATGAGACATTGATTTGAGGTACTTAACCATATCAGTTCTTGTTTGTTGGACTAATCTTACGCCTTTTTTAAGAAAATCTGAACATCACAGCCATATACACCTTTATACAGAGCGATAAGTTTTAAATACCGAACAGAAAAACATATGGACGAAATTAATTAAAACTTGACCAACATTTTAAATTGACCTATTTAGCAACGTTACATATACAATAGTTTGGGCAAAGCGTGTAAGGATAATAGATTTTGGTCATCTCTGGATATCTGTGCCTTTCATCACGCAAATACCCATAAAGTTTTGATAATCTTACCGATAACTAAGGAAGGAATAGCCGTCATCTCGCTCATGTTGGATTACAACTTGTGACCTTCAGTTTGGCACAGACCTTTTATAGCAGTGTGAAGTTAATATACTCAGTCCGTAGTATTGAGAGTCTATTGACCTTGAAAGGAATTCAGTCACACTGCGACCGAACGGAAGACGGTGAACTACTGAAACACATTCCCTCTGACTAATCCCTTCCCCTCCCCTGACAATCAAAGGCTTGTAAGTCGGAAAATGGCGCAAGATAGGTAACCCAACGGGAGTTCATTTACTGATCAGTATGGAGAAGGGGAGTCCAGGTTTCAACGATGTCACTCAGTCAAGAATGTGAAAACTTCAGATCCAGCCCTAACTACTGTCCCTACCAGTGATTCACATGAATGGAAATAAGTTTCTGTAGGCACGGGGAAATAGCTGAAATAGGGAAAATTCAAACACTCACAAAAACACACCAAGTATCCCTACAACCAAGCCACAGAAGGAATGACAACGTTGCATTTCATTTTTGATCAATCATGTTTATGTGAGAGAGCATATAATTTACAAAAACTCCTTGTCTGGGATCCTTTTTGATTCGATATATTACAACTATATCCATGATGGCTCTTAGCCATAGTACACTATCACTGACTGATAAATGGTTTCTGATCTGGTGATGTGGATGCAAGCGAAGTTCTGAGAATTATGAAGTGGCGCAGTAATATATTTGAATTGCTTCTGACTGGTAACCTGTGGAAAAAATCAACTTAAAAATGCCACTGAAAATGACACTTGTACTTGGTTAAAGTGCTTTAGCCAATACTGCTTTTACAGTTTACTTGTAGTATCAAGGCCAGTATGACCTATCTGGTATTCAAAATCAGAATCCAATTTGATCCAGTCCAGTTCCTCTTTTTTGTTTTTGAAGATTTTTACAAGTTTAAAGATTTCACTTTCTCAAACAAATGTTTAAAACGAAACCCACAGAACAATCTGGGAAAATCTAGACTTTTCTAGAAGCGTCGAGACCCCTTAACTCAGCTTCCTTTCCGAAAGCAGGAAAAAGCAAATGACGTAATGTCGAATCTATATTTGGTTAAGGAATCCAAATATGGTCAAATATGGCCGCTCAGGCCTTTGACATAAAAGTCCACACGTGCAGACGCCCGGTAATCGTAAAATTTGGTGGACACTGTGTAGTTTCTATTGTATTTTGAACGTAAATTTAAACTAGATTTCTGTATAAGAAGTGTACAGAACAGATCAAGAGATTTTAAGATGTCAGTAGTGGGATTTGATGTTGGAAATCAGTCTTGTTACATCGCTGTCGCTCGTGGAGGAGGGATTGAAACTATCACAAATGAGTATAGTGATCGCAGCACACCGTATGTAACTTCTTTTGTATAGCGTTTTAACACTAACATACAAGTTATTACTCTTCATTAAGGATATTTGCTTGTTCACTCTTCATGCCGTTTTGTGTGTTTGTTATTAGTACAAATTTTAAACCAAAGTTCGTTGTAATTGCGTAAGTTTAGCTTTTTATTGCGATGAATGATTAATCCCTCGCAATTTTGTGAATGAAAATTCTCCTATTTTTCTATTTTTTCTAGGTGTGTTGTGTCTCTTGGGGAAAAGACCAGACAAATCGGAACCTCTGGTAAAAATCAGGCAAGTTTAGATTTTATACTTTCCATGTTATAAGCTTACAATATTTTTCGTTGTGCCAATAAATCTGTTGTCCTCGTCCAATATAATTGTCATATATCATTTTTGACACCATTACCGATGAATTGTATATTAATTTTTCTTCTGCTATCCTAGATGGTATCTAATTTAAGAAATACAATTAGCCAGTTCAAAAGGTTTATTGGGAAGAAATTCAGCGATCCATCGGTTCAGGAAGATCTCAAACATGTTCCCTATCAGATTGTTGAACAGCCAGGAGATGGAATTGGGATCAAGGTAAATAGCACTGCTTTGGTTTTTACCTTACTGCAAAAATTAATACAGTAACATTGCAAAAGCAAAGCATAGTTTAATGAACTGTGACTTCATTGCTACAGTTTCATAATTTTGCTGCTAATCAGATAATTTTTGGAAGAAGTAATTTTAGATATTTCTAGAAAGTTTTAGCAACAATATGCATCTATTGGAGCAACTTAGTAAACACCATTTTGGGGCAACATACTTAATATAAAAAACACTTAAAAGCCACTTAAATAAATAGCTTCCTATGCCTTTAATACCTCCTACACTGGCATATAATAACATTTCCATAATTATTATGGCATCTCGACAAATTTTTCTAGGACTCTATTGGTTACACTTTGCTGACATGTTTACATACTTGTTACATGTTGTTGTTATCAAATAGATCTAACAGTTTGTAGGATTTCCATTAAGTGTGTGGGAAGAGACAATGACTTCAATTTAAATTTTGAGTCTGAGTTGTCTATCAAGTCTTTGTATAACACCGACAAGACTAATATTTTCTACGGATACACTTTTTGATAGTGCACGTTTTGTATGTCTGGACCTTGGTGTGGCAAGTTTTGTACAAAAACATTCTAAATTTCTGCTATGCCCACGTCGTGCCACTTTCACATTCAAATAAAAACTGCTATTTTCAATGTTTAACAAATGTTGATCTTTTTCATTGATAATGTGGTTTGTGTAATTTTGCATTGTGACAAAAATAGCCCACATATATATGTAGAAGGCTGTTCTATTTACAATAATTTATTACTGATTATATTGCCAGGTTCAATATTTGGGTCAGACTGAAGTCTTCACTCCTGAGCAAGTTATGGGAATGATGTTAGGAAAGCTAAAAACCATTGCAGAAAGAGGAATGGAGACCAAAGTGACCGATTGTGTTATATCAGTAAGTATAAGCTAAGAAACAAGATATCTGTGGCAGGTGAAACATGAATACCCATACAATCTACATAGCAACAGAATCATAAATTTATTCAAAGTTCTTGTAGCCGTCTGTAGTAGGGCTTTTCTCACACCTGAGATGAATACAAAATAAAATCTAGGTTACAGTGATGAATTTTTAGGTTGCAATCAGTTTATTTCAATGTAATCTCTTAAAACACACATGAATCTGCGATAAGACATACAATCTAGCATTACTAATACAACCACCAATTGCAACAAAGATAATGTACATGATGTAGTTAAAAGATTTTCACCAGTTTATATTTTTCTGACAGTCAATACAAGATTACACTATTTGATGTTGGTTAAGGAATGTATTTGAGTGAGTTTGAAAGGATATAATGAAAGCACATTGATTGCAAAGATGAAACATTGCCTTAAAATATGAAAGGACATGTGGCTTGCATTTTACTGGCTGCAGCTGGAGTGGAGACCTGCCCTGACATCTGTTGATTGGTTTCAAAGTTATGCATCCAAATATTCCAAATTGAAACATTTTCTACATTTAGAGTACTTTTAACATTTATATAGCAATATTGGGGGGTTTATGGTGGGTAGGTTAGTTCGAGAGCGTTAAAAACTGAAAGAAAAAAATGAATATGGGAGTGATACAGTATGTATAACATTTTGACTGATGGAAACATTTGGGGGACAACACACCAGTAGAATAACAATACTTACAACAAACTCCAGACAGTATTCTATCAAAAGGAAGATCACCTAACTGTATCAAAAGATTGTTTATTATTCTCTTAATATTTACTTGTCTTTCAATTACCATTGTAAAATACAGAGATTCTAATAAATACATTGTATTGTACTGTATCTTATCTTCATGCGAAATAGTATTCTCATTGGTCAACACTTACAATTAATACAATAATCACAATCACAATATAGCAGCAAATTTGAATAACTATTGTTCTGGACTGACTAGCCTCATGTTCACATGGAAACACGAAAGTGCTTTCACATGAATGCAAGGCTAGTCAGTATAAAACAATAGTTATTCAAATTTGCTGCCATATTTCAATTCCGTGTATGGTTGTGTCCATTAAAATTGCTTGTCACAACCATGTAACTTGAATTGTTTACAAATTTGCCAACTACTGGTCAAGGTTCTATCATGAGGTCAAAGTTTTGGATTTAATTAACAATCTTTACTTTAATACATGTAGTTGGCTGTTACATAATATGAATTTAACATTTAATTTTCACCAGGTCCCAAGCTTTTACACAGACAGACAAAGACGGTCTATGCTGGATGCGTCAGCTATGGCAGGATTAAACTGCTTAAGACTTATGAACGATTCTACTGCAGGTAAGTCAATTTTATTCTCCTATAATAAACAAGAACAGTGTTTGATTAATGTCATTTACATGCTTGTAGAATAAACTTCTCATAAGCAGTGAGTACTAAAGGGTTATTAACTGAGCGCGAGGTCTGTATGGAAAAATATCAGACCGAGGTCTTGACAGTATGGACCGAGCCCAGTGAGGTCTGTACAAAAAAGACCGAGGTCTGATATTTTCCCATACAGACCGAGCAAACGAGGTTAATAACTTATTTATTATATGGACTTAAGAAGTCCTGCCAAAACAATTTCCAAACGCAAACTTTTCTTTTCATCTGAGACAGTGGTCCTGATATGGCAAAATACAGACCATGTGTTAGCCAATCAGAATTCAGGAAATTATCTAGCCATATAATAAATGTAATTATATTATTGCTTATTGAAAGATCATGATTATAGAACAAAAATACTGTAAAGGTAATTAGAACTCAAAGTTACAATTACATTGCATTTACATCATACTTGTATTTCATGGTGAAATCGTACTATACTATTCCTTTTTCTTTTCACTGAACATTCTCTCCTTTCCCTTTTGGAATTTGCTTCACAAATCACCTGATTTTTGTATTCATGCTGGCAGCTATTTATGGATCAGAAAGTACAACAAAAGTACAATATTTTTTCTTTTGCTTTTGGTTATTTTGTTGGGTCTGGTTTCTGTGGTTTTGATACCTTTCTTTTGTAGACTATGAATATAATTCATTTTCCCTTGCATCTGTACTCTAATAGATGCACAGATGATGTCAGAATGTGGTGAAAAAAAAGTACACCATGAGATGAAGTTGAGTGTCAAGGCTGTTGTTCTCATCATTACATTTTGGTATCTTCTGTGCATCTATTAGAGTATGGATACACAGGAAATTGGAATCTATTTGTTTGATAATATTTATCAAAACATTTCAACCAATTAGAGTGCACATAAGATTCAATGATGTCATCTATGGATGTGTACTGTAATCACACATGGTTCTTGACTAATCAGAGCACACATACTATACCAAGACATTAATGGGAACACACCCTATTCACTAGACTCCTTTTGAATGTAAAAAAAAACCATTCAGATATGTACAGTGTATTTGTGGTGGTGTGAAATTACCTTGGGGTGGTGGGAAAGTACACGTATGTACCTTGTAGTGAGGTTTAGGGCTTGTGAATACTTTGGAGAAAGTCTTCCCTAAATTTTCATTCTTCCCGATACATCTCTGTCCTCCATCAAGCATTCAGTATTAAGAGAGATATCCATTGAGATGGAACTCATAATTGTTTTAGTAACCCTAACACCAAGATACTTAAAAATTTCATATCACAAAACACAACATATTGTAATTTAATATTGTAACTTTTCTGTACAGTTGCTCTTGCCTATGGTATTTACAAGCAAGACCTACCAACTGACAAAGCCAGAAATATTGTATTTGTGGACATGGGACATGCATCACTTCAAGTAGCTATTTGTGCATTTATAAAAGGACAACTTAAGGTAAGCAGTCATTTTATAAAATGTTCTTACCATAAATATCTTGATTTAATCTCCACTTGAGATTTAGATTGGTTGAGTACATGTAGATATGAAATGTTGTAATACCCCAACTTCCATTGTATCTGCCTTTTTAATTTGATGATCTAATTCTTGAAGATCATTGGATGTGAGCATAAGCAAGGTCTACAGACATGCATTTAACAATAGTTCCACATTGATCTTATGTAGTGTATGATGAATGACAAAAAAGTGATTTTAGAGTCTCTTTTCATGTTGCTAACTAAAACCTCCAGACTTTGTATGTGAGATCAAGTAAATTCAAATGTGACAGGCTACAAAGGCCTTCATGCATCTTAGTGTTTTTTTTAGGTGGAACTCATTGTTGTAATCTATTGCATTTCCAGGTCCTTTCAGTGAGTTCAGATCCTAATCTTGGTGGAAGAGACTTTGACAGAAAGATTAGCCATCACTTTATGGAAGAATTTAAGGTGTCACAACTGTTCTTTTTTAGCTCTTCAAATACTATTTATAAGTCGAACATCTGCATGAAGCCCTGTACAGTAGGTGGCTAAAATATAGTTTCAGAATTATGATGTGCATTAATGTTTTCTACTTACATTCACAAACATTGGAAAATATATTTTATTCCCACTCATTTATTTTTCTCTAAATCCCTTTTTCCATTTTTTTCTTTAACAGGGTAAATATAAGTTAGATGTCATGAGTAATGCCAAAGCAAAAGTAAAACTGACAAATGAATGCGAAAAACTCAAAAAGCAAATGAGTTCCGTCTCAACTGATATCCCTATTAATATTGAATGCTTGATGGAGGACAGAGATGTATCAGGGAGAATGAAAAGGTACATAAAATTGTAAATTTTAACAATGCACAATGCACACACATGTCTCTGTACTGTGATTTTAACACAATGGGAGATGTAGAGCACAAGAAAAGCGAGCTTAGGAATATGACGCTTAGGAAGTGTTACTCTTGCCTTTGGAGTGCTCTAGATCTTCCAGTTCTGCAACTTGCACTGCAACAATGTTGCACAAAATGTTGCATGATTTGCATGTATTACCACACCTTAAGATTGAAATTATTTCATCAATGAGCTGTTTTTCACCCCTTGTGTCCCTTGCGTGATATTTTAAATTTTAATCCAACAAAAACAAAAATATAATATTTGAAAAGAGCACACCAAAGTTAGCATAAATTGAAATTTTTAGGTAGTTTGGATGAATAGCACCAAAGTTATAGGCGGCCAAAATTTTGTTAAAAGCACAAACTTTAACTGCCCATAACTTTGGCAACTGCCCATAACTTTGGCGCTATTCATCAAAACTACCTCAAAATTTCGATTTTTGCTAACTTTGGTATTTCTCTTTTCAAATATTATATTTTTGTTGCCATTGTATAAAAAAATTAAAATGTCATGAAAGGGGCGAGAAAAGCTCATTGTCTAAAATTATTTCCTTTCCTCTTTATATATACTGAAGTCTGATTTCTATATCTTTAGGCCAGACTTTGAAGGGATTTCTAGTGATTTGTTGGCAAGATTTGAAATACCTCTAAGAAGTGCACTGGAACAATCTGGTATGTACTTACGGATAGACCTTTTTATTACTGTGACTGTGAAAATGGCTTGTTCACATTATGGTACGCTCATGGCAGGAATTTTTTAATGTTCTTTTTTTGCATTAAATCACTGACACAATTTTACAACAGCACGCTTTTTAGATAGTACATGTTCATTAGCGATGCTCATTGCCATAGGAACTAAAATATATAGTTTAATTCAAGGAGTGTCAACCAATAGTTATAGGCTAAAAAGGCTAAAAACTACATGTAACTGTACTTTTACAGTATCACCATATTATAAATAATTTACAATAGCATTCTGTAAACTTGACTAAACTTAATTCTTTGCCAGGACTCAAGCCAGAAGATATAACTGCAGTAGAAATAGTTGGAGGTGCTGTCCGTACTCCTGTCTTCAAGGATGTTATTAAATCTATATTTGGAATGGAGCCAAGTACAACACTTAATGCTGATGAAGCTGTAGCCAGGGGATGTGCATTACAATGTGCTATGCTCTCACCTACTTTCCGTGTTAGAGAATTCTCTGTCAATGACATTGCACCTTACCCCATTGTACTTACTTGGAAGTCACAAAGTGAAGAGGACCCAGGGTGAGTGTAGATGGTAATACAGTATAATTCCTATTAAGCAGTGGCCTATTGAACTGCCACTCCCTATTTAGCAGCAAGTTATTGAAAAACTTAGTAATATTTATTTGCTACTTGCCCATTCCTTGATGGTGGCTGCTTAACACAGGTTGCTATTGTATATAAATTCTTTAACTTTAAAAGACCATTTATTTAAAATCTGGATTGGTCTTCTAAGAACTAGAAGTGTTCTTTAGTGTTACAATACAATACAATACAATACAATACAATACAATATACATTTATAATTACTTGATTCAGTTGTCTCTAGCTTATTCACATTTTACAGACATTTTGGTCCAAATGAGGACCTTCTTCAGTGCACAAAAGAATGTTTGCACGCGTGATCTTAACTGTTAATGATTAGAGCACACTTTACAAGAATTCACCAGTGTTCTATAAACTAGACGCACATGTGCGTTCACTCGTGCCCCTGGAGCCCTTTTTAAGAGAGGCTCCAATGACCGGCTCTGTTCGTACTCTTCCCCGAGCCGTTTCACGCATTCTTCACCATTCCCGGAAATAGCTAACCGTAACATAATGACCTTTTTTGAATCGGCTAACTTATTAAAACTAAAAAATATCTTGATTAGTCAGTTTCTCTGTCAACAGCTATTAGTGTTTGCCTTTGTCTTTCTATTATCATGCATGGGTATTAGATATCTCCAACATGCAAAAATATACCAGTTTATTCAACTTCTTATTTCACTATATATCTCAATTGTTTGCTGTAAAGACTTCTACAACGGCATATTTGACACAATAACAAATCGTGTATTTTTTCGTCCATGTTTCGGATGTTTTGTATAGGTAATCATACGGTTTCGAGTTCAATTTGGAATTAATTTGCACGAGTGTGTTTTTCAAAGAGTAGCAAAATTGCACGAGCCCGTAGGGTGAGTGCAATTTGAGCTCTTTGAAAAACACACGAGTGCGAATTAATTCCAAATTGAACGAGAAATCGTATGATTACCTTTTAATGAATATACATGAAAAAATTCGAGAAAATAATCGGTGATTTTTGTAAGAAAATCAAATGAAATCTCGAGAAGAAAACTTTCAGTGCGCGCTCGTTGAGATGTGATGGCGCGCGCAAGTCATCAAAAATTTTATTCAACTGACAGCCAGATCCTCATAATTTTTGCCATTTTTTTCAAATAAACATGTACTTTAATGAATGAAAACCTCCATATTTGTAATTCTTGGTTATGTTTTACAATAGCAGTATAAGGAAAAATTGATTTTAATGCGACTTTGAAAATAAAAATTCAAATGTAATCCAGTGAAAGTAGCTACCACTTGAAATGCATAGTCTGCATAATACAAGCTGCCAACACTCCTTTAGAAAACCAAAACTTGGACATTACTGTCAAACTAAGAAAACTGTAAACACCTGAAATATGCCTGGAATGTTCAGTGTGTTAAATGTAAATCTAATTCCTGGTAAAATAATACCAAAATCAAGTTTGAAAATAAATGGCAAACAATTTTGGTGCAAAAATGGTCAACCTATGATTTCAGGTGTACTTTTAAGACCTTGCATGACATTGTTTACAACACAATGAACATTCCAGAAATTTTTGCACGGTTTTCTAGTTTGACATCCATAAGAATGACACAGATATTACCACTGTTTGCCTAATTAGATACCAGCCAGACAAAAGGCTTGACTGGTAGTTGGATAATAGGCTACCATGAAGTCCAACAAAGACAGTGTTCAGACATCAATGTGTTGAAAGTTCTGCCTCAATCTGAAATTGAGTTGAAGTTTTCCCCGTTGTGGCTAGTCTGGTGGGGTGTGTAATTATTTAAACTGATAATAACTTTACTTCTCTACTTATCTTCTATTTACAGAGAGATGGAATTGTTTACACCAAATCATGCTTTCCCTTTCTTAAAAATGTTGACATTCTATCGCAAGGAACCTTTTGTGCTTGAAGCTCATTATCAAAATTCCTCTAAGTTACCCATCAAAAATGGCTTCATTGGTGAGTTTGAAATTATCTTTTTACAAACTGGCATCTTGCTTATCCAGAAAGTTGGCATTGGTCCCAGGGGGCATCTGCTGTTGAGACAGTTCACTGTACATCCAAATTATTAAACTCTTGTGCTGACTTGTGTAACTGGGCCCAGAAATCTTTCATTTTAAAGAAGAGACAGTTGAATACTGCTGAATATACATTGCTTTCCTGCTTTCTGAGTGGCTGTATTTTCTATGGTGTGGGATAAACAAGGACATATCACACACACTTGGCTCTCACTATTAAATGATCTGAAATGGGAAAACAAAAAACAAAGCTAAAAAGGTCTATTACTAAGGCACCAACTCCTCCTCCTCGATAAAGTCCCTGAGTATTGGTCCAGCCAGGAATTGAACCCTGATTTCCAGCACAAAATCAATGCTCAACTAACGGAGCTATTTGAGGGGCAGTTCCTTTCTCACAATCAACATTTTGACATTATAGGTAGTTTCTCTGTGAACAATGTTGTTCCTGCCCCTGATGGAGACTCATCAAAAGTTAAAGTTAAAGTCCGCATGGATTTGCATGGGATTTTTAGTGTCAACTCTGCACAACTTGTCGAGAAATTAGCACCAGAACTTGAACAAGAAACTGAAGCTATGGACACAACACAGGAAGGGCAGAAGAAAGATGAACAACAAGTTGATGGAGAAGTTCCTCCAGCTACCGTGAGTATTTCTTCTTGTAGAGGTACTCTTAATGTTGAAAACAAAAATTCATTATGGTGGAACCTCTTTACAGTGCACGTACACTGACCAAAGTCACCCAAACAAGTTTCTGTGCAAATTATCCAATCATGATCACCAGATGATCTGAGCATCGCGAATTGACCAATCAGAGCGCATTGTGTGGTCAGCGAGAAAAAATCCATCCCATGATAACTTGCGATCGTTTCGCTAAGGTAAAAACAAGATGGCGGACACAGAGGAGAGACGAGGAAAAGTGAAAAGTCGCCTTAGTTGTCACTAAACATTCAAAACCTTCGCTAAACAATCTTAAAAGGACCTTATTTAGTAGCGATGTTTTTATTAAATGCATTTTGGAGTTGAAAAAAAAAATTGAATTCAGTATATTCCTTTATGTTTTACTAACATACCAACACGTGACGCGTGCGAAGTATTATTTCTGGACCAAAACCATAATTACTCTTCGTGATTGGAGTTGTTTTGACTTCTCAATCGTTCTGATAATAAATCCTTGAAAGCTTGGAAGAGCTGAGAAAAAACTTTGACAATGGAAACAGGATCATGGTGCTGAAGTTCTAAAATGCACATCTGCATAGCTCGCACTAACGTGGGATCGTGAACAACAGGAAGATATTCTTCTGGGTTGAGTAGATGGTTCTCTGGCACAAATTGAGGATAAGATGGACATATTCCATTCGTAATGGCCTTCAGTAAGTGTGGGATATTCTTCAGCTCTGAGCTTGGCGTTTGTCCTAGAAAAGTGATGGTGACTTGAAGTATTTCCTCACTCTCTGTGAGGCCACATTGCTCTTCTTTCCATGCCGATCTTCCAATCTTCTTGGACATCACTGGGGCCTTGCACACATCTAGCACAATTGTATCGGCCGATAACTTCATTCCCATTACGTCAGGTGTGGAAATTGTTATTCTTCTCTTGTCCTCTACCTGGGATTTCTTCCGTTCTATTACCAGTTGTGGAGGTTTCTTACTGGGATTCACCTTCAGCACGAAAATTTCCTTTGATACACGTAAATCTTCACGACTCCAATGGATGTGGACAGTATCAACGCTTTTTAAGTGGTAGGGATTGGTGCGTTCCTGTTTGATGGTCTTGAAGAATTCAGTTGCATTTTCTTTGTTTACTTTTGTGACACTTGGTATCTTATTTTGTGCCCTTTCTTTAAGTTGGCAAAAGAGATCTGAAATATCTTCAGGAGAACCCTCTGGTATCTGACTTGCCATTGACATGATCTGATCTGCTGTCAAGACAGTCTGAACTTCTTCATCATGGTCCTAGAGGCAAGTAATATTGCAAGTGTTTATTTATTTATATATTTTTTAATTTTATCATGTATTTTTATTGACTGATCTGTCTATTTACAAATGTTGTAACCATCATCAAATATATATAAATAATATTATATACAGAATTACAATCCTACACTATACTGTAGCTTTCTCAGTGATCACTTCCTTTTTTACTTACTTCTAAATGATTTATATCTTCAACCTGAGGATCTTCACTGCCATTTACACTACCTATCATATGTTGCTCTGCACTCTCGTCAAAGGGAAGTTGCTAAAAAGCATGCAAAAATTAATTTTAAATGTGATTTTTCAGATAGATTCAGAGCCAGCCAAAAAAAGTGATTTTTTCAAACTTCAAGACAAATTAAATCTTACCACTTTAACTTTTTTTGTCTTGACAGGGTCTGCTTCTTTTGCATGTTTGCGTTTGAATTTGGCATCTGATGACAAAAGTGATGATGTTGCTTCTCTACACTCAACTTTCATTAGCTCATTATGGAATAGTTGAGTGATAACAAGCTCTTCTTGTTCATTCTTGGTAATAGCACCACTACGTCCTCCACTGAATCTGAACTGACCAGACTTTGGTTCACCTGTGCTGTCTCCATGGTGCGGTCTGTAAAATTCTTTAGTGTTAATGGCAGACCAATATGTTCTACATCACTGGAAGCTTTATCAATATAGTAGGGAACATATGTTACAATTTGCTTGAGAGATGGTGTAATGGAGAGGGTACCAAAGATGACTACAGCCTGGAACCCAAGTTTGACTCGAGCATCAACTTCATAATCTTTGCTTGTTAGGCCTTCAGGTGTGTGTAGGAGATTAGTGAAAACTGTCTCAAGTCCAGCACCAAAACATGAAAGTACATCAAGAGTGACCCCACTAAAACCAGCTTCTTTAAGAATTCCAGGAAGCTCCTGATGTAAGGCAAGAACTCCAATTTCATCAAAGGTTATTTTTCCCTCTTCTGAGCTGACATGATGTGCTACTTTTGTCATGGATTTGAGACACTGGGTTTGAGAACCTGTTAATGCTTGTAGAAAAATGTAATAATGTTTAGGATTAGAAAATAATATAAATTCATGCATGAATTTACATTTAAGCTAAGAATACAGTGAATATTGTAAACCTCCCTGAGCTTTTATTTGCTCAATGTCTCTTTTTCTCTCTATTTTTGGTTGAAAATATTTGTTTTGACAATGGATATATGGAGCTAATTTCTCTTGGTTGACTTTTTTTGCCTCAAACTCTTGTGAATTTTGAACACAAAACTTAAATTTCCTAAAAATATCTCAGTCTGCAGATATCCTACTGTGCATATCAACAACTACAAGTCAAACAGTTTCATCTATACTTTATCAATTTTATGTTCAAAATAACAAAATAATTACTGCAGCAATATTAGGCTTGACTAGCATAACATATTTGGGGTATAAATCCATAAAACATCCCTGTGGGCTTGTATTCAGATGGGCTTATTATAGGAATGGATTTTTTGATAAATAACAGGGCTTATTTTTGGATGAGCTTATATTCTGGGGGAGGGGTGGGGGTTATGGTACTGTATTGACATCAATTTGGTGACTACTAATTTAAAAGAAAGTGTTTTATCATATATGTAGTATTAACTCTTTTTATGTTTATATACACTCGATTGCAGAAAGGTTGTAGTCTATGTTTATACAAATATCTAAAGAGGTGCATAAGCTAGAATACTGCTTAAATTGGCATTAAATCTTGGGTGTTGCGAGAGCTTATTATTTTACAAATTGCATCTCATTTGATATACTGAATAAATTAGATATTTGTATAAATGTAGACTACAACCTTTCTGGAGTTAAGTGTAATTTAGTGTTAGGCCATTATCATTCATGTGCTAACCAGAGAGCAATTGGCTATTTTTTCATAGCAACTTTCTGAAAATAATTGGCACATTAGCATGTTTCTTAGTAAACAAGAGGCATCACTTACAGCACCTCCACTTTTTTGCTAAAATGCTGTATTTCATAACATTTCTGCCTAGGTAGTCTACTTAAACTTCAAATACCAGCCCCAACTTTTGAAGGTGCTCTATGGTCCCTGGTTATAGATTATTTTAAATTGAAACTAGGATTGAGGTGTCTTAATAATTATTTATCAAGATTGATATTGAAATTAATCCCTGTGATTGTTTTTTTTTTATGGTTTGGTTTTGTGGGTTTGTTGTTGTTGTTGTTGTTGTTTTGCTCTGTTTGTTTATTTGTTTCTTTTTGCCACCATTTACTGGATATTTATAATAATTTATTATTGGATTATAACAGTCTATTACTAGATTATAGTAAGCTAAATGTATTCATGATTCATAATAATCTATTACTGGATTGTAATAGTCATATTATAATCCATTATTATTATTATTATTATTATTATTATTATTATTATTATTATTATTATTATTATTATTATTATTATTATTATCATCATCATCAAGGGATTAATATCAATCAGGGTTGTCCTAAAAAATAATGATTTATCATACCATCTCTCTTTGATTACAGTTCTTACCTACTGCGCAATCAGCAATTTTTTTGCAAAGAGTTTCTGCAGATCTCATGGCAAGATGTAAAGTTCCAGGATAGTAATCTTCCATATCACAGTTGGTGATATTAAATCTACCCTGACAACCAAGATGTGATTTAGCAAATTCATTTCTGTTGTGACTATTGTCTTTTCTTACCCCTAGCCAATTGGTGTAATCTAGTGTGCTCTTCTCACTATCAGCGACAGTCCACTCTGGTTTATCAGAGATGACTGTCATGTCACCCAGCTGACGTGCATGCTCAGGTGCATCACAAACTGGGTAACATGACCTAGCGGTTGAACATCCAGTCGATGAACGCCTCTCTTTACCATCTCCAACACAGCGATAGTGTACCTCAAGATTTGAGTTTGTTGGAGCATGACAAATTGACTTTAGCGAAGCTAATTTACTGTATACCCCTGAAAAAGCTTTCATAGTGTTGTCATAGCTATCTTTATCTAGGTAGTAGGCCATAGATAAGACTGTACTTTGTAAATTAAAGGGTTCTACAACCTTAACACGGAGACTAGTCAATCCATTAAAATTTCTTGACCACTTCAGGAAAGGTGCCAAGTCAGTATAGGCAAAGATAATAACGGCACCTTTGGGTGTGTCAATTGAAAGTTGGGTGCCAGGGCGAGACAAAAAGTATTCTAAATAAAGTTTGGGATCTACATATCCAACAACCAAGTCACCATGATGCTCAAATGTTAATCCGACTTTCTCTGCAAGTTCCGTTTTTTTTGCATTCATACTCGAGACAACTTCATCTTTTGGGGGAATAATGTTAATTCCAAACACTTGAGCCAAATGTTTACCCCATGTATTTCTAAGGATGTCTTGCAATCCTTTTTGGCTCACACCAAAAGAACTTACAAGGCCACCAGCAAATTCTTTAAACAGTTCCTTATTGGTCTCATATAACATTGGCATAAGTGTTTCTCTGAAAACCCTTCCGCCATCTGATAGTATCTGTTCACATATTGACTTTTCATTTTCAGGCGTAATTCCACATGAATGTGTGTTAGCTGTAGTGGTGGTTGTATTATTGGCAAATGCAATATTTTCAAGACCAGAAAACTCAGATGACAATAACTCATTTCTAAGTTGCTCAAGTTGCTGTAAAATGTCGACAGTATTTACAGACTGCTTTCGACGAGTTTCACATTTTTTTGTCAAAAATTCCCAAACGGATACACTTCGACACAAACGAGGTAAAGCAAGCACCTTTAGTTCGTCGTCAGACAGTCGCTCTACAACTTCTTTTACTCGTGCAAGTCGGGTCCTGTCCGGTAAATCACTTGGGAAAAGCTTAGTTATTGTTTCTTTTGCCGTTTCTGGCTTTTTTCGCTCCAAATTTGCAGGTTTATGTGTAACATTTTCACGATAGTGTTTCAGTAGGTTGTTGTAAGAACGGTACGAACAGCCACAACCATCGAAATGACACGTAAAATCATTTGTTACCTCCATAAATCATTAAATAAATACTTTAAACTTGTTTTAAACTACATTTTAAGAAAAAAATCACGTCAATAAAATCCTCCACAGCTAACATACATCCGGGAACCTCAAAATTACCGTACGCAAATCACATTTTCAAAGTCATTCCAAGTAATCAAGAAAAAATTCAAATCACACAGCTTTAAGTGTCAAAAAACAGTTTAATAAAAAGTATGATCATTTGCAGAACCAAGAAGTGGTTTTACATAGTCAAAATTAACAAATAACTTACAATCTCGAGGCGATAGCAACGGTCTACATGTCCTGTCAAATACTTTCACGACAATAAACTTCCTCTGCAGCAAAACAAATGCAAAAGTGTAATCTTTGGTTTTCCAAGCTTCTGTACTGGTAAAAATTTTTAAAACAGAGATCGATTCCTTGCAAAAACAAGAAATTCTTCTTTACAGACATCCAGCTTTCAATATGGTGGGCTTCGAATCGAATAACCAAGCCCTGTAGGATCACGGGACACTAGTACTTTGCGCGCGCAAAGCTCTTTGGGATGGATTTTTTTTCGAAAACCGCGAGCAACGCCTGGCATATTAATTGAGATCACCTGGCAAGTATATGAAATGTATTGAAATTTGTTTCATTGATCCCCTTTCCCTCCCTCTCATCCTCCCCCTCCCCTCCCCCTTCCCCAAGAGCCTGACACTCATGCTATAGTTACATGTAACAGACACTAAAAGCAAATGTGGAGACATCAATTCTCAGGACAAAGAAACATGTCAGTATTATTGGTGTCTGTAAGGAAAGGTTCTACAGTAGCTAAATCTTGTTTTGATTTATAGAATAACACTGATGCTCCTCCTAAAGAAAACAATTCAGGGGAACAACCAATGGATGTTGAAGTACGTACAGTATAGAGCAGATTTCGTATGAGTGCGAAACGGACCGCGCCGTGCCGTGTCCGTGTCAGTGCCGTGATGTCTATAAACTAAAAGCATTCGAAATTCCTGCCGTTACCGTGTCGTCACCGTGCGGTGTCGTTTTCACAGTCATGCGAAATCTACTCTTATTGGATTTATTTGATTTGTTGAAATGGTCTAAGAGATTGGGGGTGGGAGGGTGGAAAGTTAAGGGATGGATCGTTAAAGAGAAATATTTCTGTCCATCTCACTACCTTATTTTGTCGTTTTTTTGGCCATTTTTCTGATCCTGTTCATTCCTTTGCTTCTTCCTTCCTTTCTTATTTTCTTTCATTTCTTTTCTCTTGTATATTGGTCTGTATTTCCCACTTACTCAGCTCACTGCCGTCCTTGAAAAGAACATTTTATCCCTTTCTTTTTTCAGCCTGAAAATAAACAAAATGAAACTAAAGAAGAAAACGGAGATAATAAAAACAGTGAGGCTTCTAAACCCAAGAAAAAGAAACAGTCAGTAAAAACAAGTGATCTACCTATAGAAAGTGTAGTTCCTTCACTTGGAAAAAAACACCTTCAAGAAGCAATAGAGAAAGAGGTAAGAAGGCAAGCACTGCTTGAAGACCGGTGCAATATTATTGGGAATGGGTGGTGCCAACACGTGGTTTTCTTGCGTGGCTAGAACACGTAACACGTTGGTAGACTATCTAGGACTCTCACCAGTCCTTTTCTTTTCTTTTACCACAGGATGACCAATATGAATCTACTCTAACAAAACCAATGTATTCTTTCCTATAGAACTCAATGATTATGAAAGATAAATTAGAACAAGCAATATCAGATGCAAAAAACAGTGTAGAAGAATACATCTATAACATGCGGAATGACATACTCGATAAATATGAAAAATTTATGGTTGAATCAGAAAGAGAAAAGTTTTCGGACGCTTTGGACGCTGCAGAGAACTGGCTGTACGATGAAGGTGATGACGCTCAGTCCAAGAAAGTCTATCAAGACAAACTTGCAAGTCTCAAGGTAAACTTATTAGTGAATCACTTCAGATCAGTGCAATGGCTAAAAGGCAAAGGCTAATGTTTTACTTCGAAATCGCGGGGAGTGGTTGCCCAGATCTCACGAGCCAGAGGCTCATGCATCAAGCGTTCGAAGGTGCGCCCTCTATCCCCTCTCTCCATCAGTGCTCCGTTTTAAGGGTATTTAAAGCTACTTCAAGCTACACGGAAAGGAAAGAAGTCGAAACAAGGATGTGAAGTCACTGGGAATTGAACTCGGGACCTCTCGCACTGAAGGCCGCGCACTAACCAAACTGTGCCATCCTTGCTCCTTCGAAATCAATCAAGCATTTTGTTCGTTCTTTTGTTCGTTCATCCATTTTCTCGCTTACTCTTTTGCACATCCGTCTTCTGGCCATTCATTCATCCATCCATCCTTTGCTCCCTCCATTCATATCCAATTATTCACTCATTCGCTCTATCGTTCATCTAACCACCCATCCATTCGTTAGTTTCCTTGTTTTTCGTTCTTTTTAGCTTACAGTATTGTTTTTCGTTCACAGAAATTTGGTGATCCAGTAGAAACTCGATACAAAGAATCATTTTCCAGACCCGAGGCGTTCAACATGCTAGGCAAAACAATTCAACAAATACGCAAAGCACTTGATCTTATAGCACAAAAGGTATAGCACACAAACTCTGCTAGTTTGTTATTCTTGGATATTCAAGATACTGGCTTTCCTTTCCATTCCGGTATGCATGTACAGTGGCACTTCTTTAAAGCGTATACCAAAGAGCCAAAGTGTTCGTAATATAGAGGTGTTCGTGTTATAGAGGTTTCATGTATAGAGATTCCAGATGTCGGGACATAGAGACCTGTCCGTTATAGAGAGGTGTCTGTACTATGGAGGTGTTTGTAAAAAGATGTTCTACTGTACCTATTCCCCAGCGTAGTATAGAATTACAGTTTCGTTCGTGATCCTATTAGTTTAGTCACTTCGGTTTTATGTAAGCCACACCTTGCAATTTGCTATGCACTTCGGCATAAGTTTGTAAGCGTTATTGCGCATACACTTCGTTCAACTCTCCGCTCATTTAGTGCAATTTTTCTCGCAACCTTGCATGCAACGACGTTATTTCATGTTGCATCGACCCCTGAAATTGTTGTGCGCCTTGTTTTCATTGTCATGCGCAACAAACTGCATGAAACGAGCGTTCACTCGGCAGGCTTTCGACGTTCACTCGGCGGGCTCTCGACCCCTCTCGTCTGAGCATGCGCTGTAGAGGCCTGTCTGAGTTTTGTGATACACGAAATAAGCTGTACGATGCCGGCCGAGTAACAAAGAATTGGCGGTTACTGCGGCTTTGCGTTTTATCTTGTCTTTAAAATAAACAAACATAGAGCTTATTTCCGCACACACCAGTTTCGCGCAACGTTGTAGGAAAGTTGGATCGTAGGTACCCACACCCACCCAGATTATCTTGTTGTGCGCGTCCTTGCATGGTGTGCATTATTAGTGTTCAGTTAACATCAACTGCAGTGTATCTGATGTAAATGCTTGTATTATAGGACGAAAAATACGATCATCTGACAGAAGATGAGATCAAGAAACTTCAAAAGGCAGTCAAAGAGAAAGAAGATTGGTTGAACTCCAAAATGAACGCACAAAACAAACTGCCAGAAACTAAAGACCCAGTGGTTTTGACAGTCTCTATTCTCTCTGAAAAACAGGTACTTGGTTTTCTGGTTTCGTTGTTGTTGTTGTTGTTGTTGTTGAAAAACAGGTACTTGGTTTTCTAATTTTGTGATTTGTTGGTGGTTGTGGTGATGATGATGATGATGATGATAATCCTGTTTATATTTTGGTTTTTGTTCTGATTTTCATTTGGTTTTCTGGGCTAACTTTGCCAGATTCCTCTTTTCCCAACTCCCTGGTCACCCTTGACCGTCACTTGCTACTTCAAAACCTGTGATTAATAGAACTGAAGCCCTCTTCCTTCCAAGTCCTTGGTGATTGAATTCACTTGGTTTACAATACTAACGTCCCACTTGTTCTGTTCCTGTAGCTACTAGAAAACACATGTAATCCAATTCTAAACAAACTTGGTTTACAATACTAACGTCGCACTTGTTCTGTTCCCGTAGCTACTAGAAAACACATGTAATCCAATTCTAAACAAACTTGGTTTACAATACTTACGTCGCACTTGTTCTGTTCCTGTAGCTACTAGAAAACACATGTAATCCAATTCTAAACAAACTTGGTTTGCAGTACTAACGTCGCACTTGTTCTGTTCCTGTAGCTACTAGAAAACACATGTAATCCAATTCTAAACAAACCAAAACCAAAGAAAGAAGAACCGCCGCCAAAAGACGAAGAAAAAACGAATGAAGGAGAAAAAGCAGGAAAACCTGACGACAAAGACACTAAAGAGGGCGAGTCCATGCAAGAAGACCAAGCACCCGAGGGAGAAAACAAACCATCGGATATGGAAGTTGATTAAGGATAGAATATTTTGAGGATTTTAACTGAAAAATATGCTGCAAGATCAGAAGAAAAGTTGGAAAAATTACGAGAATTTAATTAGAGCATATGGGGTCGATACGCTTGAGGGCGGAGTCGTGAAAGAAGCTGGAGTAGTGCGCGTACTACCAGAGTTTTATCCCGCGCTATTTGTGCGCATTTTGCTTGTAGTTAGCTTTTCTGCACATAAATTCCTCCATAATTGATGATCATTTGCATGTGTATTTTGCTAGATTCTAGAGTTTTAGGAGTGCAATATTCTTGCTAGGTTATTATAAATTTGCTGCACTTTCAGATCCCCTTCGTTGTAAGATTTTCCTGCTAATTTTTCCGAATTATAATTTTATCAATTCACTTTGTCTTCATTGAAATACTTGATAAGCATTGTTCGCAGCGGAAATAAAGCTAAGCGATGGTGAGGATAGTTATTGGTTGTAGTGTGTATATCGCAATAGCCGACTTCCGAGATACACTTCAATTGCCACATACAAAAGTATCAAGACGAGGCTGCGTGCATAAAGCTCAGTCATTCGTAACAAGACAAAAGTTTTAGCACGTAGCCTCGTTCTAAATCCTTTGCGTCAGGTGAAGCATATCTCGGAACTGGACTATTAGAATGGACAGTCAATTAACATCGTGACGCCACTTAATCTAAGATTAAAAAAATTAAAATTTTCTTTTTATTCGTAGTTATGTTGTCATTGGGAAAGATGGAAAGAAAATGCGCCAATGCAAATACGAATGCGCATTTTCGTACCTATAGAAAGAGTAGCCTCCGTTCACATGAAGGCGAGTTGTCCCTGGTAGCAGGGATAACTTTTGTTTTGTGTCTCCCAGGGAAAAGAAAACAAAAGAGTTATCCCTGCTACCAAGGACAACTCGCCTTCATGTGAACGGGCCCTAAGACGGTCGTCGAACTGAGCGGATGACCCCTCGTCGTTCGAAAATCATGCTACAGAAAGTCTGAAAGAGAAGGGATCGGTCGAGTCCCATCCTACAGACAAGCTGAACATTATTCGTCCAGCACGCATGTTGATTGCAGCCTTCTCCAACGGCGTGCACACTATCATCGCAGACGGCTGACTAATTGTCGGATGATATTCACTGGATGAACTCAGCGTTCCAAGAAGGATGTTACTCATACAGGATGTAAACATTGAATGATATTGGACCAATATGTTGCACTTGTTCTGGCGAGCGAGAAATGCTAAATGATAACTCATATGCACTTAATCGTAGAGCGTTCGAGTGCCGACTCCAGCAGGTGTTTCATGAGTGACTTTATTTGACCCGTGAAAAACTATTATTTAGTAAGGAAAAGAAAATGGTGCAGTCCATTACTAACTATCAATTTGCCAAGTTTTTCACCAGTAAATAAAACCATTCTATCAATATCCCAACAATAGAGTTTTAATTTCTTGGTATTTCAAAACTTGTATTTCGTGAGTAAAGTGAATGACGCCGTTTCCTCATAGTTCCGCCATGCATTTCCACAATTTTGAAAACTTTCAGTTTCGTGCGCGCTTGCATCCATCGTGAGCTACATTAATCCTGATAAATCTCAAAAATGTATCTTTTCGATTCGCGTCGTTTGTCTTCGGACACTGACGAAGGCAGTACATCAATAGCCAGTTATGAATGAGGAATAGAGAGTGATGATGCCTTTATGATTAAAATAACTTCAAATTAGCCCTTGGTCTACGGAGCCCTTTGGGACGTTTTGGACCGTCCGGCTAAAATCTCCTGCGCAGGCCTTGTTTGGGATTATGGCCTACACTATAGAAATTAGGTACAGGCTGCAGCATGTTTGCTTAAAACTTACAACAATCTGTAAACAGGAATCGAAACTAAAACACTATGCACCCTTATGGCATCCAAGCACAGACTGATCAAGACCAATTCGCTGCAGTGAGCTGACCCCATTCAGCGACCATTTCGATGAAACGGAACCGCGCGCGACCTAGGTTGAAGCAATGTTAAAAATTTCTAATCAGATTTAGGTTATCGCTATAGTTCAACAATCGTAAGTGTAAACATAGCCTTTGAGGTGTTCAGATAACTAAGTGTGGGGGTAAACCCCTATAATCCGACCACATATTTGTTATGGTCGGTTTAGGTGTCCATTGAGAAAGCAATACCGCTGACCTGTTTTGATGAGAGTTCTTGTCATCCAAAATGTTATTGTCCTTTCCTAGTTCGAAGTGACAGTTCATACAAATTATCTCGTTGTCCCAACGAAATATGAGTGGCCATGAAGTGTATGTGGGCAGCTATTACCTCATAACTAAAGCACATACACTATTTTTGGGATGTTATCAGCAACGTCATTATCAATTATCTCTGGGTGTTCATATGTAATGTTACCCCTACCAACAAACTGCATAGTTGGCATGACCTCTGTTAACTGGATTCAGGGAAGCTTCCAGTTCCCCTCACGACACACTGCATACAATCACAGTACTCTGGATAGCGTCTGAGGAATGAGATCGTGATCAGTCAGCCGTGACTGACTGGCTGGGTCATTATTTGAATATTGACAGCATTTGGACGCTTAAAATCGCAGTACAATGAACAAGTCGCGGTCATTTGCATAACATTACGATTGTTATATTGCCACAACTTTACATCAACGGGGCAGTAATTTAGGAGAAATCACAAATCCAGCGATGAGCATTGTTAGGGACGGGTCCTCTGGTGTCAAAAGCAGAAAAACTAGTACAAGTTTACGTCAAGAATACACAAGTTTTATAAACACCGATGAAGGCCTAGTGGAGGCGCGAAGATGGATCGAGGTATGTTGACCCTCCGAGCTGAGCTTTCCTACTCTCTGCACCAACTGATGTCCCAATTTGTTATTTTTACGGACAGAGGGTGACCTTCACGAAATTCAAGCACAACGATTTCAGGGAATCCTTGGCGGATGGCGTTTTGCTTTGCGAGTAAGTCCAAATAATATTTTTGTGTGAACTCTGCGGTTGTTTTGAATGCTGCCTTTAATAGAATTTCAATTAGCACAACAATATTTGCGTCCAGATGCTTGTAAACACTCCAGAAACTATATCCTCTTCAAATTATTGCAAGGTCTTGTTTTCCAAGTCGTCATTTTAGTCAGGACTTAGTGCAATCAAAACTCCTTACACTTGTATTTTGGTACTAATTTATCTCGATGAAAGACCGATTACATTCAATAAATATGGACATTTGTAATGTTATTCTCTCTTTATAGCGTTTTGAATTTCCATATCTGCACCTTAGGACGCCGCGAAACTGCAGTAAATATCTTGTCCGTTTGAATCCAACGGTTTGAAGATTCTACTGTACAAGATTCAAATTCTTTTGGACCAAAAGTTATCGCTTTCAAGGCTTTTGTTTCAGCGCTTCATAGTTTACATAATTTCTTGAACGCGAATTTGTGGTTTGAAAATCTAACTGAAGATCCACTAATTTTTGCTTTGCGTTTCGAATTAAATCAAAACAAACGAAGGTTTTTTACAAATCCTTCAATTTTCGTGACTCCACAAACTTGAAATTCGATCACAGCTCTTCTCCGTTGAAATATGACCTTTTAGAGAAAAAAAAAACGGTAAAGTTCTTCGCTTTTGAGTTTAGCTCGTAAAAAATGTCATTTGTCCAGCTTTTTGCTCCCACGTACCAGGCTGAATAGCTTTTGTCTACTTCAACAATTAAGGTCTATTTTCAGGGTTTATGCAAGTTGTCTACACATGATAATCCTCTCTTATTAGCTAGGAAATTGATAAACCATGAACTCTCAATATTTGCTCTCATAACATTTTGTAATACTAAAAGATAGAAGTATATTTATTCATCATTTTATTTACTTGTATCTAACTGTGAAGCGTCTGTGAAAAATGAAGAAATCCAAAATCAAATAAGGCTTAGACCTCCCCAAAGTCATGTCAAAAGTTAGTCAAACTTTGTTTTTGCTTGAATGTCCAAATGTTTCAATTTTTATGTGAAGTTTGTTACCTATGTTTGACAATTCTGTCATTAATCATTTAAACATCATTCTTAAAAGTAATTGAATGACAATTATTGGGGGTTCTAAGAGAAAAGATATTTTCATTTTGAGTTTTGAAATTGTTTTGAGACAGTTACGAAATGTTTACACTACAATATAACCAACTCCAGTTCATTAATACCTCTCACTCATGAATTTCCGTTCTTTGTACTTCATGTATTTGTAGAATTTAGTTTACTTTCTAGAGTATTGTGTTAAAACTTTGCGCGTCAAAATAGTTACAAAAAAGTACAAAAATGCCACCAAGATTATTTACACCTTAGTAAATCGTTGATAAAACAATTAACAGTAATTTTATACTTCGAAAATAAATTTTATTTTTAAATCTAAATATTTGTTCTTTTATTATTCTCTCTGAAATTTTACCCTAACTTAAATGAGTATAAACCGATTTCTTCAAAGCCTCAATATTCAATCTATTTTATCTCATTTGGTGTTATGTCATGTCTGACTCAACAAGTCAATTACATTCCAAACATTCTTTTCGTCGTATGCAATATTTAATATCTGCGCGCCCATCATTTTCTCACCGCATCATTGACTTTTACAAATTTATTGACGATAACGCAATCCCAGCCCCTGCTGGTTTCAGTTATAGTGACTGGGTTGGATGATCTAGATTGTCTAAAATGTTCTTGAATCGTCAGGAGGCTTTGTTTAACCTCTCACAAACCTACGTAGGACTGATCTATTATTATTGCTCTCTATTGTATGATTTTAATTTTACAGTGCAAGTCTGCACGTTTATATTAAAAAAATCTTCCTTTGAATCCACATTCAGTCTGTTAATATAGCTTTATAGAACGTTTTCAGTACTCGCCCATCCATCCACTGAATGAAAAAATCCCTTGCTTTCTAGTGCAATGTTGCCAAAGTAATCCAGTGCTACTTTACTTTTTGATTCTCATTCTGTAGAATAAAAATAAAGTATTTCTTTGATGCACCGATAAGCTGCAATTATTGATATAATAAAAAGTGTTCCTATTCTTGGAGGTGTCTTGGTGCGTCGCCCGCCACGATACAGACTCGTTTTCCGACTCACTGCGACATGCTCGCATTCCTGAGCTGGCAAGAGTTTAACCTGACCACATACTTCGCATAAGCGCAAGCTACAAATAAATACGGACAAAAACAACAATTCAACTTCATTGTTGTTCTGTTTGTTGTTGTTGGTGGTGGTGGTGATGATGATGGTGGTAGTGGTGGTTTTGTTTGTTTGTTTGTTTGTTTGTTTTTGCCCTAATGAATTGCAAGTAATTTGCTACCATTAGCATAGTACGACATGATGAAGATCTTTTCCTCCCTGGATGAAAACTCACCCAATCACACACTAAGTCTTGGACGAATCGTCCATGAAAATGCACGGCCCCTAGACCTGCCCATCCTTTTAGTCTGAACACCCATAGTTGGGCTTCCATCCACACTAAAATAGGGCTTTTCTTTTTGTCTAAGTTGTGAGAACAGCGAACAAAAAATTTTTTTCTCTAGCTAGTATCATGATTAGCATAATAGCCTTGGTTTGTAGCTGTGGTTTATATTCGTTATGCCTAGAGCTATGCATGCTGCTATAGGAAGAAATCTTAGCTAAACTACATGTGAGGATTTTGTGACGCAATTCTTCATCCTAGACATACATCTATATAAAACTAGTTTCTACCTGGAAATTAGAATCAAATCGTTTTGCGGTTTCCCGTCGATAAGGAGGTTAAACGTCCCGTTGTTGGATACCAGTTTTTCATGCTAACCCATGACCTCGTAGAAGCTTTGCATATTTGTCGTATCTTTGAAGTGATTACTGCTGTAAACATTACATGTCATCATGTTTCAGTCATGTTGCGTTGGTAGATTTATATCGCCATCTCCACTATAACAACTACACTATTTGTCCTGTAAGTTACCGTCTTTTGATCCTGGGCTCTAAAAGTTCTTTTTGGCGGTTCTTTTGTGATGGTCGAGCGCCGCTTCGTTACGGCTCTTCTGACGAACATTTGTAATAAGGCAAAAACAAAAACAAAACGTCAATAACAACAATAACAAATCAAACATACAAACAAAAACCTTGTACCTACGGTAAACCTGCTGTCTTTCATACCAATTGCATACTCGGAAGTTTTGAATAAAACCATTTTATAAATAAAACCATTGGAGGTTTAGTAAACCTTGAAAGTTAAGGCTGTCCGTGAAAAGTTAGTGCTTATTTTTTCCTAAAACATTATTGCTTTAGTTGTTCTCTTGCCCTGGTCAAATAATACACGAGAAATTCGCATAACGCACGACAGTTGAATCGACGTTACTTTTATTTGTAAACACGAACGACAACACGAACGCGTCTACGAATTCCTGCCGAATTTTCGAGCATGCGCAATGCGTTTTTCGTCGCTTGGGATTACGCTTTATCAGTGCTTATTTCTATCATCCAATCGGGAACCAAGCGCATGCTGGAGGCCCCGACTTCACCAGTCTGTTCACTGTTACAAGCCTTAGTAGAAATGCCTCTTGACTATCAATAACTATTATCAATAACTATTATTCCTGTTTTACAGACTTGTCGTCAACGTTGCCAGTATGTCCATTGGACGCATAAATCGATCTTCTACCCAGTATGCAGGCATGGTAAGTAACGCTTCCACAGTTCTTCATATTCTTTGCTGACTGTAGTGTAAAAGAGCTGAATGTTGTCAACAATGACTTTGTATAAGTCGCCTTTGCTTAATATGGTCGATGATTTATATCAACAGTATGAACCAGACGCAATTTGTGAAAAGAGAGTTGGAAAGAAATACGCTCCTCTTCCCCTTCCCCTCTCCTCCCCTCCCCTTCCCTTCCTTTTCCTCCCCTCCCCTCCCCTCCCCTCCTCTTTCCTGTCCCGTTTCCCAGGCCAGTAACGGGCAAAAATGCAAACAGTGCATGATTTCCATCGCGCGTCAACAAGAATTCTTTTCGCGTAACTATGGCTTCTTGATTACATATACTCAGAGGGAAAACTGGAATTATACTTAGGGCCCGTTCACATGAGAAAGGGTGCCCCTATGTAGTAGGAATAACTCTTTTGTTTTCTTTTCCTGAGTGACACAAAACAAGAAGACATCCCTACTACATAGGGGCACCCTCTCTCATGTGAATGGGCCCTAAAATGAAGAGATATATCTCAAAACACGTTTTCCCGCTATCCAGTTAGCTCATCGACATATTTTACAAGAGGTCTTTGATGTGGTCTGTTTTCCTGTTCAGGGAGGTGGTTCCATTTCACTAGTTTTTCCTGTTGTTTGTTGTAAAGTTAACTTATTCATTTCGGCATTTATCAGCAAAAGCTATTACATGCATGAATGACTTTCAGCGGGATGTCAATGACGAATTAAGCCCAGGGGTAACTGATTGCACCCTCTATATGTATAGAATCGAGTCATGAATAGTTTATATTAAGCTTCCTGTGTTGCTTATTCAAGCATAAGACTAGACGCTAAATTAACACAGGAAGCCCGGCTTGGTGACTTTAATGCAAACAAAACAATCACGTAAGCACATGATAATCTGTTAATGCCATTGCAACATAATTATAATTCCATACACCCATATTCCAGACAATCTGTCTGGTCCGTAATATAACAGCAGCATGTATGAAACGTGTAATTAAATACCCACATATTCAAATTCAAACAGCGAACGGCTACATGTAACGCAAGGGGGCGTGTAACACTATTGCGTTACGTACAGGCTGGTGTTGTATTACGGACCAGACAGATTGTCTGGAATATGGGTGTATTGAGTTACGATTATGTTGTAATGGCATTAACAGATTATCATCTGAGTACGTGATCGTTAAGCCGGGCTTCCTGTGGTCTTATGAGACGCTTGTGAGGAAGATTAAAATGCGTGGGAGTGAAGTGAAAGCTAGTTAACTATGTGGGATTGAACTGGAAGAAGTAGAAAAGGGCATGGGAAGAATGACAGAGATTCCGCAAAATCCGTAATCCAAGGGTAACCTCCTTTGCCTAGGTGTTTTCAGTGCGAAGGAAAGGGAGGGGGAAAAACGAATTATGTGTGCTATACTTGTAACCACAGTTCGCTTGTTCCTTGTGGGAATATAGTTTGAACTCGGCTGTTCCAATACTGATCGTTGGAATCTTTTTTAAAAACTTTAAAAACAAATATACACTCTAACTAAGGCTTTCATTGAAAGGAATGGATACATTTTCGTTGACAAACGATGAAACCTTTTCTTTATTTTTATTTTTTATTTTTTGAAACGTTGGGCACAACAAAATTGCCTGATCGTGTGTACATCCCTCAATGTTGCACGCAATGCTTATTGCGAGTTGCAAAACTAGAACTTAATCCTATTAAACCTTCAATTGTTCAGCGCAATTGTTTTAGAAGTGAACACACGGTGCAACTTTGTAATCGCGTGCAATGTAGAAAAGAGTTACATCGTGTATCGATCCATTACTTCAACTCCTACAAGTTTTGCGACGTTGCGAGCTACGAATTTCATCGTTGTTCTTACCATTAAAATGAACTTTTGTAAACACAGCTGAGCTTGGCTTGCTCCGAAGCAGTTGGGCACAATGTTGCGAAAGAAGTTGTTTGGAACGTTCATTGTTATAAGACTAATTGTATTGTGCGTCCTGGCCTTTACCATTTACATTCTCGCCATTTTGCAATATACACCTATTTCAAAAAAGGTTGTCACCGCTAAGAGCGATAGGCGATAGGTAATAGGTCATTCCAAGACTATTGGTTTCTTAATTAAGCCATCCTAAATCTTTCTTTACACTCTTCCATCAAATATTTGGCAATTCATATGTAAATCAATTACGGAAATCAATAGTGCTTTGCGGTCTTGGAATGACCTATTACCTATCGCCTATCACTCTTAGCGGTGACAACCTTTTTTGGAATAGGTGTATGTATAACCATAGTAATGTGGATTTATTGATTTTCAGGACAATATCAAGTTATTTATTAGAGCATGTGAAGCTTTGGGGTTTAGCAAGTCACAACTTTTTGACGTCGAGGATTTACAGGACGTGCCAGTCAAACGAGGGCAGACTGTGTAAGTTGTTTTGTCAAGTTGTCTCTCTTCCTTCCTTCCTTCCTTCCTTCCTTCCTTCCTTCCTTCCTTCCTCCTTCCTTCCTTCCTCCTTCCTTCCTTCCTTCCTTCCTTCCTTCCTTCCTTCCTTCCTTCCTTCCTTCCTTCCTTCCTTCCTTCCTTCCTTCCTTCCTTCCTTCTCCTTCCTTTCTTTCTTCTTCGTTTGCTCGTTCCTTTCTTCCTTCCTTTTTTTCTTTGTTTTTTGTTTTTTGTTTCTTGGTTTTCTTTCTTTCTCATAATTCTTTATATAAGTTGTTACAAGAGAGCATAAATAAGATATTTATGCTCTCTTGGTTGTTAATAAATGAATTGGTCGTGTGCCTTTTGTCAAGAGTTCATTCTTCTTTGTGTGTTTTTTTTCATCAGTTTTTCAAAAAACTGCATAATTAATTTCTTTTAACTGTCATAATAAGTACAAACACTTTACCTGCAAAAACTGAGCTGGAGAACTTGGAGAACATAACTGATATTGTCAAAATAATTTGCCAAAGTATTTCGATACATTTAGTGATGATCTGTCCAAAGTTTCCACCAAGACATCAAAGTTTATAAAAGGAAATCTTTTGTCTTTGTTATGAACTGTCTGTCTCTATGTCAAATTTGTTATGATTTCTAACTTCTAACTCTAAGTAAGAGTATAATGTTACTTAATTACCACTACAAAGCTTTCTATTTTGCATACATCAAATTCTACATACATCATGAATTATGCATGTCATTTTAGCAGGTGCTTCGAATTTTCATTCATAAACTGAAACCAAAATTATCACAAATTCTCCACTCGTCTGTGCCACAAAATTCTCACTTAAAAAAACCCTGCAAAACCATTAATTAGTGGTATGTGTAAAACTGTCTTCAAATTAATTCAAGAAATATTTTGTATGAGATTTGCAAACTTTTACCGGACAGTATCTCTAGCTGGCCGCGGAGAGACTGAAACTAGTCCCTCTCGACTTCGCTTCCGTTCGCAAAGCGTCCATCCAACTGTGGTTACTACACTCATAACGAATTGTCTCGCTTTCTCGTAGCCTCGACAGAGCTAAAGAGTCCCAGAGAAAGCTAGCAAAGGTAAGATACCAAATGTTAAATATGTTAAAACTTTTAAGTAGGGTCGAGAACGAATTGTTGGCTCAGCTACAGCAAGATAATTTGTGCACGTGAAAAAATTCCAGTATCTCTTATTATTTTAATTCAGTGATACAGAACTCCGATAAGTTTATTATACGTTGAGGCTTGTCCTATAGCCAGGCTAGAATGCCAGTGTGTTGTTGACATCTAAACTATATTTATAACCGTTTGCTAGCATGATTGTTTATATTCATTCTGCAACAGGCTTGTGTTTGCTCGGGCAAAATCTAACATGTAACCAATTAACTTGTAAAATAAATTGAATTTCACTTAGGGAACTAGTTAACCTTCCATCGACATTCATATATGCTCGTTTTCTCAAAATTATAAGCTTTAGATTAAGAAACTTGCACAAACAAAGCTCCAAAGAATTGACATCGAATGTTTATTAGATTCGAAGTGTGATTTCATGGACATTTCTATTCGTTGGGACAGATCATGTCGCCATCGCTGTTTTGTAGATTGTATCACAGAGTTCTTGACGAAGAGCTTTTTCGATACAAAGCAGTATAAGTATATAAAAATAATTCCTCAAGAATGCCGTTTAATCCTGTTAACCCTTGCACTAACTCTCGCTTTGAATTTGGCGTTCTTTTGAAATTACGTGGCTGGTTTTATTTAGAACAAAATTCTCGCTTTCTGTGTATTTCTACAAAATCGAAGAAATCTGAGTTCCCCAAAAATGATTGAGTCATTGTAAAATCTCAGAAGAGCGATGTTTCTCGTTCTTTTTATTTTATCCAAGGACTATGTTTACTTTTCGTCGCTTCTGTATTTCTCACCGCCATGACTGTTTGCATACTCATCTTTTGTTTGAAGCGGCGAATCGAGATGCGATAGTTTAAACGCTACCATGACAACCAAATCTGGAAGGAAGAATGCCCAACTCGACGCTATGATCTACCAACGCTTTGCCGTGACATTAGGCCCACACATAAGGTCATTTAAAACCATTTGATCACATTAAAAAAGGTCCCAAGCTAGGTTTTGAAGTGCTTGTGAATTTAAGCCATCTTTTTCTTGATCTACTTCCTTTTTTGTTCGATAACAAGAAAATTCGGCAACATGACATTGATTGATTGATCGAGAAAATTATGTTCCAACATTTTTTTACGGAAAATTATATTTTTTTAACTGAAAATATAATTGTCGCGAAGCCAAAAATAAGAAAAATAATGGCAAAGAACCGTCCTTTCATTTTTCATAATAATTTCCAAACGTGACAAACGTAAAAAAATCATGTTGTTGTGAAATTAATTAAGTCGTCGCGAAAAATTCACGGACACGGAAATTGGACACGGAAGGCCAAAATATTTAAGGAATAGCGTTCTCTTTTTTTGTGAGTGAAAACTTCCCAAATATGTGAAATATTTAAACATTGTTGATGTTTGAATGAGAAGTAGGAAACAAGGTCAATAGATTAGACGCTCTTTAGGACTATCTTTTCGAATCAGCTATACAAGAGAAGTACCTAAAAACAAAGTGTTGATGTGCAATCACGTATTGCTAGTGTATTTAACCTCCATTAGTCATCTCATAAACGATGGAAATGTCAAAGGCCGAGTGGGGGAGGAGAGGGGGTATTACCTTCCAAAGAAAATGGCACCCCTTTCAAACAGCAGTTTCCCATACAGTCTGATACTGAACTCCTGAAATATCTAGCCTAGTTCTATACTACATTTTATAAAATCTCAGCTCTTTTATATGCCTTTAGCATAAATATTACCCCTTTCTGACACTTCCAACGGTGTCTCTTTCATATGCCTCTTTCATATACCTCCAGCGTGCGGGTAAAGATTTCTCTTTTGGGAAGAGCATCCCTGTGTAGTCCATTATGGAGAGTGCCTTCCCAACGGTGTCCGAAACCGCCGGAATTAAAACAAACTCCGGGCTGAATAGGATTTGAACCTATGAACGCGTTTACCAGGTCGTGATGATCAGTTCCCAGCTGGGAACAGTTTGAATCATTGAGTTAACGTGAAGGGTGTATATAATATGACGTCATAGCTACAGAAAAAAGCTATAATTTTCTTCAGTACGTTACATATTGGAAATTTGAGATCGAGGTGCATAGAGCCAAGCATGCGTTTCAAGAATGGTCTCAAAATAAACTTTTTATAATTTTTAATGTCGAAATTGAGCGAATAATACAAATAACTTCTGTATTTCTTAATTTTTTGTCAATCCCATGACTTTGAAGGAAAGACTGTAAATAATATAAATATTAAAGAAACACTTCATTTTCACGAAACCATCAAAGAGGCGTGCGCCGCTCTATACCGGAAGTCAAATTATTCCCGCCAAAAACGCGCGCGCGTGCGCCTAAACACGACCCTATGCCAAAACAAGACCCTATTTTGCATAGCAACCGTTGCACAGCAACGATATATATCAGTACACCCTTAAGTACTCCATCCTCATAAGTGTCTGTTAGTGACATCCACGGGCATGAATTTTCAACCTTAGACTGGCAATGACATACTGTTGCTACTGGGCGAATAGCTCAGTTTGTAGAGCTCCAACCCTGCCCGGAATTTTTTTTCCGGGTTTATGTTACCTAAGTCAAGAACGCCTCACTTGAGAGTTCCAGCTTTGGGAGTGTGATGAGTGGTAGAGTGCAATTCTCTTGTAGCTTTTACTGATACATTTTCGTTCTTTTTGAAGGTCGCACTAACCATCTACTGGCTTGGGAAATACGCTAATGACAAGTTAGACTTTTCTGGTTCATCTGTACTCAAGGAAGAGTGCTTTCAACATCTTCTCGAGGTAATTGCAAAATGCAGGCATTACTGCCTTTTCAATGGACTGGGGTGCCAAGTACATCTTATAGTCTGTAAAATATTTCATGTGGCAGAGATAGTAAGATGCTGCTCTTTGATATACAGTAGCCCCTAAAACGTCCACTGTCATCGATTCCGATCTATGCACTTACCATATCCTGAATTCCTTGTACAATGTCCACCTTTCCACAACGACAAATACAAACTTAACAAACATTATTAAACATGAAATCCAATCAGCTGTCGCTGGTTTCCATTGGAAGTGTGTAATTTAATCTATCACCCAGTCCTCAAGACGGCGGATGTCTGAAGAGGCTCGACTGAGCTTACTTTCAGTATATTCGGATGCATTGTAGACGTTCAGATTTGTATATCTAGATAGTTAATGTTCAGACTTTCAAGAAACCGTCAAAACAAACTATAAATTACAAAGTAATCTGCGATTATAGAGAGTTGTAATCTAATGAAGGTGTCCCCCTTGCAGATTAGATGTACAGCCGTTTCCCGCCCCTCCCCCTCCCCCCCACGGGAAAAATGTTTCCTCGTAGGGGGAGGTGTGGGAAACGGCAGACTAAGGCTATAGATTTGGCTGTGTTAGTTGGCGGGCAAAAAAATGAATTTCCCTCTACTTCACGTTAATTCTAAAGAAGAGATCTTGCTGTCTTACCAGAAAACGTTTCCTGAGCTCCCTGTCTTGGAGGACGCCGACATCGGCAGACGATCCTCACAGTTTGAACCAGTCGAAGCAGTTTTACAAGAGACTACAGAAACTACACCAGAAAAGGAGAAAAACGAGATCGTCACAGAGACAGGAAATTTTAGTACCAAAAGAGAGGCTTTTAAACAGCTTGAACAAGAATCAATAAAGGTACCAATATAATATAATACAAGATAAATTCAGTTAGTAAGTGAGCAATTGACCTAATCCACGCGCGTCACAGTGTTTTCCCAATTCAGCGTGACAGACCTCTAGAGGATTCATTTTCCTTCAAAATATTCGTGAGTATCCCAAAGGAACAACGACGATAATATGACGAGTTTTTAAACAAAAGCAGATCATTCCTCTAGTTGTTTGTCACGCTGAATTGGGACAACGTTGTCACGATGGATTAGGTCCATTTTAAAACCATTCTGGGGTTTTTGCATTTAGAATAATTCCTTTAGTAAAGAACAGTATACGAAAAAATAGATGTAGAAAACGCAACTAGTTTTCTCTTCACACTGAAACGGCGTTTTCTTACATAACGGCATTTTCTTACGTAACGTCGTTGTCTTACGTAAGACTGAAACGGCGTTTTCTTACGCAAAGACTATGCGGTTTTTTTTATTATTTATCTGGATTACTGTGGACTCGTCGTAGGCAAAACTGCTTCTAATTTCCTGGCTTCTCGCGTAAAATACAAAAAGCCCGAGAAATATGTAAGTACTTGGTGTATGCAACACTTAGTGTATCAATAGTGACACAACCATTGATATACAATCTATTTGATACACTTGGTGTTACATACAATTGGTGTATACTTGCTATACATTTACTGCATTCTGTTTAGTAGGATGATCCTAGTACCCGAAGTGAAGACACAAATTTCCATGTAAACAGAATGCAGTAAATGTATAGCAGGTAGGATGATTCGCCTGCTAGGATGATCCTAGTGCTAGGATGATCCTAGTGTCATGTAAAAATCCCCTGAGCGTACGTTGTTTACGCCGTGAAATTAAAAGTCATTAACACAGAATCATGTTTTAACAGCAAGCTGAAGAACAGGAGATTGAGCGTCGACGTCGCAGGTCTTTCTCGTCTGGAGACCAAGAAAACGAATATTTTGACGAGGATCTAAAACGACGTAAAAGTCTTGGTAGCAAGCCTTTGTACAAAGAAGGCGATAGTAGATACAAACATAAAAAAGAGATTCTTGGTGGTTCAAAGGTAGGTTTGCAGTCGGTTTAAATAACATTAGGTAAAGGTCTGTTACACGCACGATGAAATTTTTCTTGCAACTTACAATGCAACGCCGTTGCGTTACAAGTTGTAGATGAGATTGCGCGTGTAACACCTTTTCTTTACAACTTGCAATGCAACGTTGCAAGCTGCGTAAAACAAGCTTCTACTTTTCGCAATGTTGCGAAACAAGTTGCAGCGTGTATTATCTATTCATCAACCTGCAATGCAATCGCTGTCGCAAATGGCCAATCAGATCGCAGTCACCTCTGACATCTCTAGTTTAATATACCACCAAGAACAAGTTACGTTGTGTGTTGCAAAGAGCGTTGCGAACGTCTGACATCTCGTCAGCAACTTGCAATGCTCTGCTTTGTCAGCATTGTATTGGTAGTCGAAAGAGAAATTGCCTCGTGTAACAGGACCTTAACTTTCTACGTACTTCGTGAGGACATGGTCACATGGATATCACCGCGGCAGACTGTGACGCGCGTGTTGTGGGCTATCTTTAAACTTTTTTCGACCGCAAGTCACTCTCGCGCGCTGAAAGTACTTGAAGAGAGAGATTAAGCATCACGTACGCGGCAAACGGCAGAGAGGATCACGTGACCTACGAATTTTGCACCTGACGTTGCGCATTTGGTACTCAAACGAAAGAGCGACTTTTCACGTTTACGGCAAACGCAAAATGATCCATCCTCGCGTTGAATCAGCAACGCCAGAAGCGAGAAAAGCAGATCACGTGATCCTCTCTGCCGTCTGCCGTTTCCCGTGCACGTGATGCTTAAAGTCCCTAATATTGACCATTCAACCCGCGCGAGCCGAACTCGTTCGAAATAACAGATGGAGAACGAAATGCCCTCTAAAATAGCCCAAATATGGGCAAACTTGTCCATCGTGAGCATGTTTCACTATACGTAACGAAACGCAACGTCGCGTAACAAAACGTAACGCGAACCACAACTCTGGCACCCAGAGTACAATACGTCACATTTGTCTGCTAAAAGTTTCGTAAGGACGCGCGTGGGATCTCAGGCTCAGTCTGACTACGGTTTCCTTGTAGGAATAAGGTCTTTTCATGAATCGTTCTTATTTGGTGTCCGAGTACATGAGTGCCCAAGCTAGCACGGTCACCCTTGGATGTTTTTAAGGCCCAAACCATCATGATATAAAGCAATGCGTGAGTCCCACAATGTATTTCGATCGGGATGTAATTAATATCCACTATTCACCTGATAACCCTTTTAAATGGCTGTATTTGAATATATGTCTTTAATCTCTAGGATCCAGTGAAAACCAAGCGTGATCGCATTGAGCAATTTGGTGCCAGCACCGACTCATCATCACCATCCAAGCACCAAATTAGAATGAGATCTCCTGTTGATTTACACAAGAAAAAGTCGAAATTTGAAGAAATGCAACGTCAAGCATCAGAGGTATCATTTTCCTTTCGAACCTTACTAACAGTAGTCTCCTTCGCAGCCGTAGTTAGTCTCCACACGTAACGCCTCCCTCCCCTCCCTCGTGTGTCGATGGAGCGTTCCTTGACGAGACTGAACACGGCTGTGATGAAGACTATACTAACAGCTACAATAAACTGAGAAATTCTTTTGCAACTGCTACTGTTCTACCACGAAAGAATCTTCACTTATTCTCGAGGACGCATGCAGGGCGTAAGGGAAGGGGAGGGTCTTTGTCCGCTTGTGACGTAGTTCAATTGTTTTCTAGCCTGCGTAGCGGCGGCTAATTGTTTTCAGAAGATCGCCTTTGTAGTGACGTTCAGTACTCGGTTGCACGAAGGGTGGATAGCACTATCCGCTGGATAAATCCTTATCCAGAATATAAAATGATGGCATTTTCTAATACATTTATCCACTGGATAAGGATTTATCCAGCGGATAGAGTTCTCCACCCTTCGTGCATCCGGGGCCAGGCGTATTATTTCTCCTATGGCAAGGAATTGTGGTAATTTTCTCGATAGTCTTTGCTGCTAGAGCAGATTTCGTATGAGTGTGAAACGCACGGCGCCGTGCCGTGACCGTGTCAGTGTCGTGATGTCTATATAAACATTCGAAATCTCTACGGTAACCGTGCTGTGACCGTGCGGTAACGTTTTCACAGTCATACGAAATCTACTGTAATGATCGTGATGATAACATGAAAACAATAGTACTCTTCTATTACAGGAAGCTGAAGTTCTTCAAGGGAAGCGCACTCGTCCAAAATCCTGGGTTGGTGGAGAATATAGATCACGAGGGGCCTCCCTGAAGGACAAGACGAGCAAATTCGAGGGTCTTCAGCGACAGGCGGACAAGGTAAGGCCAGATGCCGTAAAACGCTGTGTGGCATTCCTTTTTCAATCGTTGTAAGCTTCTCTGCAGTTCCAGGTACGGCGTTTTATCAGGAAACGGATTGCCTAATATGAAGGGTGTGATGCCGTAGGGATTGTAGTCGAGAAGGTATGAGCTTCATCGAAAACGATGTCGACTCCTTTCCAAAACAGGTATCCCAACTTGTTGATGTTGCGTTTCCCATCGTGGCGATGGTGGACCGTCCAACACAGGTAAACCATCGTTGCGGTGGAGAACCTTCAAACCCAGGCACCCCATCATGGCGAAAGTCAACCTTTCTACACAGGTAACCCATCATAACGAAACACACATTCCACTGTCAAAACGCCGTATTAGAAGCTGCTTTGATTCAGTCGTTTCTTGTCTATTTTGTACATCATTCTCAATCGACCCATACATCCACTCGTTCGTAGGAAAGTGCCGTACTACACGGTGAACTACGCATGCCTGCAGTAGACTATGACGTTAAGAGACAGGACAGATCACCTGTACAAACTGCTGGGGTTAAGTTAAAGGATAAACACAGTAAATACGAGCAGCTAGACAAAGCTGCACAACAGGTACCTTAACGAAGACTTTAGTACAGTTAATTTATGTGCAGACTTCAGTTTAACAGAATTTACATGTAAAGACGAGAACCTCATTTTATCTCTTACATACGGGCATAGAGGGACTGCAAGGGATTAAGAGGTGTTCTTCAAAGAAAATATACCGTATTTAATCAACGCCCTGAACGTTATTTATTAAAAGGGCTCAACGAGAGAGCGTTTATTGGAGAGATGTGTTTTATTAGATTGTAGAGCAGATTGTAGGCGTCCAATGCACGGAATAAGTACGGTAACGCAAATTTTTATCGGACCGGTACGTGCGCAGACTCAGTGATGTACTGCTTATTAGCAGTGCTTCGTTTTTTATTATATCCGTGATAAATGCGGTACCGAGTTTGTGTATGTTGATTGCGCTTATACTTGTGTCTGCAGCGGGAAAAAGACAAAGATATTAGACAATAATATAACTGCCTTTTGACAACGTAACGTAAACTGGCCTGCGTAATTTAATCACAGGACGTAATCACGAGTACTAGAGATACACCGACAAACACAGAAAGAAATGAACTTGAAACGAAAGCAAATCAAATGCCCAAAAATAAACTACCGAAATGGTTACCAGATATTTGCTCTGTGTGTAACATCCACAGATTAATTGCTTATCTTCGTGTATTTTAGCAAACTTTGGTCCTACAAGGCAGACATGATGAAATGGAAACTGACTTTACGTATGATATTGGTGACAAAGTGAACGGCCCTATTACTTTACCTGGTGCTGTTGACGTAAAGCTACGAGACAAGAGGAAACAGTTTGAATCACTGGATTATAAGGCTCAAAGAGTAAGTATATCAGTTTGGTCTTTCTGCAACCTAAAGCCGCGAGCATGCGCAAAGTCTTCCAACAATGTGGGCCAACATTTACTTAGTGCGCAAATGCCGAAAAATGTGAAGTTACGAAGCAATAGGGACACATCCAAGCTGGAGAGACACGATACTATTCGATATACACTCACATCGCGCTGAAACGGACGAAGATATGATTTTTTTAAAGATAAATATTTATCAGGAACTTTTGAAAGAAAACGTTCGTAGGGTCGTGGAGGGTCGTGGGTTCGATCCCGCTGGGGGCTCGGATTTTTTCCGAGCATTTTCAATCCTACACAAGTTACTTTATTTCTTTTCTCTGGGTGGTTGGTTGGTTCACTGCAATTATTTTTAGCAATATTTTTGCTTAGTGAGCAAGTTGCAAATGTTTGATACGAATTTTAAAAACTTTTAACGCAAAATTATCAATCTGACCAAGTGTTGCGCGGAAAATCGTTGTTGCGAATCGTCCCGTGTAACATCATCTTAACTGTTTCTGAATGAAAACGCCCTTCTTTATCTTCGACTCGATCACGTTGAGCTGCGCCCTTCGTAATTCAGCACTTGTCCTGCAAGGAAGGGTAATGAGCTACCCCAAAAATTTATTTATTTATCTAGACGAAAGAGTGAAAAAGTTGATGTTGTTCAATGTTAAGTTTTGATATTGTTTGATGACATTTTGTGATGTTTTCTTGTTATTGATCTTCATAGGAAAGTTCCATTCTTAAACTTCATAGTGGCAAATCATTTGATGATCCAGATCAATATCCTATTCCATTGAACACCGCATCAAGGCGAGCTGACCCTAAACCAAGGCCGAAATCAAACTTGTTCGAATATCAGAGTTTACCGCCTAGTTCAAGGCAGATGGAGCTGGATAGAGAAGAACTTCTTAAGCGTGAAGCTGTAAAACCACTTGAGATCGACTTCAGCGAAAGCGCTCCCGGTGAAATGAACTCGTTTGATCATATGAATGACCACGGATCATGGAAGAGTGTTTCCCCAACACCACCAGCTCCTCCAAGAGGCGACTCTTTACGTTATACAAGACGAGATGAACCTGTCAAAGATAATAAACATGGTAAAACACTTTTGTACAACGCATTCGCTCCTCGAGAAGAAGATCCTTCCAAAGAGAAAGGAAAACGCCAAGACATGAACTACAGGGAGTTCGTCTCATACCCAGTCACCAAACAGAGAGATCGTGTGCAACGCTACAATGCTGCTGTTCAAGAACTTTCCAAAGAACCAGCCCAAAAGAACATCGACACAGGAGGACGTCCTAGAAAGAAGTCCATGGGCAGTGATGAGTGGATTAAAGTTAAAGCAGTTGAAGAACCTACCGACGACATACCAAAACGACAAATCAGAAAACTTTGGGACAGAGAGCCTGAACCAGATGAAGGAGAGCCACCGAAACCAATCCCACAAGTCGATACATCATTTGATAAAGTGGCGAAAACTACATATGTACCCAACGTGCAAAACATGAGATATAGAGATTTCACAGCTGTGCCGAAAAAGCCCAAGGAAAGTGTGGTTTTATCGAAGGCCTCTGTAGAGTTGTCGGCTCCACCAAGGAAGAAGAGCGAAAACCGAAACGAACCGTTCAGCAACTTTGCACAACAAGCAGCTGAAGATGCTAATCAACCAGCAAAGAAACAATCAATGTCATACAAAGACTTTGTGGTGCCACCTCCCAAGGTGCAATCCAAAACAGATTCTTCCGCCAAGGCCCAAAAGGTGAAAAGCTTGACTAGACGATTCATGGAAATAGAAGCCGAGCAGAATAAGCCTAAAGCGTCTGGCCCTCCAGCAATGAAGCCAGTGGTAGATAGAGATGAACTTGTACGCTACGAAAGGGAGTCTCGCGCTCGAAGCTGGTATGGTGTAGATGATGAAGAATTCGAAGGGGCTGCGAGACGACGTGTACGGCGCTGGTCTGACTATGAATACGAAGAAGGGGATCGAAGTAATGCACCGTGGGACAAAGAAAATCAGGAACCATTGCCAAGTAAGTTATTATGCCAAATTTATTGAGCGGTTTTCGTATGAGTGTTATACGGACCGCGCCGTGCTGTGACTGTGTCCGTACCGTGATGTCTTTGAAAACATCCCAAATTCCTTCCGCAACCGTGTCAAGCCGTGACCGTGCTGTCTTCACAGTCATTTAGCCACTAATTTATCCAAAAGTATACACTGACATTTTCTTTATCTTTTGACTAATTCAGATGGTGATGTGCATCCCCATGAACCTCAGGCATACCCAAGTGTCTTTGAAGAACCCCAACCCTACAAAAAGCCATACGAACCAATGGTTGAAGTAAAACAAAATGCACCAGTAGAAAGCAGTCCCAAAGAATGGTATGAAGTTCGGCCACCACCAATTCCTCCTCCTCCTGCAGAAGAAACTGAAATCGAGTCTCAAATCACAAAACCAGTCAAATCCATACTCAAACATGACCCAGTGAACTACGATGAGCCGGCTGCACCCGAGCCTGCACCGGTTTACGTCGAGGAAGAAAGGCCGCAGTCTTTTCAAGCACCACACACACGACCTTACCAACATCCTCGCCCTGCCCAGACGCACGTACGGAGCTGGAATGATTTCGAGAGTTCTCTACGTAAGAAGTCCATGGAGTTGATCGAACATCGTCCTGCAGCTAAGCCACATGAACCACCAAGAGAAGCTCCAAAAACTGAGAGTGAGCCGTACAGGCTGAAAAGGCCTAATGAGTATTTACCGAAACAGCAGTGGAGTCAAGGTATGTATTCATTATATCGTAGTGTCTTAGTTGGATATATTACATTTTCTTTCAGGTTCATCGACATTTTGAAAGACATATGGTCGATGAAGTTATCTTGTGGATCATGATTTTATTCTGTGAAAGTTTATTCTTCCGTGTCACAATGGTTTTTCCACATTTTATTAGTAACACACTCGGCATTCATGAAGTCTTTTTTTATCATCAGCTCCAAAGACCACAAAACCAGAGGGCCAAATGCCTTACGAACCTGCACCACAGGTAACCCATCAGTACCATTATGAGTCCAAGCCAGTTCCTCAGGATTATGAAGCTCCACAAACCAGTCATAACTCTATGCCTACTTCATACCCAACCTATTACGAACCTGTTGTCAATGCTGGAAATTCCCCTGCAGTTGTGGAAACTGGAAAACCGCTATTTGTCAGTGCAAGACTCCACGACGACAAAAGCGAAACCCAACCTCGCAAGTCTCCTTCAGCTGGCCACACTTACGATTTCGAGGCAACTGAAAAAGTTAGTCCTCCAGAGATCCAATCCAACGTAGAATCAACGCCTCAAGACTTTAAGGCTCAGCAGAAGCTATGGGAATACAAAACTACTCAGAGTTTGCCAGAACCAGAGGAACAGCATCCTAAACATACAGAAGTGGGTAAGAGTCAAGTTAAAGAACGAGAAGTGGAGCAACCTGAAGTACAGAAATATGTGATTGACCCAGATGCACATACCATTCATCAAAAAAATGAACCAGAAAAGCATGAGGAACCTCCAATTCAAAAGCAAAGGCGACCTCAAGTATTTGCCATCGTTGGAAAAGCGCATCCAGTTCGACCAACCGTGGCTGAGCTTCCAAAGCCTACAACAGTTTCTCACGATGAACTGCAAAAGAGTCCAAAAGAGACTTCTCCTCCCCAACAACTTGTTAAGGAGGTTGATGTTGTTTCGCCGAAAGAAGAGCCAAGATTGGAGCAAAAGCCGCGACCAGTGCTTGCACGAAGTTCATCAGCACCGAAGGTATTTGACTTTGGTGAAGAAACGGAGAAAACTGTTCCTGAAAAACACCATCCTCGTCCATCAAAGGAACCACTTCCCAAAGAGCAGTCAGTTGTTGTGGAAAATGTTACAGTCGTAGAAAAAGGAAAAGGCTCCGAGGATGACCTTTTCAAAGCTCTTGATGAAGAAGAAGAGAAATTTAAAAAGAATCTTCAGGATCCAGAGTACAGAGAAAAACTTCGGAAAGAAGTCGAAGAGGAGAATAGGAAACAAAGAGAAGAAGCACGTTACTTGACAAATCTTCAAATGCACCAAGCGTTGGGCTCAAAAGAAGACAATTTTGTCCAAGAGGAAGAAGAAAGGCTCAGACAAGAACAACTGGAATTCGTTCCTCAGCCTGCTTTGAAAAAAGATATTTACGACATCAATGCCAATCGTAAAAACGTTGCTGATCCTATTTACGAAAACCTTCCACGTGACCCAAGAGAAATTCTCACGAATGGATTACAGCATTCACCCGTTGAGAAAGAGATAACATCTCATCCAGATGAAAGAAGGCGTGAGGACGAATCTCGAAAACAGGACTATCGTTATGTTCAAGAACAACGTGAGCATGAAAGACGAGGGAGACCACCTCACGATCGAGATCGAGAACACGAAGAACGAAGGCAGCAAGAACGTCAAGGTCGGTCGCCACACAGACCGAGTTCTGATAGAGAACGCGAAGAAGAATATCGCAGACAGCAAGAACGCCGAGGTCGGTCGCCACACAGACCGGGTTCTGAAAGAGAGCGCGAAGAAGAATACCGTAGAGAGCAAGAACGCCGGGGTCGTCCTCCTCACCACTATCCGAGTTCCGATCGAGGCCGCGAGGAAGAATATCGAAGACCACAAGAACACCGGGGTCGATCTCCTCATCGGTATCCGAGCTCAGAACGAGGAAGTGACGATGAATCTAGAAGACAAGAACGCCGTGATCGTGAAGGCCGAAGAGGCCGATCTGCTGATGCTAGATATTCGGGTCGAAATAGAGATGACAATCGTTATAGAGATGATCCAAGGCGTGAGCATGACCGTCGTGAAGACGATCGTAGAGAACGTGATCGCAGAGAACGTGATCGACGAGAACCCGAACGCAGAGAGCATGACCGACGGGAACACGAACGGCGGGAGCATGAACGAAGAGATCATGAGCGCCGAGAGTATGAACGTCGCGAACAAGAGCGAATTGAAAAAGAACGCCGAGAGCACGAACGAAGGGATCACGAACGAAAGGAATACGAACGCCGAGAACAAGAGCGAACTGAAAACGAACGCCGAGAACAAGAGCGAATTGAAAACGAACGCCGAGAACAAGAGCGAATTGAAAACGAACGCCGAGAAAGGGAACGGCTAGAACAGGAGCAACGGGAGCGAGAACGAGAACGACTTGAACAAGAAAGACTCGAAAGAGAACGACTGGAAAAAGAACGAATCGAAAGGGAACGACGCGAAGAAGAAGAAAGACGTGAAAGAGAGCGTCTAGAGCGGGAAAGGATCGAAAAGGAACGATTGGAACAAGAAAGGCTTGAGAAAGAACGGCTTGAGCGAGAACGAATCGAAAGAGAACGGCGTGAACAAGAAGAAAGAGAACGACTAGAAAGAGAACGCATAGAAAACGAACGACGTGAACAAGAAGAGCGTCTAAGAAGAGAACGCCTTGAACAAGAACTTGTCGAAAAAGAACGACGCGAATTGGAGCGTCTCGAGTACGAACGACGCGAACAAGAAAGGATCGAACAAGAACGACGTGAGCAAGAAAGAATTGAGTGGGAACGTCTTGAACAAGAACGTCACGAACAGGAACGAGAACGGCGAAGGATAGAACAGGAGCGTTACGACCAACAACGTGGAGAAAAAGACCGTAGGGACGACGAACGCAGAAGGCGAGAACAGTACGACCGTGAACAATACGAGCGAGATCGATACGAAGGTGAACGATATGATCACCAACCCAGGGGACAAGGTAGGCGACCTCCCAGTGATTATTACGACGATAGAAACGAGCGATATTATCAAGAGCGTGGCCCAAGAGATCGTAGAGAACAAGAGAGGTACGAACACGAAAGGAAAGAGCATGAACGCCGGGAACGGCATCGTCGAGACCAAGAGCACCTCACCCCTGAAGAACGAGAGCAGCACAAATTGGAGCAACAAAAACGTGTACACGAATTAATAGCTCAGCAAAGACAAGAAGAAATGGAACAAGAGCAACAGTACAAGCAAATGCTATCGAAAGAGCAACAGCATCTTTACGGTGCCAGTGAACGGAGACGGAAGAGCAGTGGTGACGATGGAATGTGGAAGAAAATAGAAGATGGCTCAGGATATGACATCTACTCGACATTCATTGATGATGAACGAAGTTCCATAGTTTGTTCTAGTTGTGGAGGATCTATTGTCAAAGATCGAATCATGTACGTGCGAGAATTAAATCAGTACTGGCATGAGACGTGCTTCCGTTGTGTGGTCTGTCATGTCATCTTTGGATCAATGGAGCAACGAAGTCCGCTGAAGATGACTGACACCCTGCTGCACTGTGAAAACTGTTTTATTACAAATGAAGGTAGGTTTTGCAAGTATATCTTAGAAATCCAATATATGTTAGATCAAGAGAAGATGAGCTAAGAGAAGGAATCGCGCGTATTAGGTCTTTGGACAATCATATGCCCCGTTTGATGCTATTTTTAGGGTGAATCTGATTGGTCGAGAGCGCGAGCGTCCGCACTGCCTCAAGATCACAATGGTGGAAAAAGGGTGTATATCGTTTGTCGATGAAAAAGAGTTTTTTAAAACTTGAGAAAAAGGGCAAATGGAGTATAAAAAAATTCGAAAATGGTCTTGGTTAAGTCGCGGTCATGGTGACGAGGCTCCAAAAATAGCATCAAACGGGGCATATGATGGGTCACGGGGATTCCTTCTCTTACCTCATTTTCTTTTGGCTAGATATATTTTGATGCTAAATTTCAGACTATATTACCGCCGATTCCAATAAAGCGGTAAACTTCAACGTTGTAGTTTACACTGTGCATTAGGCGGATGTCAATCATCATTGCACATTTTACAAGAAAAAAATGATTGCCATTGGTCACAAAAAGCTGAAATAGAGTTTCTTCAGACGTCCGTTTAGGGGTCATTTTTGAGCCAGTGGTTTTTGAATCTATAGAGAATGATTGATCAGTGCCGTTTAATGCACAGTGCAAATTGAAAGACAAGCGCCTTTCCTTCATTACTGTCTGTATTTCTTTACTAAATATTGTTTTTCTTTCATTTCAGGAGATAAGTGTACCGAGGTGTAAAAAAGGAAATCAAGATTTATTTTGAAAACAAAAGTCGTAAGTCAGGCACTGGTACGGAAGAACTCTGAAAGTCGAAGAAAGAAAATCGAGAAAGCCAATTAGTAAATAATATTCTCATGCATGTTTCTATGTTGTAAAGCCAACAGTTAAACGTCCATGACAACATATAATGCTTAACCAAGTATTCGACAAAATGTTTTTGAAATGAAACCCGTTTATTTATAGCTTAGTGACGTCATTATGGTCTCTGTGACGTCAATTATTGACAGCGTGACGTCATTTTTTAATAGACCTTGTGACGTCGTTAACGCCATTGTCAATAAATGTGACGAAATAGTCTGTGTGACGTCATTTTAGTCTTGTGACGTCATAATTGTCAGTATGTCGTCTCTAGTTATTGCCTTTATGACGTCGTAATGTCATAAACGTCACACGCACAAACCGTATGCTACAGACGCTAAAAAGCAAAGGAACGAAGTTAGCTGTATATTCGGAGTTCTTACTTTTATGAAGAAATAGTGAATTCTTATGCAAATTCGTGTGCCATTGTCATGTTGAGCTTCCACAACGACCCTTTGTCTTAGTAATTTTATACTTAAAATATTGTAATTTTTTAAAGTCAAATTGATTGGATCGTTCGTCATTGCACAACTGCACTCTAGGTTATAGCCTGGAGGCTACCCATTCAGTGGTATTATAACAGTAAATAAGACAACACTTGCTATGTTAACTTACGTAACAGTGTAAAAATTAAACAAACATTTGAGTAATTACAGTAGTGTATCATATAATGCCCATTCACTGGACATTTGCAGGCAACCCGAGTAATTATTCATCCCGTCGGCACTCACCGGCTTTCGTCCCTCGTCGATTTCTCCATTCACTCTTCCACGCTGTGGATGCACTGCTCAAACATATCGACCTAGCTTTCCATAAATTCATCCGTTTGTCAACCAATCCAGCGATACCTCTTAACTTCTTTGCCTATATATTTCTAATCTACCCTTTCCAGCATTCACCCGCCTGCTCGAAATGTGCACTTCCATCCGGATTCAGGGTTCCCACTGACCTTGAAAACTAAGGGAATTCCTAAAATTTTTCAAGGTCAGGGAATTGTCAGGCAATTTCGAATTTTTTCAGGGAAATTGACAAATATATGTTACAAAAGTCAGTAGTGAAAAATTAAAGGTATTTTGTGTTGGAAAGATCAAACAACCCTTTTGGAATTCCGCGAATTTTGTAGACTGATATCGGTGGAATAGAAATTCTTAAACTTGTGTTCAGTAGAAAGTCACGGTGCAAAATGGAATTTGGTTAGTGAAAAGTCAGGAAAATCTTGGGAATTTTGTTTTCCCAAGAGTGGGAACCTGGCCTGCCACTGTCGTTTCATATGTTGGACTTTCATTTTGACATCCATACCTACTTAAGCAAATTATGCTTACATTACACTAGTTCTTTATCTTTAATCCGTTCGGCACAACTGAGAATACTTTGTACAAATGCTTTGCCTCCCTGAGAACATTGCTGACCGATTGTCAAACTGATTTATGTTAAACGTCAATTTTCTTTGCTCATTTGTTGGCCGGGTTGTCTAATTTCTAGTCTCAGTATTTTTCATTTTCAATTAGTCCCGGCAGTGCCCCAACCCAGCCATCACGGAGCTCCTTCGATAGCATTTTCACCAGAGACTGAATTCCTGGTACATTTGCCACGTTGTTGTCTTCTTTGTTGTCCAAGTACAGCTCTCTTGCAATAACGTTTGACCAGTTAGCTTTGTAAGTCTTGATATCGTACTCTATCCATTCAGTGTAGCGATAACCTGATGACGTCTGCATGGAGTAACCCATAATGGTGATGTCTGGCTGGTGCAGTGGACATGTATTCATGGCTGGTCGGTCTGATGGTCTATAAAGTTCAAAGGCAACGATACGAGGTAAGTCTAATTTTAAACAATTTACAACACAAAGCTCTCTGTCACAGTTGAAATCGGTGTTGGAATGGAGTTTTTTGTTTGTTTTTGTTTTGTTTTGTTTTGTTGTATTGCTTTTGTGGTGCAACCTAGAAATACACTAGACTTAGAAATCTTGAGACAATGCTAACGATGCTAACTAGTTCTTGCACGTTATAGCATAACTTGGGTAACCTGGCTCTAGGGGAAGGGGAGAGGGACTGGGGAGGAGGGAAAGGAAGGGGTGAGTTCTCATGGACGATTTTTCATAGAAACCGTTCACGTTGTTAATTTATCAGTCTTCTCTACCCCCGGGAGACCTACCCAGCTGACGAATACAGCCCGCGACGAAATTGCCCATGTTCACGCAGCCGCCCTACTTCGTGCTCTGCACAATTAATTATGGGAGCTCATTGGCTCGTCAGTTGTGCGGTAATGGCCATTAATCTACGATACATCAACGCCAAGTGTAAACACGGCCAATGTTTCGATAGATACCCCGAGAGACAAACATCCTTTTCGCGGGGATCGTGGAGAGTGAGCGAGATGGCTGCTTTCTCGCGCGCTAAAACAGCACACGTTCCTTTGTCTGTTCAAAGGCCAAACAAGCCTCTGGACTAAGACTATCACTGATATTTGGGAGAAAAACCTTACCTTGGATGTTGACTAAAAATTGCCTTCTTCCATTTCCTGGTTGGATCTGTGAGAAGTGGATAAAAGCTTAAGCCTTCAGTGCAAGTCATTACACTCGACGACTCCTTAGGACAGCGGTCTGCAACACAAGACAACAATCTCCTCAAGCAACACTGTGTAAAATGCTATGCATAATTGGCTGAATAACGTGCGAACACCCTCGAAGACCTTCGGGAACTTCGGAAACACGATATGGTTTCCGCGCGCAGAAAGCTAGTTCCATTCTGTTACCCTCTACACCTCGTGGGATAAAACCTAAAGGGATGGAGAGGTGTGGACAAGAACGCAAACACCTCAAAAATCTGCATGCGTGGCATGGGTGGCGTAGTGGTTAAGCCACTCGCCTCTCACCGCTGTGGTCCAACGGGTCGGGTCACTGGTTCGAGCCCTGCGGATGCCACATGTGAGTAGAGTTTGTTAGATGTGTTGTTCTCTCCCTTGCCACGAGGGTTTTTCTCCGGGTTCTCCGGTTTTCCTCCCTCCGTAAAAATCAACATGTGAGCTGAGAGTTGTATGCTTAAACAGTTAATGTAGTGGTAGCGCGGAGTGTGAATGAGTCTCGGAGATATTAGCAGTGTTTGCTACTCTGAAATCCGAGGATAAACAAAAATATTTGATTTTGATTTAATTTTTTCATGCGTGCAGAGGAATTCTTAGTGCGCACATACCGACTTTTTCCAGTCCACATATTTCGGCCAATGAAGGCATTAAGTCGACTAACTCAACAAGTGCATTAGACACAATTGCTTTGGGTTTTCCTGTGTTTTCAGTCCTGTCCGTTAGGTTGGGTACGTGGATGATCAGAGGAACATTAGTAGCTACACGAAAGTTACTGTATTTGCACCACTCATCGTGCTCGCCAAGAGCCCAGCCTAAAGAATAATACATATAGGTTATTGGTCGACTAACCAGCTAATACGGTTGTGTATTTTTACGAATCACGCTGTATTTTGGCGAGCCTTTAGGCGAGCCAGAATGCAAGTGACAAGTAAACATTCACAGCTGTATTCCCTGGTCAATCGACCAATAACATATTTATTATACAATTCTGCAAAAAAATCAATACAAATAATGTCGTTTTTATTGCCACTTTTGACTTTGATTTGCGCGCGGCTTTGCACCGGGAAGCCATTCAAATGTTACTAACCTAATACAGTCTCATATTTTTCGCGTTCTTGTGCATATTACGTGCGTTCTTTTGAGAATTGTATAATAATGTAAAATAATTCAACCTTCCTTACAATGCAGCCGGCCGGCACAAATACAGTTTTGCTAAAGTTTTGCAAAATTTCACAATTCCAGTGTTTAAGGGGTTTAAATTTTCCTCGACGAACCGCGGATTGGTTGGCCAAAATGGGGCGGAAGTAACAGTGGGACGTTAGAAAGATCAGAAACGAGTTCGAGTGTCCCCAGAGGCAGGACAAGACAGAAGCCAAAATATTACGTATGAACTTTTCTAAATCACGTAATTTTGAAAATGATGAACGTACTGCAATAGCCTAGTGCTTACCATGATCCCCAAGCACAGCTACCACAGTATTCTCTCTTAATCCATAACTATCAAGCCCTCTAAGAATATCACCAATAAGGCTATCAATATAGCTCGTCGCCGCATAATATCCCTGGCGGATTTTCCTGGCGTATAGATCAGGCATTGGTCCATAGGGAAAGCTGAGGTTTAAAGCTGCAATATCATCACGCCATCTCAAGTCCGTCCATGGTTCGTAAGCCACAGGTGGAAGATGCAGAGGTAGCTGAGGATCAGGAGCCAGTGGAATGTCAAGTAGTGGATATAGATTTAGAAATTCTTTAGGAAATCTAAGAGGAATATGAGGCTTGTACAGACCAACAGCAAGAAAGAACGGCTTTCTTGAAGCCTCGGGTTGAGAAGAGAAGTTCTTGAAGAGACTCAGTGCAAATTCAGTGTTTTGGATGTCTGGGAGCGTGCCCTCTGGTTGCTTGGCAACGTCAACTGGGCAGAATATATTGGTGTGAAGCGTGCCATCGTCGTTGGGACAAACCTATAGGTGAGTTACTTGGTTAGATTGTCGCACTTATGGTCGTAACTTGTGATAAAGACTGAAAATAAATTAACCTTGTACAAGAGATCATAATACTAAGAGAGCGAAACTCAGTATTGATGTCTGTGCGATGTTCGTGGCGCCTAAGGCACCCTAAGGCTATTTTTAGTAATTTCGCCATCGCGCGCGCAAGGCACTTAAACAATAGAATTCAAACGGTCCCGTCCGCGCGCACGTCAAAAATCAAATTCTATTGGTTGAGGGACTTGCGCGCGCGATGGCGAAGTTACTAAAAATAGCCTTAGCCGCCACGAACATCGCACAGATATCAATACTGAGTTTCGCTCTCTTAGTATTATGGTCTCTTTCCTTGTATAAATAACAATTAGACCTCGAGGACGAAGAAGAGGTGGAGAAGGAGGAGGAGAAGGTGGAGGAGAAGGAGGAGGAGAAGAAGGAGGAGGAGGTGAAGAAGGAGGAGAAAGAGGAGGAGGAGGAGGAGGTGGAGAAGGAGGAGAAAGAGGAGGAGGAGGAGGTGGAGAAGGAGGAGGAGGAGGTGGAGAAGGAGGAGGAGGTGGAGATGTGAGGAGGAGTGTTACGACGATGAGGAGTTGACGGAGATGAGGAGGAGGAGGAGGAGGAGGACGACGACGATGTAATGATCCATGAGGAAATGGGTTAACATTCACTGTAGTTCAGTTACAGAAAACATCTACCTTGGCGTTCTCGTACTTTAGCGATGATGGTGTATACGCAGGAAAAGACCAACTATAAGGATAATCAAGCTTCCTGACAGAACCTAAAACCAATTAACAGTGCGTCAAAATCAATTTGTCAAAATCCATTTCTCTTGAGTCTTTTTTTAGTCAGTTGTCAAGATAGTCTGTGCACAGCCTTTACCCCAGGGAGGGGTGGGTACTGAACGGCTATACAAACTGGAAATTTCTGTCCATAGGTAGTCTCCCTCGCAGCCTTGTTTAGCCTCGTCACGCAAGGCTGCGAGGGAGACTAGTCCATAGGAAACATGTTGGAAAATGCAATTTCCCAGATATTTTCTACCTATTTCCTGCATATTTCATACTTAGGAAATGGACAAAAATTTCCAGTGACATAGGCTATTATCAAAAGGGCTCTTATATACCTAGACCGCTACAGCAGATCGACACATCCCAATAATACGGACAGCTCTCTATAACGCAGGACAGGTATCCATGTCTCCACAGCTGGCAGGAATGAAGGCCGCATTCCTCGGTATAGGAAACATCTTTAAAACTTCTTTCCTTTCCCCTCTGTTTTCCCCTCCCCCACCCCCTTCGCTCTGGGCCCCCGAGGACGTGTTGCGTGACGACGTCTGCATAAGCTTTAAGTTACACCGCAGTCTTAATAATTGTCCTTACAACCTTAAAAGTATATATTTAGATTCAAAAGTACAGAATCAAATGTCTTGACCTACTTGGATGAAAGACTTTGCCAATAGATGCAGTAACATAACCAGACTGTTTAAAATACTGTGGTAGCGTGGTGTAATTCCCCTTGTCTCGCCAATGGGACGTCCCTTTATTGGCAAAGGTCTTCGTCGTATCGGGTCTTCTACTCGTCAAAAACGAAGTACGACTAGGGGAACAAAGAGCTTGTTGAGATGCCACGGTTGTAAACAAGACAGAACGAGACGCCAGATCATCCAAATGTGGAGTTTTAAGAAGCTTGTTGCCATAGCAAGCCAGTGCAGGTCGTAGATCATCAGATACTATTAGTAATACATTCTTTTTGGTTCCAAAAGACTTACTTCTGTACGCAGAAAGTAGAAAAAGAGAGAGAAAGAAAGTGGTAGCGATAGATTTCATAGTTGTTTTGTATTACTGCGAACTACGTATACCACTGGTCAACGGCACAGGATCAGACACGAAATGTCATCGAAATCACGCAAAAATATTTGGTCTTTTCACGCGTCACGGATAATTAAAATCTCTTTCACGTTCACAAAAATATCAAAAGTTGCTTTCACATGGACGCAAAAAGATTTTAGACCTTAAATCACGTTTCACGTCAAAATAAATTAGTCATTCACGTTTCACGCAAAAGGTATAGGGGACCCTGTGTTATCAGATCAGTCGGTCGACCACCTCCCGTGTGCGACCATTCACACGATGCGACCACTATTCAAAACTACTAAATATTTCCCATACAAATTACTATAGTTGCCAGCATCTATCGTAAGCGGCCACTTCTCGTAAGCGACCGAGACAAAAATCAACATGTGAGTTTTTTAAATTGTATGCAGAGTATATCGAATGTAGGGGTAGCGAGTGTGCGAATGAGTCTCGGAGATATTAGCAGAAATGCTACTCTGAAATCCGAGGATAAATAAAGAATATTGATTTATTTTTTCAGACCACTTTTAGAGCTAATAATTTGTATTTTGTTGTTGTTGTTTTTTAGCCTCTCGTAAGCGACCACTTGATGCAAAATTTCCTCTCTAATCGGATGAAAATTGGATTGTGTCACTTTAGCTTCATTGTAAAACCTCATCATGGTAAAAAGTGCATTAGAAGGTAAAGGGGGACTCTGCTCGCAGGGTACTGCAGCTAATGCTTGACTTGAAATGTAAACCTCCTATGGTGTTCACTCTTGTAGGCGACCACTTCCCTTAACTTGCCATTTTGGTCGGTCACCGCGGGAGATTTGACACGCGTTAAAAATCTAAGGCGCATTAAATACCATAACTAGAGATAGTCCTAGTCTCTCTCGCAGCCGAGGGAGCGTTGCGTGACGAGGCTAAACACGGCTGCGAGGGAGACTAAGATAGTCCCATCCCTGCATCATATTCGTATAGGTTAACATTTCATAAGATTTTCCCTTACAACATCGTAGCACCGTTTTTACGAGAAAGCACTTTTTGCGAGACTCACAGTTGGCGCACTACCAGTAGAAAATAATAAATAACCCAGTAGAAAAAAGACAAATTGGGAACTTGTCTTAGAAAGTTGAATTTTAATAAGAATTGTTTGAAAAGGATAAGTGAAACACAACTAAGAAAAATGTTAAATTACAGAAGTCACCCCTTACTGTCCAACGTGCTTCTGGGCCACGCCCTTACAATTGTACCCCTGTTGTGCTGTGTAACTCGCCGAATTATTACAAGTAGCCATTTACCAAAAACCTAAGCAGTATTCTTAAAGTATTGGTTCTATTTTTTGCAACTCTGCTTATTTTAACTGTCACATAATTCTTTTTCTATGTGTTCAATATTTTAGGTGTCGCTATCTGATATGTGGTCCTTTTCATTCAAAGGATTTGAGTCACTCTCTGGTGATTGTTGTGATTCCATTGGGTCGCTATCCTCAGTGTTAATCCCCTCATTTTGGCCTACATTGTCTATTCCATGTACATTTGTCTCTGTAATATCCCTCTCTGATAGTTCTGTATCTATAATCTTCTCCATGTCAGTGGTCTCCATCATATCTGGATCCTCTGTTTGGGCTTTGCAAGTTGATTCATCATTTTGGGATGAATCAGAACACAGTTTATCCTCTGTGTTCATTATATCAATTTTCATAATATACTCAGCTGCTTCATCGGTTGAGCTCAAATCATTATTTACAGATGGTATAACTTTAGTCTTCTCCTCCTCTATCTCATCTTCAGTCTTCTCCACCATTTCAACTTCAGTATCAGTCTCCACCATTTCAACTCCAGTCTCCTCCTCCATCTCAACATTTGCTAATTTGGCTACTAAGGTAGAGTTATCATCTTGTTTATCCACCCCAGGAGAACTGCTCAAAGTGTTCTTCTCATCAACTGAACTGAAAAGGTCAACTGAACCAAGACAATGATAAAACCCGTCCTCTTGCTTCTTGTCAATCATTGAACACAGTAAAACTTTGCTAATACTTTCTTGGCCAAGTTCACAATCTACCCATGAAGAATATGTGTCCTGTGAAATCTTCTTTACTTTCTTTGCCTTTTTCTTCTTGGGCATCCGAGACAGTTTTACAATTGTCAAATGAGGTTTAAATGGATGGTCATCCTTTGGTGGACCAATTTCATTTGATTGATATCCTTGTTGAATGACTGACGCAAGTGACTGAAGCATGGTAATTTCACTCTCACCACTAATTTTACCAAACACAACTTCATTCCTAAAATGCCCAAGCCCTTCAAATGAAATGTCAAAATTACCTCTGTCCTCAAATAGTTTTTTCAAGTCATTTTCACAGCTATGTAGAATGTCAACTGCTTGTTGGATTTGATCCTTCTTTAGGTGCATGACCATAAGAGTTAAGTGCAGAGTGCCAAGAGGAATCAAGGCAGGCTGTAGCAATGGTTCCTTGCTAATTATACTATCTTGAATTACCTTTATACAAGAATGAATTGCAGGATTCGACACCCTTACAGCAATGAAATAGTTAGGTCTTGGTTTCTTGGGGGGTTTTACCTTGTCCTCACTCATCTCATCCTCTCCACTTTCATTTTCCACATCTTTTTTCTTTTTCTTCTTTTTCATTTTCTTTGATTTAACTTTCTCAACTTCTTCATTTCCTTCATTACTGATCTCATCATTAGCTGTGCATTGAATCTTTTCATCATCTTCGCTCTCATTTTCTACTTCCCTATTTTTCCTTTTCCTCTTCTTTTTCCTTCTCAGATTGGCCTTTTTGACTTCACTTTGGACCTGGTCACCTTGTAGTTCGTCATTACTATTGACCTTTGGTGAACTTTGAAGTTCATCTCCACAATCCAGGTCACTACCTGTTGATATCAGGCGCTTTCTTCCCTTGGATTCGGTCTCGTGGTCAGTTGTCTTAGAACTGTCATCGACAACAGTGTTAGCGCTAAGCGTACAACATTTATCTACAAGAGGATAAAGTTTCTCGCTATCAAGATCAACGTTCAAGTCCTTAGATTCATCAGTGGTTAAAACAGTATCATCACGAAATTCTCGTTTTGTTTCAACAAACATGGATTCCAAACCAAAGTCACTGTCGCTGTCCATTTTCACTGAGATCGCCTTGTACGCAGGAGTTGTGTATTTAAACAATAACTGAGTTGTTTTAGATGTCTTTTCTACCACAAAGCAACATCGCCGCGAAGAACAGAGAAGATATTTTTGTAGTATTTGAAACCAAAACAATCTCGTCATCACCTTTCACTCTACAAAGCGGGCCTCCTGTGTTATACGAGCCAGTGAATTTCTTCTATGCGGTATTGCCCATGAAGGCTGAATCATCAAAAAATCAAGATGGCGGACGAGGTGGAAGTTTTTATCGAATCGTCTTTGAAAGAGGTAAATTTATCTTCATGAGTTGTTATCATTTTATTTAGCTTTTCTCCTACCTTCACTGGCTAGTCCATGTGACAGCTATTGTCTCATAATGCTGGATTGATAATTAATTGATTAATTTCTATCGATTGAATAAACCAAATTTGTTAGAATGTGATCTATTTGCATTCATTTTTCCCATATTTTTCCTATTTTCAGAGATTATCAAAATGTTCAAAATCAGGAGAGATCACTAATGGAGTGGTGTATTTATGTGGAAGTATTATTAATAGTTCATATCATATAAATAGTTGTATGACATCTACAACGTTAACTGTGTCACCAAATGGAGGGACATCATTTGAATATCATTGTCTTCCTGAAGGTTTGTAAATAAACGTAAATCCGTAGTCTATGGTTGAAGTGAATGTATCTTCACAGCTAGTTTAGAGATATCCCTCTAAAATAATCATAAGTAATCTAGATGTAACTGAAGCAAAACCAGTTGGCTATTTACAACCGGGGGGGGGGGGGGGGGTACTCCCATATATTTACTATACAGGGATGATCCGCTGAACAGGGTATGGTTTTTCAAGTTTTTTTGTCATGAACAGGGCATCCTTTTCACTCCTTTTTGGAATTTTCGAGCTTCTTGTCATTTTCAGGGGTAGCAACTTTCTCATCAACCTTAGTCGTTATCTAGCCACACTAATGGTAACGATCAGTGTAGAAGTCTTATTTATTGTTTTGATCAGGATCACGACAAACTTGTTATGAAACTCATTTACATTACAAACAAATAAGTACATTACATTCTACAATTATTATACTTTAGTATCATAAACAGGGTATGGCATTTTGAGTTTTTCTGTCATAAACAGGGTCCCAACAGACCAACACCCCCCTCCTCCCCCCGGAATTTACAAGCATGGATGCATAAGAAGCAAATGTTGAACCAGGGCTGAACCATAGACATATGTGATGATGCATGAGGGTGTATATAATAGGCAAGAACAATGACAGAGTAGCAGTTGTCAGTTGAGCAGCAAAATGTGATACAGGCTTGGATGAAACAAACCCTGTTTTAGATGAACAGTATTTGTTTCATTAGATTGAGTGTCTGCTGTCTCTCCCCCCCCAAAAAAAAACAAAAAAACAAAGAAAAACAAAACAAAAAAACATTTAAGCAGTAAATATCAGTATATCAGAAACTTGTTCTTTCTTGTTACCTAGTTAAACCAAAAGAAATATTGTACTGCATTTGAAGATAAGGAAAACACCAGTACAGGGAGCTGCAGGCTTCCAAAGGTGTCAACACTATTTATCCCTCCCACCCTCCCTTGGTCACTATTATATCTAACTCATGCTTCCCAGCCTACAGACTTGCTTTCTACCCAGAACTCTACTGTCTGTAGGTCTTCACTACTGTTATCATTGAAGTGCAACCTGTGAAGGTCAAAGTCCCCCTTGGTCCGCCCCTGTCACAGGTCGCACTTCAACGCACTGTTGTGCAGTGATTATATTACTGTGAGGTCTGAAAATCTTCACTGTGAGTTTATTCTGTCCTAAGGAATTAAAGTTCTTGGAGTATGTCATTTCATCTCAAAGTTACAAGATCCAGATTTAAAATCTGCACAAGTGCTTCTCAAGGATCTAATCTCTAAGGTACTATCCAGAAGTCATCTCTTTATTTTGTTCTTTCCTTCCTTCCTTCCTTCCTTCCTTCCTTCCTTCCTTCCTTCCTTCCTTCCTTCCTTCCTTCCTTCCTTCCTTCCTTCCTTCCTTCCTTCCTTCCTTCCTTCCTTCCTTCCCCTCCTCCCTCCCTTTCTTTGATTATCTCTTTTTCAAGTTATTTTCTTCCATCTCTAGATTTTGTTTGTTTTGTTTTCTATTCATTTCTCTTCTTTTGTTGTATTTTTGTGTTTATAGATTTCTTTTTTTTTTCTTTCATTTTTCATTTGGATAGAAATCAAGACACAGTATTGCAAAAAACCTCTTGGTATGGCAACATTCTCCATCTACCAATGAAGATCAAGGAATTTTATATAACATCAACGTCCCAGGACTTGTCAAATGTGAATTGCAGTTTGGAAGCTTTGTACAAAAATTTTCACAACAGCTTCTAACTTTTAGAATACAAACCAGTTTTGAAATTTGCGTGGAAAGTAGTTTTAAAGGTGAGATAATAAAAAGTACTAAAATCCTTTCTTTTCTTAACATCTAACCTTGAAAGTTTCATTTTCTTTTTCTCTTACATCCACTTACTCTGTCTCTCCCATCTTTTCTCTTCTCATCCCCTTTTTCTTCTTCCATTCCCTTTCTTGCTTCACCTATACTCTCTCTCCCAATATTCCACTCTTCTAACACCTACCTATCCCATGCATTTTTGCCATCTGCACTCTCTTCTCCCTTCCTTCTCTTCACAAATTCACATGGAGTCATGATGAACTCTATATGACAGCAACTTCATTTTATATTTTCAATCATTTGTTTCCTTAATGTATAGCATTAGGACACAGGATCCAAAAAGCATGTCAAGATCTCCAATCCCCTTCAACAACCTTTCTCATAAAAGACAGCAACATGTTTCTAAGTTATGATGATAACTCACTTACAACTGAAAACCATGATCTACAGACATGTGGAGATTTGATTAGTGTAATGACTGGTGTACAGGAGGAGGGAAGTATAAAACCCGATAGTAGAAAAAACAAATCCAAGAAACCCTCACAAAGGCCAAGTGATAAAACAGCTATTAAAATCAAGGTAAAACTATACAGTCAAAGGTCCCATAAACAACCACTTTGGTCACCTGCATAGCAAGCATTTCTTTGAGGGGAAAGGAAGATAATTGGTAAATTGGGATACCTGTGTTACCAAAAACAAGGATTAGAGGGGGAGAGGGGGGGAAAGTGGAGAAACATCCACAAAATTAATGTAGGTATGCAGGACCTGTTTTTCTTTTCCTCCCCCTCCCCCTCCCCTCCCCCAATCTCTATTTTTTGGTAACACAGGCATCCCAAACCAACTCTCTCTCTTTTTCCCTCAAGGAAATGCTTGCTACACACAGGTTCCTTGGGAAAGGTTATGAATCATCTGAATGAGAACAGGTCAATGTACAAGTGATTATAGTATAGCTTAGCTGGATTTTGTTTTTAAAGGATGCAATAGATGTGAAATTATTGACCAAGATATCAATGTCATCTGATGCTTACAAAGATAACAGCTTGGTACCTATCATATGCTATGGTGAAGGTAATTCAGCCTTTCTTTTATGTAGTCCAAGTATTATGGCCTGCACTTATTAGAGCAGGTACCCTTTAGGGATGTGATTTGATGCCCATTGTAGTGTGAGTGGGTTTGCTGCTACTTTCCATGGTAATTATTGTACATTAAACAATCTCTACAGAACATGGTAGTGACATCTTAATGAGCCTTCCAATTGATGTTGTTGTCATGACAACCAAGGACACCCTGATGACAGAACTACCTGGCATGTTTTCAGCGGCAGTTGCTGACCAGTTAAAACAGATAAAGAATGTCATGCGAGGATTCTCAGAGGTGTGATACACTCAGCATTTTTACATACCCACTAAATCACCATCCATTCAATCACTGATCTATTGCTTACTTGCTTGCTGGCTGGCTGGCTGGCTGGCTTGCTGGCTGGCTTGCTTCCTTCCTTTCTTCCGTTCTTCCTTCCTTCCTTCCTCCTTTCCTTCCTTCCTTTCTTCCTCCCTTCCTCCCTACCTCCCTCCTTTCCTCCCTTCCTCCCTCCCTTCCTTCTACCATTGCTTCCTTCTATCCATTACAATCTATTTATCTATCTCTCCTTCAGTTTTACAAGTCTTATTTTCTTTTCCTGTAGGATGATAACTGGTGTGTACCAAGACCATATCACTTTAAGCCTCCAGGATTTTGTCATGTAGTCACAATTCTGTATCCTGAATTAAACAGCCATGGAGAAACTTTTGAAGAGAAAAAACTTGGTAGGAGGACTACTACAAAAAAACACACATTACAACATTGTATATGGGAATCAGGGAAATCCTTTGAGTGAGGTCTTTACTGCCTCACTCAGTCTCTGATGATGCCATAGACGGTGAAAGCTCAGACCAGCAAGTAAAACACCACAGCAGTAAAAGGCCTCACTTGAAAGATTTCCCTGATTCACAGTGATGCTGCTGAAGGACCACTTCTCTAGATTGTATATGTAATATAATCCTTCAATGCAACTTTCCTTGCATTTTCGCTTCAAGTTCTGCACAGATGCACAGATTGCATAACAATGTGGTGAGAACAAAAGGTATGCCATGAGATGAATACGAGTGGTGTGACTGTTGTTCTCACCACATTTTGACATATTTTGTGCAACTGTTAAACCATAGGTGCTTGGAAAAATGAAATACGTTTTTCATACATTAACTATCAAAAGGTTTTAACTAACCAAAGGAAGTGTAAGATTATGTGATATCATCTTTGCGTGTGTACTGTAATTACACACGTTTCTTGCCGATTTACACAGTGCAACTTTTGCCACCAACTGTTGCATGCAACTTGTTTACGACATATTTTAGCGGCTATTTACACGCGCGCAACTTTGCATGCAATAGTTACAGGCGAGTTGTAGGCTTGATTTACACGACGCAATTCGTGTTGTATGTATGTATGTCATAAGCAAGCTGCATGCAACAGTTGTAGGCAAAAGTTGCACCGTGTAAATCGGCCCTTACATTGCAGAGGTGGTCAGAGAGTAATTTCTCTTTTGCAAGAAACGTTGTATGCACTGTGGAATCATACGTGTGGTTGGGCCTGTATTATTAAAATGTGACATGGATGACTATTATTTTCCCTTTTTGTAGAACTTTACAGAACGGAGATCCACAAACAATTGTTGCTGCCACTTAACAGACCACTTCTAAGAATCTGCAATCGCTACGTCTTTGAAAAGGATAGAAAACCAGGTAGAAATTAGAATTTCCTTAGCCGTGTTTAGAATATTTGAGAACGCTTCTTTGGTTTGGGCATCCTGTGTATTTTAGGAAAAACGCGCGCGGGCGAGCTATGACGTATCAATTGTGACGTCTAATTCTTTTTATTGCGTAACAGTGACTAATTAGTCAGCCACTTTACTTCAAACTAACCAGAGGCAGCAAAAAAGAATGGAGAAGAAATATGGTTTTGCAATTTGTTGTCTTTAAATACATTCTTATCTCTCTTTACTTTTCTTTTTTTTTTTTTTTTTCCAGAGCCGTACCTCGTCAATCCACATGCTGGCATTAGCAGCTCAAGCAGTAAGTAAGAAAATGTATGAACGAATAATGAACGGAGAAACCAAAACTATGAACGAAAAGGCTGGAGAAAGAAAAAATTATGAAATCATAAATTATGAATCATTATGAAAAGAAAAGAAAAATTACTGGAAACAAAGTGGAAGTGAAAAAAGAAAGAAGAAAAGTTCTTTTAGTTAAAGAACGAAGAGACTCAGTTGCGTCGGAAATAAGGCACGGACACATGATACAGCTTTTCTTGCAATTTTTTGCAACATTGCATGCAAGACACAGTTGCGCCGTGTGCCCACCCCTGCAACAGTTCCACGCAGCAGTTGCAGGTTTAGGATCGAGTTCTGTATCTGCAACTTTTTCTGCAACCTTACGCATAACATTGCAGGGGTTGGCACATGGTGTAAGGTCCCGATCAAACGAGATCGCAAGTCGGCGCAAGTCGCAGCAAGGTTTGAACATGCGGCTCGTTTGATCGCTAACTTGCATGGACTTGCGTCTACTTGTATCAACTTGCGAGGACTTGCGAGAAGTTTGAACGTGCTCAAATTTGATCGCAAGTTCATGCACGTTTTGACTGGTTTGAAGAGTCAGCGCGCTAAGCTTTCCAAGTTGTTTTTCTTCTCTTTTAGTCCGAATTTCTGCACATTTCCTCTCCTTCAAATTATTCAAGGAACAACAAACCGGATTTTCTCCTTGTCCTTCAGCTAGCTGATTTTCGTGGAGAATTTGTGAAAAACTTGCGCTGACTTGCGTGCTAGTGGTGTTCAAACGAGGCGAGCAAGTTGCAAGTCAAAACTTGCGATGACTTGCGCCACCTTGCGATGTCGTTTGATCGGGGCCTAACTGTGTCGCGTGCACTGTTGCAGAAAAAGCTGTGCCCTATCCTTAAGTGAACCAATAGTTATATAATTTTCGACACATTTTCGTCAAAATCTCAAAATTGTTCCGAAATTGAGATAGTTGTTAGATTTAATACGAAGGTTATGATCACTGTCAGCATATGTTTGTTTCTCTGTATGTAAATTTTCACTTGCAGCTAAATTATTGTTTCCTCTCTTTGTTTTCTGATGCTATCATTCTACCTTAAGATCAGCATCTCTTTTTACTTTGTGTTATATTTGCACTGTTTGTTTTCTAATAGTTGCTATTGTTCTACCCACTATCTGATGGTACCCTGGGTGTGGTTGAATATGCTCAGCGTCTCTGTCTACCTTGTATTACATTTGTACTATTTGTAATGATTACTATTGTTCTAACTACCTTCTCTTGGTACCCTGGTGTTGTTGACTAAGATCAGCATCTCTTTTTACTTTTTACCTAGTACCGGATGGTACCCTGGGCGTGGTCGATGGTCACTACTCCTATCACCACTACATGCAAGATAACTTTAATGATGATGTAAGTATTAAACGAATAAATGACATAACAACAGTCCGACTTGAATATATGCGACCATTGTCAATGTTTCCACGTTACTTATTATGCAGTGTTTTATTCACTCAATTAAACTAATTTCAAAAGGACTGAGCAGTCAAGCGGGGAAGCACTAGGTTTCTTGTAAACGTTCTTATGAACCAATAGGAGAAGCAAGAATGGGGGCTTGGTGAGACTCCCCGAGTCCGAAAACATTTTGTCTAAGTTTCTGGATGACAAGACTATTCGAAATACATTTCTTTCTTTGATGTCCCCAATTGCCTTGTATTAGCTAAATATATTGACACTTGAATAAAGTTGATTGATTTGATTGATACATCATCGTTTAGAAGCATCGGCGCATCCATCTAAAACATGCTAACTTGAAAGATTAAGCTAATTCACGTACACGAAGCTATTTTCGCGTCTGGCGTGTAGCGTTGCCATTTCCATTCGCGTCATTACAGTCCACGTTTATGGCAAACGAAAAATAACTCACATTCACGTTCAAACAGCAACCCTAGAAGCGTGAAAAGAAGGTCGCATGATCCTCTTTACGGTCTGCCGTTTTGCTTCCTGTGTTACAGTAAACATCCATCCATTTCCATCTACAGAAATGGGGCTGTGCATACCGTTCACTACAAACAATTTTCTCGTGGTTTCGTCACCAAGGTTACACAACCAAGCCTGTACCAAGTCACCGACAAATCCAACAAGCACTGGTGGACGTCGGTGATAAAAAACCTAACTTTGTTGGCTCAAGGCAGTGGATTGGTTCCTTTGAGGTCAGCATGTGCTTGGAGCATTTATTGGGCATTACGTCGAAAATACTGTTTGTGAATTCTGGTGCAGAAATGGCCAGTAAAGGCAGAGAGTTGCTGCACCATTTTGAGACTCAGGGAACACCTATAATGATTGGTAAGTCCTATCGTATATTTGTAGTTTTTAGTTTTTGAAAGCTTTTTCTTCTTATAAAGATATATATACAACAACAGCTAATGCCAATAATATTACTATGGATCCTGTAGTGTATTAGGACAGACCTCAGTTGGGCTTCCTGTGGCGGTACCTACCAGTACAAAAGAGCGAAAACTATGACTTATAGAATCAGTCTGATATACTGGGATCCCGCTACTCTTCCTGAATAGTGGTGTCAGTGCTTTTATGCCTCTCCTTTTGGCACTCTCAGTCAGCGATTTTGGTAACACTTGAGGGGGGAAGGGGCAGGGGTGGAGCTGGGTGGCGAACCATTTTTAGGAAAGGGAAGGAAGTAGCAGTTTTTCAGAGGAAGTAGAAAGCGTGCAGTTGCGTACGACGTACTTCTACGCTATTAAGTACAAACTTTGTCATGGTTAACAGTACGTTTTTGTTTTGTTGTAGGTGGAGGGGTGCTTGCACATACAATTATTGGTGTTGACTTCAGCCAACAAACTGGAGATATCAAGTAAGTCTACAACAAAGTGTACTTACAGTCAAATCAACCAAAATCGGTTTTCACTGAAGTTGCCAGTTCTTACTGATTTAATTGTGTGTGTTTTAGATTTCTAATTCTCGATCCACATTACACTGGAGGTGAAGACTTAAAGACTATTCTAGACAAGGTTTGTTATGTTAACGTTTACTGCTGTAAACATTATAGTAACCTCATGCGTCTGATACATGTTGTTCAAGCAAGAGCCCGAGTCAGCGCAAAATTGGAGCTGCACCTTATTCGAACATCGAATTGCACTGACTTGCAACAACTTTTTAAGTGCTCCAATGTCCGACTGAATTAAATCCATGCTATTCCACACCAAGTGTAAAATACTTGTAGATTTAAAGGTGCACAAATAGAAACTAACAAGTAAACTAGTTAATTGGGTTGCGTCCGTGTCTGATAAAGATGTAATAAGGAATGCCAGAATGGAAATCCGTAACACCGTATAAAAAGAGAGAAAGTGTTGTCTTACATTACTGTTTCGAGCTCTGGCTCTTCGTCATTTATGTAGGTACTCTTTCAGTAGTGTACCAGTATAGGGTTAACCACACATGCAAATGAACCACCACACATGCAAATTTACACACATGCAAATTTACACGTATGCAAATTCACACGTATGCAAATTTACACGTATGCAAATGTACACGTACGCGCAGACGAAGCCCCCCACCACCGCAAGCGGCACCCCCCACCACGCATGCGTGCTATCTCACCACAGGAACCCCACAACGAAAAAAAAAGAAAGTAATGCACATATGTATATTGCCACAAATGAAATTTTATTAAAAACAATATACAATGAGACCTAAGCGTCAGGATGATTGCATTTAGTACAATTACACACACAAAACTGTCATGCAAAGAGTCTAAATTTAATTGCCACGCGTTCGGGTCGGCCCTACATAAGACAGCAGCAAGAACCAGGTCATGCTTCTCTTGTCTACTCAGTCTAGCCCATACAAACGGGTACACACCGATCTCCTTGCGACAATATTCCTATCGACATAAAAAGACACAAGACCGTTAAAACTATGTTTTATAACATTTTGCCACCCGACAACCTCCACCACTCTCACCACCATGCTGACCAGGACGCACGCAAGGCTGATCAAGCGCCTCGAGAAAAAAGGTTTCTATTTCACGAGCCACAATTTGCCGAGAAAAGCCACACAGATGCAATATACGAACTTTCTCCTCGATTGCATTGACGCCATCTACATGGAAGCAGCCTCGATCCGTCAAAGTCATAAACCCAAGAGCAAAACAGAGAAATTGGCCCGAAGACTCTATTGGGGATACCCTTCGGGAAAAGAGAGAAGCAAGCTAGTAAATCGATACGTGGAAAGGATCGTCATGCACTATGGAGAGAATCCGGCAGGGTTGCCGAGGAGTTTCTTCCACCCTGGCATGCTGTCTGTTTTTTCTTGGTTTTGAAATTCATGCCTTGTCCTCTTATTTATGCTTGTCAGATGGAGGGGTAGGATGTCGATTTCCGATCGGTTTCGTCCCTTCCCTGCTCCTTTTGGTCTACTTATTGTCAAGCAAGCGTGCATGTAGAGTCGGGCCATTTTCATTTCGGCTTGATGTAGATCCTTATTGATACCCATTATGAGTTCGCGATCATCTAAGGCTCTTCCCCACTCTATTTTTGGTTTAAAGTAATCCGAGTTTGACATCAGGTCCTTTACGATTCGAAGTTGCATCTCGCCGACTCTGGCGAGCTCGTCCTCGAGGTACAACTTCAGTTGGCGCCCACGGCGGAGCTCAGGCGTCTCTTCTGATTCTTTCGAATAACACCGCACGACTTCGGTGTAGTTGCTATCGTTATTCTTGTCTTTTGGAAGGTAAGCGTATGCCATGGTTGTGGGCTGGATAAAGGGAATGATGAATGGTCAATGTGCGTGTGCCGCGACTATAAATGGAGATTGCTTCAGCGAGAACTAAAAACAGAACCAATGGGGAGAAAGAACACTATCGCCCTTTATGCGGTTCCTCGTGCCAAGAGGACAGCAAAGCCACCACGACCACTCCTGCAAAGAAAGAAGACAGCAGAAGGGGGGACTTCCTTTCCTTCTTCCCCTTCTCATCCCTGCGGCTGTTGCTGCTGCAAAAGCGGCTGCCGGGGGAGCGGTAGCAGCAGGTGTTGGTTACGGAGTCAAGAAAGGACTCGAAAAGGTTGGCGGGCGCAGAAAACGATAAAAGGAAAAGACAAGGCAGATTGAAGAGAAAAAAATAACAGCATGAATACCCTAGTCGATCTACAGCAAGGGCTGCTCTGCGACCTCCGGACCGCTCTCTGTAACTACGAGACTGACCTCTTTGAACAGAGTCTGGTGAGATTGGGATGCAAGCACCGACGTCCCCTCCTGACCCACCTGATACAACTCAGGGAACTCTTAGAGAAAATGGAAGACATCCTGGAGATGGCACTGCGTGGATTCCAAGAGCGCACGTCGGAGAGGAGTTATCTGTGACCAATGGATAAGCTTCAGCAAATTGCTTTTAGCATTGCTACCGCTCTGGACTAATAGCAAGAGCATCAGCAGGCTGCTTTTAGCAATGCTGTTGCTCTGGACCAATGGAGGGCCTTCAGCATTTTTGGACCAATCAGGTAGTTTTAGCAGTTTGGTATCAGCGATGCTAAAGCAAAGGGCTAAAAACGATAAGGTAACTCTGCGGGAGGTAAGGGCTGTACAAATACACGACGCTAACGGTGCCGTTCATCACTCTTCAAGCATCACTCTTCAAGAGCAGCAAGCCATGGCAAGCCACAAGAAACAACAACCGATGCTCTGCTTCTGTGGATATCCGTGTCAGTCCTACCAAACGAAGAAGACGGGTGAGACATACGTGAAGTGTGGAGTCCAATTGGACTACGATGCCATTAGGAAGAAGCTTGACAAGAACAAGCCCAACAGACCTGTTAAGCTGGCCAAGATGCGGCTGGGTTGTAATCTCAACGTGAAGAAGTCTCAGTATCCAGAGCTTCATCCTTCTTTGTTCAGTACGGACTTCAGGGAATTTCCCAAGTGTCATCATGATCTGTTTGTCCGTACTGGAGTGTGCCAGTCTGAGCGAAACTCTGGCCGTACTTTCTTTTCCTGCCCTGCTTCCTATCCCGACCTAGACTGTGGGTACTTTGAATGGTACAATGGAAAGCTAGATGCCAGAAGAAGTCGAAGAGTCGGATACCAGTTCCGAAGACGAACTCCCACCTCCTCCCCCACTTCCTCCCACCCGAACTCCCACCTCCTCCCCCACCCAAGCAGGAAAAAAAGAAGACCGGGAAAAAGAGAAAAGCAAAGGGTGTAAAGTGTGCTGCCGAAGTAGAGACAGTTGAAGAAGATGACGATGATGAAGGACCACCTGCGAAGAGGCAAATGAAAATGCCTGGTCCTGATGGTCAGCCTCCTGCCAAGTGCTTGTTCAATCCTGACACCTTTGGATGGGAATCCGCCTGAAGAGGACACGTCTCTTTGTTGCAAACGTTTTAGATTTCATTTTAGGTCTTTATTATTTTATTTGTAACATTAGATCTCATTGTTTATTATTCTCAATAAAATTTCATTTGTGGCAATACATATATATGTGTATTACTTTCTTTGTTTGTTGTGGGGTTCCTGTGGTGAGATGGTACGCATGCGTGGCGGGTGTGCTGCTTGCGGTGGCGGTGCTTCATCTGCGTACGTGTAAATTTGCATACGTGTAAATTTGCATACGTGTAAATTTGCATGTGTGGTGGTTCATTTGCATGTGTGGTAAACCCTATACTGGTACACTACTTCTTTCCATAGGATCAGTTAAGATTTTCATTTAATCCTTGAAGCACATTTTAAACTGACCACCCTGTATACCGGTAGTTAGTGACACTCCCTGGCCAGCTTAGTGGTGACACGTGTAATGGTTTCTGATATTAAGTTATTTCCTGTATTTCTATTGTAGGGGTGGTGTGGATGGAAAGGCCCGAATTTCTGGGATCAGCAAGCTCACTACAACATGTGCATGCCGCAAAGACCTGATATGATCTAGGTAAACCACAGGGTACCCATGTATAGTTTCACTTGTTGTATTTGTAAGTAGATCAAGTACTCGTATGTTGATATGTTAGAAATCATGGCAAGAGTAGGTGAGGCAAAGGGTACCCATATAAAACTATTACATTAGTACATAAGACACAGGGTGACCAACTTGTGTTTGGTGCATATGATGCCATGAAGGAGTTCCATGGAAAAGACGCTCGGAGAGGGTATTCCACAGGGTACCCATGCATGTTTGATCAGTCATCAGAATAATCTTGATGAAGCAATCAGACATTGAATGGATTGTCTAAATAGAAGATAAATATTTAATTAAATTCTAGGGTTTTAAATTCCACGAAGTAAAGAAAATACAAATAATACAATAATTTATTAATGGTATGTAATGCAAAGACTGAATAATGACAATTAATAAATGGAAAAGAAGACAAATTAAAGTGTACTAAACTGTTGTTATTAATTAATGAGTTTTGTAGTTACCCAGCGATGATCTCGGCGATCTTTTACTCAGTTTAACAAAGTTTAGCACGATCCTTTGGTCGTCTACAAGAAGACCGAGCATGAAGGAGACAACCAAAGGATCGTCGAAACTTCGTTAAATTGTGTAAAAATCTCTGAGAACATCCCTAGGTAACTGCAAGACTCATTAATTATGAACAGCGAAAAGAAGGCTTCAGAACCATGATAAACAGTTGTTCTACCACACCTTATTTTTTCCTATTTGTGTTTCTTGTCACTTTTTATTTCTCCACTTACTATTTCATTCATTTTTTCACTGTAACCGTTACCATTGGTAACGTCGGCTGAGTTATCGGCACGCCCAGCGGTCTTAAATCTTTAATCATTTTAATTGCCAATAGCTTAACTAATTACAGCATTGGATAGTGAAGGTTTAAATTTTGTTATAATATAATCATCATGTAACGCGCGCTCTCATTGGCCGCAGGACGCGTATACTGCGAACTCTAAATATGCACACAGCACGCGCGCGCACTTTTCGAATTTTTTGTCAGTGTAAGTGAACACATTGTATTTTATAAAATAAATAGAAAACTTGCCCGCTGTGCTGTTTGCAGATTTAGAGCACTTGGGAATTGATCAGAACACTCGAGAAACGTTGTGTTCTGTTCTGTCGTGTTCTGATCAATCCCCGCCTGCTCTAAATCCGCACAGCACGCGCTTTTAGTAGGTATGATGATAATTTTTACAGAAGTCTTAAACAGAGATAGTGTTCTAGCATTAACAGCATCAGACGGGAGACTGTTCCACACATTGCCACGTTCTCTTGATTTGGAAAAAATTTCTATCATTCTAATTCATACAAAATCGACAAGCAAAACTACAGAAAGCTCTTTACAGAAAGAACTTTTTTCTCGTTGCGCCGTCTTCTTGTGTAAATGTTTTGGGGAACAAAGTTGCCATTCGCGACACTATATGTGCACATAATATGAAGACACACACTTGTAGTGTCTTTCTTCTGACCATTTTACAATTAATAGCTGTTCTCATAAAATAAGTTAAGAATGATCATTATGTTCAAGTAACGGGATTGGTCAAAGAGTACTTTGTTTTAGAACTTGTTACGGAATTGGTCAAAGTTTAGTGTACGTATTTATAACTTGTTACGGAAATGGTCAAGCTGTACGTGTTTAAAATTTGTTGTGGAATTCTTCAGTGGATCAGAGATAATCATTATAGAGGCACGCCAGCCTTTCTAGATGATTCCATCACGTTTTCAAATGCAACAAAAACAGGTTTTGTACGCTAGATTCTTGACCTGTCTGCTGCTTCTGTCTTGTAGCCCTTTTCCGCAAATAGAACATGTGGGTTAAAATAGAACTTGTCCGTCTGATCAGGCGTTTAATTCTAGTCAAATCTGGGTTAAAATAGAACTTGTCCATCTGATCAGGCGTTTAATTTTAGTCAAAAAAAGCTAGAATTGTCCATATGGTCTTCATTAAATTGGCATGTCCGAACATGTCCTGCGTAATTCCAAACGAAGTTGCAATTCTGGATAGTGAACTCTCCCTCCAGAAATCCGAGTCCTAGGATCACCGTACCTCGTATGATGATGATGATGATGATGGTGATAGTGATGGTGGTGATGATGATGATATTATGCATTATTCATTATTGACTTCCATGAATAACAAGTGGGTTTGGACTCAGAACCAATCAGTGCGTTTTATCGTTTCTTACTTTGTTTATGGCATAGAGTCTCCATTGAAGTTGCAGTAGCCCCAGGAATTGCTTTGCTTTTAAGCCACGGACACACAATAAAACACGCTGTGTAACTTTTTCTGCGACCTGCGCGATGGATTACAGGGGTGGACACATGGTGCAACTTGTGTTACGCCCGACGTTGCAACTAGAAAAGTCGCTTTGTATTGTGTGTCCGGCCCTTCAGTCTAAAAGGAACAAAGGGCTGCTCTCAGTATACTGATTTATGTCAAGGCCTGAGATCCTGCAGGATATATTTAAAGGAACAAAGGACAAGACATGTAGACCGTGCAAAGCTGGTTGTAAATAATATATGCACGTAATACATCCTTGTGTCCATCTCTGAAACTAAAGTTTATGCAACAATGCTTATATAAAAGCTGATTCAGTAGTTGACCTTCTGGGACGGGTCCCTGAAAGCCCGACTAGCACTACTCCAGGATTACAATTAATGTTTTTTTAAAGAGTTAATCTCGGATTATGTCGCTAACCGGGCTTTCAGCAACTTGGGTCTGATCTCAAACTCAACTACAACTAGCGCCAATACTACACCAGAATAAAAATACTCTTTATTCTCTCGCTTCTCGTTTCCCTCAAATGTTCTATTTTTTTCCCTGACAAGCATAGCTTTACTATTTACAAAGCAAATTCTACATTCAAAACTTCGTTTTGCTCTTAAAACATTTTACAGCAAAAAATGTCTAAATCTACAACTTCGTGCTTTGTCTTTGAATCTTCGTTTCAGACTTTGGCGCCAAATGGCGGCTTTTCACATTTTTCTAATTTGTTCGCGGGCTTGTGGTCGAGAGTTCTGTGACGTCCAGGTTCCTTGCCTGGTCACCTATCAGTCTCGTCGTGGACAACTCAGGATTGCCTGTTGGTCTAGAAGTCAGGCTGTACTTTCATTTTCTAGAAAAGTAAAGAGAGATGAGATGCAGTTTGACGTTACTATGGATACCACTGCTGTCACTACAATTACAGCCATACATCATGATAAATATCATCATCGTCGTCGTCGTCATCACCATCATCACTGCATGATAATCAGTTATCATGAGCCATCGTCGTCCTCGTCATAACTATTATATTATATTATTATCGCAGCATTAATAACAGTTTTATTCTACTAGATCTCGAGCTATATTATAACGTTTAAATGATTATTTTACATTAGGCGCAATTCCTATCTGTATAAACCAGTTACAAATAGTTGTGAGATCTGTTTTAATTGCACTGTATTAGAATCGAAAACCCTGCATGAAGATAGAATATGGTACCAATATAAATACCCACTTTAGGACTTGCTAGCCTCGCACCCATGACGCAACACAAAAATGGTTTTCGCGTGAAAGCGAGGAGATTTGCTCGTGAATAATGAATATGAAAATATCTTAAATTTGCAATCAGGATTTATAATAATAAAATTTGGTTTGTCTATGATTTTACAACTTTACAAAACTAGACGTTTCGACCATTTACGAATGGCCTTTATCAATGAGTAAATGTGGTTTTTAACTCGTGGATTGTAAATCCGCAAGTTATTCAATTGTTAGCTCGCGCTTGACGTCATTGCGCGTGAGATTCTAAAATCGTCTTATAAATCTCTTCAAATCCCGGTTATTTATAAGACTATTTTAGAAACTCACGCGCAATGAGCGAATACAACCGTCGAACTTTTTTTAAATGACCGGAAAAACCTTATTAGGGTACATCAGACAGTCAGACATTCATTCATTAAATTAAACCGTATTAATTGATTAATTAATCATGAATGAAATATATTTATAATTCTTGCTTTTCGTCAAAATGCATGAAGATCCAAAATAACTTGAATAGTCGTTCTAAGTACAGTTATTCCTAGATAACTTCTCTAAGGTTAAACATAATTATGACCATACTTGGTCAACTACTAAACACAACCTACATTCTTCTCATTCATTCAAGCACTCACCCAACAAACTCCCTTGAATTACTTCGCGGTTCTACTTCACAAAAGAAAGAATTTCGCCATGCGTGACCTTCTTGAAAGAGTCATTGCATATGACACATAAATAGTTTTCCGGTTATCTTAAATAACTTTGTCTTTCAACATTATTATGACTTGAATTATAAAATCATGAAAAAGTCGTACGACTGTTAAAGGTGAATCTAAGGTTTACGATCTTTCGTAATCAGTTTGCGCTAGAAAATAGAGCGATAACACTAAAACCGTGAAACAAGTACTAACTAAAAATAGTACAAATAGTACTAATGAAACAATAGAAAACAAAGGATTTTGCTACTATTTGTCTCTATTTAGTTGCTAAGTTATTTCACGTTTTTAGTGTTATCGCTCTAGTGGTTGGCTACGTAAATAAAGTTGAAAATGCATCTTTTTTCTCCGTTTTTTCATAAGCTACACTGAGAGGGCGAGTTCTTAGACATTTTAGTGTTGATTGAAGGCCTAACCGTAGCACAAAATATTGTGTTTTCAGATATATCCAGATTAGTGGACGCGGCCTAAGGTGACAAACCATCTTGTCTCAAAGCCACGACTGATAGAAATTCACGCTTCTGAAAAAATTGAGGAATTTTTGTCCTGCTTTTGTACCGAAATAACTAGAAATTTAAGTGGCTCACAGTCAAGAGTAAAATTGTATCTCGTTTTTTCGTACAGAAATATTTAGAAATTAAAGTGGCTCACAACCATTACAAATCCCACTATTTAGTCAAAAGTAAAATCTGTTTTTTTTTTTTTTTTGGTACTGAGATATCTAGAAATTAAAGTGGCTCACAACGATTACAATCTCCCACTATTTAGTCGAGAGTTAAATTGTATGCAAAAACGACAAGGCGGCCGGTGAGTATGGCAATGCTATCATTATTGTTGTCATACCTATTTTTGCGATAAGAAATATTCGTGAAAACATTTGATAAAAAAAATTTAAGGTGGCTCGATAAATACCTGAGGATCTAAACAAAGATTATTGATTCCTTTTGTGTGCCCCACAAGTTTCCTTTTACAAACTTGTTTGACGAAAAGAGAATTAATAAACCTTCTGTTGTCTGTAAAACATAAGGAAATCTTTCGTATAAAATTAATTTAAAAAACAAATCCTTCGATTTCGCAAATCAGTAGTCCTGCTTCGCGCCATTTCTTTGGTTAAAAAAATCCAGACATCAAAGAATTGTTTGTTTGTACAAAAGGCTTTCATAAATCTATCAAGCAGGCATTTTGTCGTTGATGATAAAACAATTTACCCTGGATGACGCAAGCATGACGTCAGCAAGGCATTAAAATTACAGACATCTCCGCGAGGTGAAAATAACATATTAAGAGGTCAAGTGGGATGATAAAGTAATATGTACAGGGTAGAAACCGAGGCATAAAGAATCATTATTGTAATTTTGTAACAATCTGTTTTCTGACGCTAGGTTTTTGTACAAGTTTTGTGGAAATTTGTGTCAAGAAAAGTAAGCTTTTGCAATTTGCACGAACTATGTTGCAAGGTTTTCTGTCTGTGCAGCAAGAGAAATTTTTTTGTGGAAAAAAAACTGTAATGTAGTTTGAATGTTACAAGTATTATCAAACGTGCAGTTGGCTGAAAGATTTCTTTGTCCTGAGAGAATTTAGACGTCTTTCTAAACTCTACGAGTTCCAATTAGGATGTTAACCTCTTTTTCTTCGACCCTCGACAGAACATGTATTTACTCAGCATAATAGATTAGTAACAATAACTGCACGATTATCAATAAATTGCCGGATATATTAGGTATTAATATTAATTAATGGGATCACTTAGTGATCTGACAGTTCCAATAAACAAAACATAAACATGCTCGCGTGCAGTTTACCACAAGGTCGTTATCAAAGTACAGAGATTATATCGAACCGCAATTTTTTTTCAAGAGATGTTCACATACATAATCAACATTATAATATCATTTAAGGGGTACATTGGTTATAATGCTCGAACGTCTATATCGTGAGGGAGTATGAATGAGAATAGAATATATATTATATTTTATAATTATGTAATGTAAACATTTGGTAACAAAATCTGATTTAAAATACCTTGTTGGGGTAATCTCTGTGGGCATCAAAAAGTCGTACTCCCATGGCCACAACGATTGCCGTCTCTCCAATCCCTCTTGTTTTAGTACGCTCATCCCTTGCGTTTGTCGTACGTCTTCCACAATATCATACATATCAGACAAGGTCTTCCCGTCAAAGTTCGCAAAAAGATTCACAGCCTCATAGTCCGGTGGCTGCATGAAGTAGTGAAGCAGCTCTCCATCTTTTAGACACTGTTTCAAGTTGTCTAGAAGCCCAAAGAACCGAGCTGTTATTTTATCTGCAGACCATTCGTTGGGATCCGGAATCTTGTCCGACTCGTGGAACAAAAGATGCATTAGATGGAAGGACGAGAGACTCTTGAGCTCGTCCTCAGTGTCGCGTATCTCGGTAAAGATTCTTAGTAGCTGCATTCGACAACCTGTAGTACCGATAGCTCGAAGCTTATTCTTCTCCGCGACGTAGAAAGACAATCTCCACATTAATTCCTGCTGGTAATGTGTTTTACATACAATGTGCGACGATGACGGGCAATTTTTACGAGAGGAATCCTTGCGAGAATCCGAATTCACAAACGCCGGTAGGACATCGATAGAAATGTCGCGATTGACGGTCAGTCTGATGGTCGGTCCTGGCTCCATCTGTATACTCGTGAGCCCCTTGGGAAGCTTGTCGCGTCGTCCTGCCTTGATGTGCATGTTTAACATTGTGACAGCCTTTTTGATGTACCTACGAAGCAGCGCGTTCACTTTGGATGCCAGGATAAAACCATTGCCGGTCTGACAATCGTCCCAGACTTGAACGCTCGTCGATGTCGGCTGGATCCGCACGCCTCCGGTTTTTGGATCGCGTGCCATGTAGAGAGCAGTGGTAGGTCCAAATGACAGCTGAACCAGCATATCCATTTGAATCGGTTCTTCGGCCTGAAGCCCATCATACGGTATACCCTGAGAAACCAAACTATTCGCGCGAAAACGATTATCGACCGCTTCGATTTTACGTAAGCACTTGTGGACGGCATTGAAGGCAATCTCTTCACAAATACCTTTCCTTTCAAGACTGATTCGCGCGCGATTCTCGTGGAAGTCGTACAACTGGATGGCTATGGGGTCTAACTGTACTTGCGGTTTCGTAATTGTGCTTCTTCTTCGGTCTGGAGTCTGTGGGATGTCAAAAGTCCACTTAGTGCTCAAAGTGTCTTCTTGGTCGAAAGAATCTGCATCAGCGTCTGGATCAGACAGCGAGTTGTCATCCTTGCCGTTCAAGTTATCGCTTGTTTGGTCATCGTTGTTCGAGTCTACCATGGCCTCTGAGATGGTCGCATTAGGAACTTCATCGGCAACGCTGCTATCAACATAAAAGTTTTCAAAGTCCATATCAAAACATCGTGCAGCCCGTTTCCCTGACATCGTGACCACGAACCTTTGTTAAACTATAATGAAACCAAATCTGTTCCTTCGGGTTTTTAAACGAGTGTCTCGTTAATCCCTAGAGTAAAGAAGCGAAACGACGCGAATTTAGCAGTTCACTCAAACGTATAATCTCACTGGACGCTTACGAATCGATTAAGTGTCCGAAACGTAGATGCCGTGAAACTCTTATGCAGTCGAGTCTAGCATAGCCGAACACCAATGCACCAGATGGTCTTGATAACATCACATCTCCTTAGCCAGATTCCTTGCTCTACGACCCGTTAAATTTAGTCATATTTGGAGCAGTTCAGATCAGTCAATGAACAAGACCCATGGAATGGGGGCGGAGTTGTATAAGTAGTTGTTATGGTAACGGTGAAAGGCAATATGGGCTGTTAGTATATTGATTGTTATTATATAAGGTCGAAACATCATTTAGAAAAGCAGTGGGTTTGAACAAAGGTTTGTTTATTAGAGTTAATTGGTCAGGGTGACTAACTTCATCATATGTTTGCATAACTTCAATGTTGACTGAGATTTAGACACAAATCAATTAAAGCTAACTACCAAAACTTGTACAAAGTCAATGTACAATTTAATGTTAGAGTTTTTATGCTGTTTGTTTAATTGTTGTGGCCGTAATATGAATAGTTTTATGCAACAACTTTATTTGTTTTGCGATAAAAAAAAGCTCATCCGGTATTCTTCGTGCTTCGCGTGTTTTTGAGTCCGTTCCATGGTTGCTGTGTACTTTGCTTTCGTCTGGTATAAAACCCTGTGACGTAATCATGATCGTTTTTCCGCTGATAATAAGTCTATCAAGCTATCAAAACGTGCATTTATCAAAATTAGAATAAATACCACTGATTAAGGAAAAGCTATAAATGGTATTAAATATAACAGAAACGTTTTCACATGAGCAGTTTCTTTGTTTTGCCTCCCAGACGGTTGCACAATATTACATAATAATTGGTTGATGACAAGTCTAGAGGATTATTCTTTGACTAATCGGCCTGTACATTATCTTCACTGCCTTGCCTTGCCTTGCCCAGCTTGGCTTGCCTAGCTTGCCTTGCCTTGCCTTTTTCCTTTCCTTTCCTATCCTTCTTTCCTTTCCTTTCCCTTCCCTTCCCTTCCCTTCCCTTCCTTTCCTTTCTTTTCATTCCCTTCCCTTTCCTTTCCTTTCCTTTCCTTTCCTTTCCTTTCCTTTCCTTTCCTTTCCTTTCCTTTCCTTTCCTTTCCTTTCCTTTCCTTTCCTTTCCTTTCCTTTCCTCTCCTTTCCTTCCTTTCCTTTCCTTCCCTTTCCTTTCCTTTCCTTCCCTTCCCTTCCTTTCCTTTCTCTTCCTTTCCTTTCCCTTCCTTTCCTTTCCTCTCCTTGCCTTGCCTTGCCTTTCCCTTCCTTTCCTTTCCTTCCCTTCTCTCCTTTCCTTTCCTTCCCTCTCCTTTCCCTTCCTTTCCTTCTATAGCTTTTCTTTCTTTTCTTTTCTCTTCTCTCCTTTCACCTTGTTTTCCTTTTGTATTCTTTTTTGTTTTTGGCTTTTTTATCCTCACCATTTTCCTCTTCCTGGTGTTGCTTTTTCGCTCTCTCCACGTCTTTTTCCATTTTATTTCTTTCAAAATAATTCTACCTCCAAATGTTTTCAGACCCTGAGAAGAGCGTCGAATACGTAGATGAATGCAAAGCATGTAATTTCCAACAAACTCACCATGTACTTTTCACCTATCACTTCTACTGATGCGAATACCACTTACTCAGCATCAAGAGTCTAAACACAAAGCCAATCCAAAAACAGAGTTTTCAACTTTTCCAGATGTTTTCTTCATCAAACTGGTTTAAAAGACTTGACAAAAATTCACCCTTTGGCTATGATTAGCTTGAACTTTGAGAACATTTACTAAATAAACTAGTTATTTTTAGCTCACCGGATAAGGAGTGGCTTTCGTTGGTTTTCGCTTAACTTACCGAGCTACGTGGCAGAGCCTCGAAGCAAGAAACGGCTGCTTCCTTACCATCCTCTGTGGGAAACCAGTTAAATCCAAAAGGCATTTGAGGAAGAAATTCTTATCTCGCTGCATGCTCCAGCTTTACAGAATCTTTGCGACTGAAAAGCAATGCGTCTGGCTTCTAAATGAACCTGAAGTGATTGTGACGTAAATTATTGAATATGACGTCACAAGTTGACGTAGATTATAGAACATGACGTCACAAGTTGTCATTTAATTTCCGCGCGCCAAATTAATCAAACGTTCGCGTGCGCAAAAGATTTATCCTGCAATATGTTACATTCGTATTTCTACTCGTACTGAACGCAAATTTGTATCGTCAAATGGTGTCAGCAGCGGGATAGGTTGGTTTTGAAATTCGTCAATTATTTTGGAGATGCGTTAAGATGTTATACTTTACAACTTTTAGCGTGCAACACTGTTGCGTCAAAAGTTGGCGCAGTGCGCAGGCACGCGGGGCTACAAGAAATTGATGGCAACATTCCGAGTTTTTAAAGCTCGTTCATTGTTGCCACAACAATGCTGCGCTAAGAATCGTAGGCGCAGGCCATGTTCCACTAAACCAACTTTTAATCGAGCATCAAAATTCCATGACTTTCAATGATCTTTTCCATGAACGTCTACAAACAGTACGCGTTAAGTGAGTTTTGCAATTTTTGAGAAGCATCACATCCTTACTATTGGGATTTGTATTTCAAAATTTGTCACAAACCATACAAACATCATGCACACACCTCTCATCTACTGCACACTAGACAACTAGTGTGTGTGTATGTGTGTTGGGGGGAGGGGGGTTGAATGTTAAAAAGTGGAATTGACTTGGTACTCTTGAATATTAATGGATTTTCTGTGCATACATGGAGCTCCTTGTTGCTTGATTGTTGTGGAAGATAGAGTGATTACACTTAACCCATAAAATAGTAGACTAGTTACAAGTAGACCTTATTTCCATTGTTTTCTTTTGTGTCTATTGAACTTTTACACACTAACATTCAGTTAGTGTTTCATGGGTTAAGTGTAATCACTCTAACTTCCTCCATTATTTTTTACTGCCCTACAATAGCTCTAGAGAAATGGCAGGGGATGGTTCGAGTGGAGTTTTAGAACGGAGGTAAAGATTCCCCAGTCTCATATTCATACTAAATGACAAATGTAAAGTAAAAGACAGTTATATTTTTAAAAATAAGCATTTATTTTAACTACAACTTTAACTTAACTAAATACAACATGGTAATGAATTGTGTGATAAATATGCCGCCCATTTCACATGACTATGAAAGCCTTACAACACAGACTGGACCACCCAATGGTATCAATTTTATGTGTGTCAAAACACACGTAGTTCCATGTGCTGTTTTCACAGTCATTTGAAATGTGCTTTATATTTTTACACACTATGATAAACTAGTGAAAAATTGATCTGCTTAAAATCACAATGGTTATATGAAGAATATTTTTATAATTTGCTTTTCAATTGTTTAATTATTAAAATGTATTCAAAATCTCTTAATAAATTTGCTACATTTGATATGTATAGTCAAAGCATTTGAAAAAAATTCACATTTAAGTTACATGTAATATTATAATTTAAAATATTTGCACTCTGTTAGAAAGATGATTATATATGCAAGCTTATAAGAATCCATGTTGACCAGCATTAGGAGATTACAAGCAGAAGATTGATATCTATCAGAAACACTGTATCTATCTATTAATTAAAACTTTTGGTAGCCAAACTTGACATTGCCCTGCAACTTGGTTTGAAGAAATTCAGCTAGTGGTGTCAATTCATGGAAAATACTTAGCTATTTTTACAGCATAAATAAAATAGTTTTAATGTTATTCAGTGCAAACTTATGGACCCAAGTTCCCATTGCATACTGGTCAACACGGTTCTTTTAAATATTATCTTATTTACAGCATGTGCTTGAAGTGACAGTGTATAAGTTTTCAAAATTATGTACCATTAATGTACAAGGTGTTATAAATATTTACATTGCAAAACCTAAAACTTTTACCATGTTTAAGGTCTTTGCAAACTTGTTCTTTAACCTGCATCATCAAATTAGTATAAGCATTATTTTAAATAAGAAATGAGCTCAATTCCTGGATGCCAACTGGATAATATCCCAGGTAAAAGTATGCAAGTACATTAGAGCTGGAAATATTTTTTGGTCTTTATCATTGCCTTTAGGAATGACATAAAATAATGATACACACACAATTAATATATAGATTAGCTAACTATAAAATAATAAAGTTATAGCTTATAAAACAGCCTGTAATATTATCTGCAAAGTATAGTCTATATTTGCACACTTGGATATGATATTTGCACTCAATACAAAGATTATATGCACACATATTAAAATACTATATACATGTTTGTCGTGGATATAAGTTATTAGCATTCAATGTTAGCATTCAACTACATGGACTATAAATAATGATAAATGAAATAAGTACATTAAAATCTTATGCAAAGACAGATAACCTTGAAATCACACAAGCTATAGCTCTTCAAGAAGCCATCAAGGTAATTCTATTCCTCAAATAACAAGTACATAATATATATATACCTATAAGTTTGCATAATTTGAGCCATATGCATAGCCCTATTACCTAATTTTAGTAGTGCAATAAAAATGTTGAGAAAGTTTTTTTTTGGTTAGGTAAAATGTTTTACCAAAAATTAATAATTTGAAATGAAATTGAATTGTTTTGTTGAAATGTACAGAGTACTTGTACTAGCAAACCATTCCTGCTTCCTTTTTGCCTTGGACTACCAACATGGCAGGCTTGAACTAAAATATGAAAATCACTAACAATCTTACTAAACAACTTTCCAAGTGACTAACAATCTAGAAATGAAATATGTTGCAGAAATGAACCCTAATAAATACCTAAAAAACCTTTTTCCCATGATTTTTATAATTATTGATCACTTTAAAATGTTATTCAATAATAATTGTTAAAATGTTATTTCACAATACTTTGAATTTTATCTAGAATATTATTAACAATGTGGTGCCTAGTTTTATGGTTCAAAAAATATTAATAAAATAATATAAAAACAAAGAGTAGACCCTTGTGCTAAATGAATTGACATATAAAATCGGAAAAGTCTTATAAAATGACCACAGGTAATACAAGATAACTGGTGTGAGTGGAGATATTAAGTAAAAAGTATACATAGAAATGTCATATCCTGTAGAATTTCCCATCCAATTGATATCAAATAGAAAACAATCATTTCAATCAGTCCTAAAAAGTTCATAAAAAGTAATAAAATGGTGTGTTGATGTGATCCAGCACCATATCACCACAGAGTCTTTCTTCATTGTACAGGAATGGACATATATTCTTTGCTAAGGCTCTCATGTGCAAACACACCATGCAACAACATCCAACATTGTCCAGCGTTGTTGGTATCAGTTGCTGGTTGTCCATTGAAATGCATACACCCAACATTATTGTGTTATGCTTGGTGATAACAGAACAAAAGAAGTGTTGGATGTTGTTGGTTGAAAGTAGTGTTCAAACACATCCACTAATGTTGTGATTTTTTGACCACATTGTTTGGAGTGTTTGCATTGGGCTTAAGCTTCATTCGATCTATTGTGAGTAGTCTCTTGGAGTCTTTTGTTTGTCTATTGCCATTGAACTGTGTCCAGTACAAGAATAAGGTACCGCAAATTAATATACAGCACATGATAGCTGTCCCCAATAATATTTTGAAATGATAATGCAAATCTATCTATTTACAAGTGTTTGTTGTGTAATATAAATTTGAGTATTTTGTTGAAAGCTTTTGTTTCTGTTCCACTACATAAACTTTGATACAATAGAGCAATTTCCGCATGACTGTGAAAACAGTGTGATTACAGCAAAGCCACAGCAGGAATTTTGAATGTTTTCATAGACACCACAGCACCAATACAATCACAGAACAGCACGGTTTATTACACACTCATATGGAAATTGCTCTACAGGAATGAGGAGTGAGAAAGACTTTAATGGAAATGTCCACCTAATAACATTGTACACTTTTGTGGAGTTTGATGATGAATAGCATGTCCAGCGTGTGATTCATGAGGAGTTTGGTCCATATTCATATCAGCATCACCATTCATATCAGAACTGTGATCACTATTGCCATTTGTTATACTATTTACTACATGATTGTGGTGCATATTGCCATTCATTAGATGGTGATGCATATTGTGTTGCGTATTACCATTAAATATATGGCCATTTACATGATTTGTGTGGTTGTTGTGGTCTCCATTGATGAAAGGATATTGCCCATTGGCCTCCATCATAGCAAGCAGCTTTTGTTGGTGTTGTAGGTCTGATTCACCATTGGTAATGAGAGAGGAAACACTAACATTTATTGCCATGTTCTGTGAATCTATGAGAACAATAGCAGCTGTGTCAATCTAATATAGTACTCAAAGTAACTCTTGACAATAGAAGAATGGAATTAATACTGTAAAACTTAATAAAATCTTGGGAAGTATTCTTATCAAAGAATTGTATGGTACCCACAGGAACCACTTCTTGTAGAAGTAAATTGTAACTCATTCCAACTTTTGATTGGTTGATACCTATGGATGGGTGACCAATCAGATAAGTCAAACTTATCCTCACTTTTCATTGGTTGATCACAAATACATTGACCAATCAGAGACAAGTCAAATTCAATCCAACTCCTAATTGGTTGATTATATTAATGAATGGGACATTTAGACAAACTTCTCGACTTTCTTTACAGTAACTTTTTCTGCTCGAAGCAGGTTTTAAATGAAACTTAGTTTCAACCTACCATTTCTCAATCTTTTCACATGGTCTTCCATAAATTCATCATCATCATCATCATCATAAGAACGCTTGAGAGGTTTATTTACATAACCTGAAAACATTTTTTTATTATTTTAACATTTTATATTATGTTATATTTATGTCAAAGCATAAAAAAGGTTAATCCTTACCATTTAAACCCTTGAAAAACTGTAAACATTGATTCATTCTTAATAATCTTGCTACATCATTTGGTGTCTGTAGACTACTGTTAACCATACTAAGAATAAATGAAATAAAACATCAAATACATTAGACTATAGAATAACCCTTTGGTGGTCCTAACCATGCTTGTTGGGATAAAACCTATGTGAGCTGGCTATTATATGGATGTCTAATGGTCAAGACAAGACTTGCAAGACTCTGAGGCCCCATTCACACAGAAACGTTTTCATTATTTTTTTGTAAATGTAAGGGACTAAAAAGTTCTTCCACATAATCACTTTGTTTTGCAAGAACTATGAAAATGTTGTGTAGGCACAATATTAAACATGCACAGACGTTTGTTTATCCTACTTAAAAAGTACTGGAAATGAGTCACATGGTCCAGCATTATCAAAAAAAGAAGCATTTATGGAAACAATAGATGAGTGTTTTTGGGAAAAAAGTCACTTTGAAAAGCATTTTCAAATAGAAAAGTTTACAGTAAAAGTAATCAGTTTTCATGTGGACAGGACATGTAAATGCTCAAAAAATAGGTGTTTACAAATGAAAACATTTCACATGGACAGGGCCTGAGACAAACATTTTTCTTTGTAGCTTGAAGCACTTTTCACCAATTTCCTTCCTTTCCTTTTCAAAATTCAAGACTTCCAGACGGTTTTTTGTGAAAAATGAAACTGTTTTTTGCAGGCCCCATTCAACTCTCCTTATTATTCAACCACTTTCAATTTTCAAATATCATTCCGTAATAATTTCCACTTACTTCATTTTTGCTCCATAACTGTGTAGTATTTTTAGGCACTCAGTGCTTCCACCACGAACAGCTTTGTGTACTGCTGATTCACCAAGACTATCCTAGAGAGACCACAAGACAGTGACAATAATTAGAACCACAACAATGAATACAATTGAAGTTATCTATACTAGCCACCCTGGGGGTTGGATCATGTGGTTAAAGTAGAAAGGTGACAATGTGTTAAAGGGTTTTAAGGAAAATAGA